>CAJQUW010001501.1:0-600000 GCA_907163375.1 Prostheceraeus crozeri | reverse complement strand
CCGAAATCCTTTATGCCTTTGACGTGAAGATTTCTTGGCGTGTCTATTAGACTTCTCTGCTCGACTAGCTATGTCATATTCATGTGATTGAATAATTTATCACCATAGAAGCACACAGTCGATGTCATAATCTACGGAACCACGAGATCAGAAACCATTATTATAGGAAGATCAATTCGATCAATTTGCAAATTTGTTCTGTCACTTCTTCGGAGCCTGATGCTTAAAACGACCAGGGGTTTTACCGTAACAGGAATGATTGCCGGTAGGTGTTCGTAAGTTTCGGAGTTAGCCGACAGAAACAAGAAGAAGGACC
Organism: Prostheceraeus crozeri; assembly: GCA_907163375.1. Classification (NCBI taxonomy): domain Eukaryota; kingdom Metazoa; phylum Platyhelminthes; order Polycladida; family Euryleptidae; genus Prostheceraeus; species Prostheceraeus crozeri. The sequence continues at coordinate 599,684 of CAJQUW010001501.1, read as the reverse complement.
AACCTTTGCATTGGTTGGTATTGTATAACCAATGGAAGAATGTAACTTTATCATGAATGCGCTACATAACATGCAGAAGCATGTGCATAGCAGATAGACACTTTTGAAACAGATTAATATTCAACAAATCCTACAAAGAAACAAACCTGAGCTGTTTCGCTATAACGTTATTCCTCGATGAGGATAATTGTCATCAAATGCATTAAACGGGTCTTTTAGCTTCGGTTAACTGACCAGCAACTCCGACTGATTCGACGTTCGATTCCTTTCTCAGCACACATGTGTTATCTGATAACATGCAATCAGTAATAATCGGCAACTTTTTCATATAGGATAGCTCCCCAGTAGTCTGGTATATTGTCAATTATTTCGAAAATTTATAAGCAGTACCCGGAAAACGAAGATTTATTGATAATCCAAGAAAAATTGAATTACTTGAATATAGAAGTTCTTCAAAATTACTCTTTATCAGGTTTTGATATAATTTCGCTCTTTTTGCTATCGTTCTTTTACCAGCCGCCCTGAAATGTACAATTACCGTGTGCGGTGTCACTTTCAAACACGACATTTTTCCTCAAATCGGTGTTGCTGAGATCAGAGTTGACAAGATATTTATTTGTCAACGTATTTTGACAAAATTTCTGTGGTTGATCGATCTTATTACTTTTTCTACTAGCTATCTCTTATTTATACAGGATTATTCTCGAATCTTGCTTTATGAAGTTTTGAAGAGGGACATGTTAACAGTATCTTTGATAAATATTTATATTTCTATCTCAAAAAAATTATAAAACGTACAACGAATTGAGTTTTGAAATCCTCATTAATACAGACTTCTACATTTCAGTTGGAAAGCAGTCATTCATATCATGTTCTCCTGTGCTCGTTTTGTTTACGTATATGCATGGCGACATGGAAATTGATTGCAGCATTTACGATTGTGCAGACAACTTAGCGTATAATTGTCTTCTCAAAACATTTGAGTAGGCAATACTCACGAACTAATTATCACCCACAGCTTGATATCATTACCTACTCTCAATCTTTCAAGTGCGATAGGAGAGGAATTGTGATTTCAATTTGTTGATTATGAGATAGAAAACTGGTTCTTCTTTCTCTAAGTGTCTTGTGTACCAACAATAGAGCAGTGCATGAATTCGTCTTTCTCAACACGAAGTAATCTAAACATGTTTGATACTATCAGTATACAAGACTTTTTAAGGCAATTCGCAGTAGTTCAGAATTTATAGATGCAACAGAAATGAGAATTTGACAAAGGTAGTGCAGTCTTCTTCAATAGGTTCAACATGTTTTTTCTTTACAAAGGATGCACGACATGAAATACGAGAATCACATCCAGAAGAATGAATAGATGTGCGAAATTGATGCGTCCTTAATTAAATTGTTTTACATCTTTCCCAAGTTTGTCGCCGCAATGAGACATCGCAGGGTAAGTAACGCACACTACGGCAAATGCGAAAAATATTTGATTTTAGCTTAATGTTTGTCGCAGCCACTAACATACTAAACCCATCTATAATTGAATTCTTATCACTATTTGAAGTCATTTCGCAACCTTAATTTACATATTCAGCGGTCCGTCACCCCACACCACCACTACTGCTACTTTTCAATATCCTGACAGTACAATTAACACAAAATATGCTGCCCATCATTTTTAACTGCATGTATATTCAAATAAACTGCATACATGTGTTTTAGAAGAGGTTGCTGCAGCCAAACAGACAAAAATGCAAATCTTTAAAGATGCGTTAGTGAAACGTAGATATCAGTGCTTCAATGTAGGCCTAACAAAAACAATGTCCAGCTAAACGCTATACACGTAGGCTATTTAAGCAATTTAAGCAAAAATCAATTTGTAAATAAACAATAAGATCACAGGTCAAATAGTACGATGTGAACACGATATGAGCCGATCAATAAAAGCAAGGTGAATGATTTCACTTCGTCACTCCACATAAGATATTAGTTCTCTGAGCCGAGTTCGTCATCAATGTCGTTATCCTATTTTTTTTAGTTTATCCTTGTTTAATTCTGCCTCATTATCAATACACACAAGGTCGCTTGTGTTTCACCAGCAGAACGTTGAGACAGTAACATCACAAAACATCATACAGTCCACCTTCGGATAGAACCTCGACTTTAAATTGTATTAAATCTTATAACCTACAGGCTGCTTTCTAGAAAATGTGGTACCTATAATATTCATATCAATTCTTCGATTGAGTGTTAACTCAGTTCGCAATTGCACTGCATCACTTTAGCATTTTTGTTTTTCCAATATTTCAACTTCTCCACAAATCAGTTAATTACAATGATTCAATTTTACCAATCAATTAATTGCAATTATCTGCATTGAAGATCATCTTTATGATTGAGTTTACCGCCAGTCTGCAAAATGAAATATCATGAAAAATGTACTTTTGAAATGGTGTAATGAATAAGAGAATGCTTTGTCAAAGCATAAAAACGGTGGAAGAGAATGATGAAGGAGAAAATCAATATATTTTCGAATCAGAACAGAGGACGCATCTATAGCATTATAATTCATAAAGCCGAAGTGTAATTGCTGCATGAAAGTACTCTCACTGCGTGAAAACTCGTCCGCTGCAAGGAATGAAAAGGATCGATGAGGTAGCTATCGGAAGAAATGTTGACAACGTTAAAGAAGGCGTATTAGGCTTCTTGGTTGGTAATCCTTGTTTATAAGCATGACTTTCAATGCTTTATTTTCAAGCCCTAATTTAGACCACAGTAATTTAATTACCAGCTAATATGATGCATTAGACGCATAAATGAAACAGCAAAATGAATGTCATCAAGCCTTCTGAGTCTGAGTTAACCATTTACTGACATCAACTTTTGGATGCTTGGGCTCTATTGGATGCTCCAAATTCAGTATTAATTCAAAATTTTCATGTTTTCGTAAAGCAGTGCTGGCTCACAATTAAAGAATAGGATGCCGAAATATTGTTTATTTGGAAGTGTTTTGGTATCTGTATTTCAAATATCGGTATTGTGCTGAAAAACGATTCCGAAGTACTATTATTATATATCTGCCAAGCTGACTGCATACCACCGTCGCTGACCTTTACGCTTGCTTTCAGCCAGAGAGCTCAATAGATGAGTGACTTTACAAATGTTGTATTGAGTCATTCGACTGCAGCAATTTACAGCTGCCGTGAGAGTTCTTGAAAACTTCATATCTCCCAAAAAATAAATTACTATTTTTGTGCAAAGAATTGAAAACCTCTTATATCAAAGTCCTTTTGAATTTTTACATAGTATTTTTCTATAATTAACTCGAAATTTCATATACATGTATTTTAGGTCACCGACATTGAACAACGTGACCGATACCTGGCTTACTGCTAAAACTGAAAGACTAAATTACTCATTATTATAAAAAATATTGTGACAACTTTTGAAAGCAACATCACAATACTATAGTAATTTGTAGTAGAAATCAACAAAGATTGGAAAACATAAAAATGACCCTAGAAATTGGAAAGGATCTCCAGAGCGCCAAAATCAGCTATAGAAAACCAATAGAATCCCTTTTGACATGTGATAATCATTTTTTGGCTGTTTGAAAATGTAATTAACTTCAAATAGCTTGATTTTTAGTAGTGCATTATCGATTGAAAATGATTCACATATTTTCGTTCCGAAGATTCTCTCTTGCAGATATTCATACTGCTTTGAATTATATTCATCAATGATTATTTGCTACAAATTATAATATAATTCATGCTTAGCTTCCGTAACCAGTTATTCTGACGTTAGGATTCCATTCATGCATTCATTCAACTGTTACATTTTGTATTTGATGATAATGCGCAAAAGATCAGAGAGGAAAATGAAAGCGAAAAGGATGTTGGAATTCATTGACATTGTTCAAACATTCTGGGATACATCTATCTTTTAACAATCAAGCCGCAAGAAATTAAAATTTCATATTATTTCAAAGCGGAAAATATAGCTTAGTTAGTCAGCATTCCTCATGTGAAGCTAGACAAGTGTTACAATAGTGCCGATGATTTTTCATACTCAATTTAATCGTGAATTATTGATGAAGTATTTTCCCAACGACCATAAACTAAAGAATGTTCACTTGAAAGTCTGTGATCATTCACTTGGCTAGAATACATAATGATTGAAAGCAAAAAAGATATTTTGTTTAGACAAAAGAAGTATAGTTCTTAGAAATGTGAAATTTCTCTTATCTTGACTAACCATCAAGCTGGCTAAATAATGCATATGGGTATATCAGAAAACAATTTTTGAAAAAGATATATAAAAACTCACATGAGATCGCCATCTTTAATTCGAATGGCGATCTACCAAAATGCGGGATTGAAGTCATAAAGTATATGCATTTAGCTGAATGAATCTAATCCATCGCTGCTGTAGAATCGTAAATAATTTTATGTTTGCGATCCGGTCAAATTCTTACATTTGGTAATAGAGCAATGGGCAATAATAAATGATATTTGAAAGCATGTTACACCTTTGGATTGAGCAGTTTATAAGTATATTCTCAAATGTCTATTGATGATATAAGTTACGCACCAAAGGCAGGGTTTTAAAAACCATATTTGCAGATGTCTCAAAACAAAGAAAATACATGTACTCCCAGATTATTGACTGTCGAACTTATTGATATCTTTTATTTTCACATTGTTCAAGGTAGTCTAGAAACTTTTGAAACGCTTTTTGCTCCAGCATCTTACACAGATTTTGTTCAATTGAGCAGCCTATTGAATTTATCGGTAACTTCAAAGCTTTTTGAACTGAAATGGAGCACTACAATGTTGAGAATGTAGTATTTGTTTATAACAAGCTGCGTACACCGGTATTTATCGATATGTCTAGTTTTGGGAAGTGTTCTAGAGATTGTTTCATAGAGAATTGAAGTGGGTAAATGTAAATTACGTGGGTATAGAAAGTCGCTTCCAAATTCAACAAACTTTATATGTTTAGAAAGCTCATGTTCTGAAATTGTTTCTGTGAAAATTTCATGACTATGCTGTAAATATAGTAGTCAGTAGGCTAAATAATGTTCCAATCTTTTGCAACTTCTTTGGCATTCAATTCCCATTTTCATCGCTTACCAGAAAGCGTGACTCATCACTCTCACGCATGCATAAGGCCTCAGCCACACTGCGAGCTTTTCCAAGCGTTTCCGAGCAAAGCGTTTTGCAGCAAGTATAAAGTCATCATTGCAGCAGTTGTAGACTGCCACACAGCGAGCAAAGCAAACCAGAGCGATTGATAACTTGCGGAGATACGTTTGCTCGAGACGCTCGGGACGATCGTGTTTGCTTTGCTTTCAGTGTGGCTGAGGCCTACGGCATAGGCAGACGAGAACAATGCACATATAGGCAGACGAGAACAATACCGTGTAATCGAAAGACAGCGGATTCATTCATTTCATTTGTTTTGTGTCTCTCAGTGACTTGCGAACTGCTGTACTGAAAGCTTGCCAGAAGGACTACCTTAGGGGTCAAGCTGAGGCTTTGATCCGAAGTGGGTGGCCGGCCATTTGCCACTGTGCCGCAATAATAAAGGTCCCCAAAAGTACGATTTACTTTTGGTTGTGAAGAGGCTGTCAGCGGCTTGATAGAAGGTCTTCTGGCCGACTAAGGCTGACTACATTACCAGTGTGGTCGATAGTGATCACTTTACCTTTTTATCTGAGCTTTCAGCGGGCTCAAATCTTTCCAGGACAACTGCTCGAAGACAACTTACTGAGTTGAATTACTCCAGTCGTATGAGACCATCAAAGCTGAATGTGTCCTGAATGTGACACAAGAAACTGAGACTACGGTACAGTGGTCAATAAAACGTTGCCACTGGCGGAATAAGTGGTCACGTGTTGTTTGGTCGGATGAGGCAGCTGTCCTATTGTAATTCAAACATACGATTAAGATTCAAAGATACTACGCCTTTGGATGAAGTCTAGGCAAGACATTCCTGATCGTTTCTTTACATCGAGGAGTCAGGACGATTGCAGGAAATTGCTCATCTGGGGAGCCATTTGGAGTGATGGTCGCAGTTCACTGCATGTTATGATGGAAAACATGAACTCCGAACGCTACGTTCGAGTGCTCGAAGAACATGTTTATCCTTCCGCATTCAGTTTAGGTGATCTATCATCTGATTTGCTGCCGATTCTTATGGATGACAATGCTCCATGCCATCATGCCAGGGCAACTCAATTGCATAAAAGACAGGCAGGAATACGAACCTTAGACTGACCGTGTTACGATATTCAGTTTCCCTCAGTTTTATTTTCCGATCGGAAATTGTAATCTTGGTTTTATATTCCTATTAGGAAAAAGAGTCCTTGGTCTCATTTTCCTAGTAGGAAACTTAAAACCGCAACATATACACGGTTCTAAGTTTCCGTAGTATACATTTTTCGCTTTCTCTATTGAGACCTTATTTGACCTCTCTGTGATGGTGTCACTGTGATGGTCTTATGAACATAATTGATTAAATGGTGTTCCATGACTCCGAACGTTTGCAACACGATAAAAAGCTTCGTGTCTGATGTCTTAAGCTCAATGGACGTTGACGGCATGTCAATCACAGATTCGATGGTCTTGGAATATCTGGTGCGAAAGAAGAATCCAGGTAACATTGATGAACTGAAAAATGGCAAGCGACGTCTGCGTTCCAAGGCCGCAAATTACTTTTGGGAAGATGGCCAACGTTTTTACAAAGTAAAACAGCGTTTGACGGATTCACGGAAGTCACGGCATGCTTCGGCAAGGCGTGTTCTCGTAACAGAGGAAGAGAAGAATTCAAAGATGGTGGAGCTACATGCTAGTGTAACTGGAGGTGGGCATCTCGGGAAAGAGAAAACATTACACAAGCTGAGATATGTCTTCAAAAATATACTAATTTCTAGATGCATGTATGTTCAAGGCTGTAGCCTATTGTCGATAAATGCTTCTCTTTTTGCAGATACAAGAAGCCTACGAGAGGGCCTCCCAACCCCATTCAAGCACTGAAGAAATGACCTCCCAACAATTTAATGACCTTCTCCTGCAGCGGGATGCAAAGCGTGCAGCTATGTATCAGACCATGATGTCCAAAATTAAGGCTTCCTAGGTGAAGATGGTGCGATACCACAGTCTGCGGAATTCCACTGTCCAAGAATTTAAGCTTGGAGATCACGTCCTTCTTCGGAACAAAAAGCGAGACGACAGAAAAGGAGGAAAAATGGAATCGACATGGTCGTCTGATATATATGAAATAGTGAACGTTCGAGGACGGAGCACCTTTAAATTGAGAAACATGAGCACTAATGTTTTTTTTACAGAAAATTATTAATGGAGTTCATCTGAAGAAGTATGATAAATAAATATGACTTTTTATTGAAGGGAATTCTTCCCTTGGGAAAAAAGACAGAGGGGGAAAATGTATCTGCTGACTTTAACAAACTTATAACCAGCCAAGCCAATAGGAACATGAAAGAGACTAGGAAAATGAAATATGGTACAAGGAGCATGGTTAAAATTTCCGATCAGAAAATGCAACCCAGCTTAGATTTTCCGGTAGGAAACTGAAGCAGAGGGAGAGCGAGTACTGTAACACTGGCAAGGTCTCCCGACTTGAATCCAATCGAGCATGTCTGGTCTATCTTGAAACGGCGAGCTCGTCGACGAATTTGTCCTGGCAATGATTTGAATCGGTTGGAATCTTTAGTGAGGCAGGAGTAGAATCACATTGATCAACTGATGATCAGAAATTTGATCGGCAGTATGCCTAATCGTATCCGAAGGGGAATAGAACTTAGAAGAGACGAATCTGGCTACCAGGGAACGCACCAATAATTCCCTTTAAGGACTAGGCCCTTACTGGGTCAACATATAACAAAGAAAAATATTTAATATGATATATGAAACAAATTTATTCAATTATAGTTAAAAACGTACTGTTTACTGTAAATGCTGCTGTTTTAACTAATTTTTACGATTTTACATGGTTCCCTTATTTAGACGAAATGCCAGTAGTGTGCTAAAAGAAGTATTTAAAGAATGCCAGAGGAAATTTTTATTATGATTACTTATCTCCATGAATGATGCATTTGTTATCGTAGATAGAGAATGACAACGACGCATTTTTCAACAGTTCATTTTCAACAGGCTATTAAGAATGACTGCGAAAACAGCATCGTTGAAGTGTATATTTTTCTAAATATGCTGTTTCCAAGAATAATTTATGTTTCTCCATAATTTAATCATTTAGACCGATGGCTAACTACAACGATAAACTTGAAAAACATCGCCTTGTAGGTCAACATGCATGTAGTTGCTGTTCACATCAGACCGGTTTTTTCAATGAAATATTATTTATCGATTCCAAGAGCGAATTTTTAAACAATAAAAAATCGAGGATCACAATTTCACTGTGAGCGCAATTTACAGCTGCTGACCAAGACAGCAGCTGTACTCCATTGTCTTAAAATTTCGTTCATTAATTTATGGCATCAATTTTCCCAAAATGAACTCCAAATTATTCGTTATTGACTGGAGAATTCGGTAAGTGCAATGAAGGCGTGATACAAAGGATTTTCAATAAGAAAGAATATATATGATTATTATGCCGACAAGATAACAGTTTTAACACTGGATGCTAATTGACCGGTGTTGTATACACGCGTTGTGCCTGTGGGAAAACTTGACACATGTGATGAATAGTAACTGCAAATTATTTGTGGGTCCTCAACGACGACCCGATTCACAATCAGATTCGATGGATTATATCAGATCGATGGCGGTGTCAGTATGATGTGAAACTGCCTGAGACATGTGCGCTGACTTTTTTCCTAAGAATATTTGTTTGAGAGATCAAAATTGATATTTTGACGCCTTACGATTGCAGATGAGTTTCAGTGATGATCAAGACTTTATCATAGTCTTTGATCACTCCGACTGTAATCTAATCTTTATTGTATGCTTAAATATATTTTGATTGGGAAAATGAATTCGAGGTTTCTCTGAGCTAAGATGATCGCTGCTACTTTTATGGAGTCTTATTGTGGATGCATAGTTAACGTCTGATTCTCGAGTGTACTTGAAAAAAGGCAGATCGTTAAGATGCAATTTAAAATAAGTTTATTGGATGAAATATCTCATTTACTTGTGAGAGAGGCATGAGAGAGAAGAGAATGTATCATTTCAGTACCAACACAACGACAGTAGTATTATTTCCGATGTGCAGAACTTCCATAATCAATTGAGCTTCTTCCTCTAGGTGAACGAATTTAGAAAATTTGATGTGTATTTCAAGACCTGAAAGTGCATCAAGCTGCTAATATTAATTCAACGTAATTTTCAAGAAGATAATTTATAGTGTATCTGTCAATCATATATCTGTGAGCGATCTGCATTAATATTTATGCTTGTTTATCTGGATCATTTGTTTGGTCGGTTTCATAACGTTTTATAACGTCACATCATCGTTTTCAGAAGCCCATTCTCTAGTAGACGCTCCAGGCACGGCGGAACCGAGGGGGACACCGGAGGTACGTGCCCCCTAAAAAATTAGCAACTTTTTATGCCCTTCTCCTATAATTAAATGTTCAAAATTTTCAGACATCTTATTGATTTGACAGAACCAAAGATTGCCGCTGAGTTGCTAAGCTAACATTTTCCACTTTATCTGTTCATCACAATCCCATTCAAGTGAAAACGATGCCGCAAAGCGTGGGATGGAGGTAATTATGCCATATTTGACAGGCAATGGATAAAACAAATAAGTAAAAAACAAAATTAACTCATTTCTTTATTATAACGGATATGTTCGCGGTGTGTCAACCAACTGTGAATTATCTACCTGCTGAGAGATAACTCAAAAAATGTTGGGATGCAATCTATAGCGATTGTTTCCGTGGCAAATGAAATGTAATTTGATCAGCCCTTTATCAGTTTTAAGGGACCTTCAGTATTGAAAGTCCATTGTTACTATAGGGAAACACTATCATTAGCCCCTCAATGCTTTTAGTGGGGCTCTTTGTCAGTATTAAACGTATGTTGGGTCTTTAGTATGGCAGTATCGAGGGACCATTTTTAGGTATAAGGAGCCCTGAGTTAGTCCTTGCTACTTATTGCACAGTAGGCCTACTTTGCCTCTGAATGACCGATTGACTTTTATACAATAAACACATCAAAGCGAGTTTCACAGATATTATAACCCGGTATCTATCAGTACGCAGTGCATGAGACATGGTTTCTCTGAAAAGCAACCACAAAGGCTAAATTTTTTTGGAAAGTTTTGACTGACTGTGTTTTGATTGGCCTATGAACTATATTGAATAGCATTATCAATTTTCATAACATTGCGTTTTTATTTCAGTATGGTTCAGCTTCGAAGTTTTATAAATGAAAGTTTGATAGATGAAGTTTGACATGTTTGATAAATGAAATTTCAAGAATTTTCAAGAAAAAGTATGATTGATTTATATGAACGGAATAGTTAAATGGCTGCACCTTACGCACTTGAATATACATATAAACTTTCCGAATAATTTGACTAATGAATAAACTAGAAGCTGAATTTTGACGTTTCATAAAACTCATTCAACTAATGCGCGCCTGATGTGGCATATGACACACACGTATTTACGCACAAATTTTCTTTTCAATGTCAGGAGCATTTTAGAATATACAAGTATTCCATACTTACACTATGGTCTAAAAACTCAGGCATAAAAAATGCCCTTCTGGTTTGGTGCACCTGCCTCTTTCATCGTCTTTCTCTGTCGCTGAGAGGCTCACTTTCTAATTAAGTCCCAAATCAAAGATTGACAACAAAGGCCTGTCGCAGTTTATTGAAAATCTTAAGAGGATGACAACGATTAGTCCGCTCGCATTCCTTTTGTACCATCAGTTTGGCCTGGTGAAGAAGGTGCGAGCTCGTCTCCATGGTTGACTTCGGTTCGATTCCTTGGTCAGGAGAGTGCAGTCGAGGAATCAGGGATGTCGGTGTATTTTATTGACTTAATCGCTGTCATTCTCTTAAGATATTCAACTCAAAGATTTAAATAAAAATACAGATGTCCAGTTTTGAAAGTTAGCATGATCTAGGCTTACGTAGTGCATTTCATCTTACCGGACTTTCACACATGAAACCCGGGTTATTTTGAATTTTGTTTTGTATTGCAACCTTTTGGTTCAGGCCTAGTAGTCTCATATACTAAATTACAAGATGGATATCTGATCTCTATGGTTGCAGGTTCTCTCTATGGGCTCTGACCGCTATTATTGCCAACACTATGGAACAATTTGCTAAGTCACAAGTCTTGCCGACAGTGGTGGAGTTTGGAATTACCTGTCTGAGTCTTTTGGATTGTTTCTAAAGGAGTCTGAAACCAAATTGTTATCGATGCTGTGCCGTCATTTCTAAAGTCTCTCTATAAATTTGGCTATACCAGGGTTCCGCAAACTTTGAACCCTTTCCAGCCAAATTCAGGCAAATACTTTTCATTCCGGCTGCATTTTAGAATTGTCATCCTCTACAGTATCAAAGCTACTATTTTACTTGCATTATTCAATTATTGGATACCCGAACTATAGATTTTATTATTTATTAGATTTTAAACAAACTAAAAGATCTTATTAGATATAAGTATTCATTAGACAGAAGACAATTTGAACGAACGAATTATAATTGATTACAGAAAGAAAGAAAATCTATGTGATGGATGCGCTTGAATTTCAGAACAAAGAAATTAGTTCGAATTTTGCTACCACAGCTTTGATTAGATCCGAAGTGTGTTCGCATGAAAGTCGATTTCTGTATTAATTTTTTATACAATTAAGTGACGAAAATGTTTATTCGTATGCAAATGTGGATCCAAGCATGGAACTGACAATCGTGCTGACATTGCGTAGATTTTTGTGAACTTTTTCCAGAACTGAAGAATCGACATCAAAATGCAGTGCTTTCGCTTTGATGCGTCATTTGCTTGCAATTCAATCAGCTGCAATTGACATTGCGGAAAAGCTTCCGCAGATACAAATGGCGCATATAAGCGATCAATTCATCTGGTTGAACCACCCCATGGATCAGCCAGAAGAGTAAAGAATAATTTCTGGGATCTAAATTCATTGAATCTTGTTTTAAAGTCAGATTTCAACGATTCGATGCAATCAATAAATAAATTCAGACCTCTTAATTCCCACTTCTGATTGAAATGAAGACAATCAGAACTCAGAAATCAGACCTTCAGGCCGCAAAAGCCAATTTTTTAGATTGAGTCGACCGGCCGTACATCATCGTTCAGCCGGCCGCATGCGGCCGGAAAAATCTAGTTTGCGGAACACTGGGCTATACCCACGAGAATTGCTACCAACCTGGAATGTCATTTGTAGATTCTGCATTAATCTATTCGTATTTATTATTCATGCTATGCTGGTCATTATCTTGTTGTGACATTGAGGACATTCACCGTGCAAATAATTTTACTTTTATGTATATTCTGTAAGTTTATGTCTGTAGAAGCATCATTTGAGACAGCGTATTGCCTTCAATTGTCTTCCTGTGTTTTTGTTCTATTCTATCAGTGGTCTAGAAATATTCGGCATACCGCATAGTAGTCCGGCAGCCAGAGCGAGTTTCTGCAGGGAACGAGGCCGAAAGTGAAACTTTCCCAGAATGATGTACACCCTGGCCTATGCCTACTACGAATCTGAACGTCTGCCGCGTTCTAGTGAGTTCCTCTTCTTGTCAGACAGGATCAAAGAAATCACATGTAAATCGAATGGGACGCAGATTGCAGGATTGGCTGAAATGAATTTTCTATGTTTTCTCTGATTAAACAAAAAGTACTAAGCCCAGAGTCACAATTTTTGGCATAGGATGTCTTCAGGTTATTTCCTTTGCTGTGCATGTGCTTTGATCATGCATCTAATCGACCATGTATGTGAGAATGTGGTTGAATGTGGATAAAGTTGCTCAAAATGTTCGTGTTTGCCGACATTTAGAGGCTGGCCAAAAGAGGCACGCACGACCACCTCTTTAATAAGAGCCGCTGTCTGATATCGTGGCATATAGCCTCGCCGTACATGCCTGTTTTTGATTTCCTTTCAGCCACTGGTCTACAATTTAAGCTACTCACAAAATAGTACAAAGTTACCCGTTGACAGTGAAGCAGCAGATATAAATAGTTCAAATTTTGAAAAGAAGACAACTGTTGTCAAATGAAATCATACATGGAAATAGCGATAAAACAAATATTTCAATTCTCATTTTTTGCCAGAAGCGTTGAATTTCACCAACTTATTTGCGATGTAATGGATGCAAAAATCCTAGTCAGATCACTGCAAATAACTCTGTTAAAAACCAATCTTCCATATAGCTGTGAAATCGTCGCACAAACCTAAAAGTGAAACACGAATATTCGCATGAAATATTTGACTCGTTCCTTGCTGCTGAAACATTTTTGAATGAAAGTCAAATCTGTACAGCAGAAATCACATTGTTACGAAAGTGTAAATCTGGAATGCAAGACGTACAATTTGAAGATTTTGCTCTGTCACCAACTCGAACTGTGTTTCGGTTTCGCATCATTACTAAAAGCAATCGGCGCCTAAGTCATATTACCGAGACAATCAACGCGTAGCAATTTATTGAAGAATTATTGTAGACGGGATAATTTGAAATTAGAAAGACTAATGATTTTGTTTAGTTGTACGGAAAGGTCTGATGACTTAGTATAAGAATTCAAAGGGACCCGTCTTCTGTTTATAAGGAAGGAAATGTTTAGCTGAATCTCATTTTCAATAGCAGCAGGAAATACGAATGAACTAATGCGAATGCTGAGAATCTAAATAACAAATTACATTATATTTATCTCAATTTGACTGAGAAAGCGGCTGAAAATGTATAGTAGGATCGAATGCAAGGAAGAACGATTGTGAAAAGTAGTAGAAAATGTAATAATGGCATAATCGATTGATAACAATTAAGCATTTCAAGTGTATTCTTTCTTGATTATATCAACGATAAAAAAGGATTGGCAAAAATGCAGCCTCAGCTTACTTGAGTCTAAACATATATACATGCGATCTCTAGCTACAGTGTGTTGTAATTTGATTTGTTAAGTGTAAAATTCAGTCTGTAGCGGCGATAAACCTTGGCATGAACTTTGAATTTTAGAATGCGGACTTTAAATGAATTAGTCTTGTAATATAGACTTATGTAGGTATATAGGCCCCTACATACTTAAGGATGAATTTAAGATTGTCTCTAGAATTTTAGAAAACTTAAACCTACCAACTAATTGCACTGAAACAATTTCAGAACTGTTGGCAGAATGATATGTTGTTTGTGTTGTGGTGTTATTAAACCAGACATCAATCGAGCAATTGCATTTTTGTTGCTCCTGATTTTCTGAATAAATAGCTGGCTTAAATTTCAAAAGCATTGGTAGAATAATGAGAAGTCCATTGGCAGATAGCTTCAAACCACACGAACAATGGTTCTATCAATAAGCTCTCGCTTGACACATGCACCGCAGGAATCCCAGAACAAACATTGGCTGTTCATCATGCATGTGAACCAGATTCTCGGTTATCAATGAGTTGTAGATCACCGGAGCAATTATGATCAGATAGGGCAGTACAATCACCATAGTGTGCAAAGAAATCTCACACCAAATATGAGCGATGCCGATATGGGATTATGATTACCTAAACTTCAACGTAATTTGATAAAGGATATTTTTTTAAATACTGCAACTTACTAATCTGAATATTTTCAACAATTACCAGGTATTTGTGCTTGAAAATGAATAAGACATTCAGGTTCAAAACATTGTCAAGAATCATTGATATATGATCAATTGGCATCCCTACATCCCTTTTAAAATATTGTCAAAAAGGAAAACATGCATTCTCACAGTAACACTAGGAAATGTGAATTAATGATTCTTTTAAAATTTCGTTTGATAAGTAAATTCACTCTTAACAATATGTTACTTCTCAGATGATCAAATGATGCAGTATAATTTTCGTGATTATATTAGATCAGCTGAGGAGCATCAATTTATCAAGTTACAATATGGGAAGCAATGAAATGACTTTTTATATGGAATATATGAAGTCGTCTAATTCTAATATGTATCAATAATCCTCTTATTATTTGTTCCCCGAATTCCGCTGCAAAGCATCTCACATTACTTCAAGTTGCCATTACCTCATTTCAGCGAACTGTGTCTGTATTGGGCGTCTAGGCTTTACCTAAACAATTGGACTATCCACCTCGCCGCTTGGTGGAACATGGTGACAACATGGTCAAACAAAATAAAAAGGAATCGAATCATCCCTAATTTGTAGCTTAATAAGGAAACTAAGAAGAAATATAAATCAAAAATTAGTTTGGAAAAGCATAAGCACAAACGTTAATGCAATATGCATAATACAAGACCACAATTTGTCAATTGTTGTAGTTCTTATGCCTAAATTATCAAATACACTTATTTTTGTTATCAACACAATAATACATGCAATATATTTCAACATAGAGCTCATCATGATTAAAAACCACTCACCGTGATGAACCGATAAACAATGCAAGACATCGCTGTTATACAGAAAAAAATGTCTCAAAGATCGTTGTTAAATGAAATTCTCCGCTCAACCAGTTTCGATTGGAGCCTCATATAGATATTATTGTGTATTGGATAGCCTATATTTGACATAATCATTGAATATGTATAGAAAAGTGAAGCCAGTGAATCAGCCATAATAGCATTATAATCCTATGTAGGTAAGCCTAAAACCAGATTTCAGTGCTTACTCGCGCGTATCACGCATTTTATTTTTTGTGACAACATTTTAAGAGCTAAGAAGAATTTATCATTTAATGAATTTTGAAGTACCAATATCAAGACCAATACCAACACCAATTACTAAACCGTACTAAACATGTACTACACGTATAACAAGAATTTGAAATGTACGTGTATTTGACCACCATCTTTTTGTTGGTTTCTTGCACAACACAACATTTTCTTGGTCAATCCTTGGTCACTGTTGTATTCATGATTTTAAGCATGTCATCACAATAATATATGAAGACCTGCCTTTTTGGAGTTTGATTCACGAAATTGCATAGTTGGATGATTAATAATTTTTTTCAGATCATGATTTCATGAAAATAGTGTCACTTTTAAGTTGAAACTGCACTTGTAAAACAACTAATGCTGATAGATAACGATATGCATGAATTCGATTCATTAGTTCATTTCAGTCTTGTTATCTTCTTACATCCTGTTGTGATGGAAAGTGCATGCGTTTATAGATTGTGGATTTTTCTATTAATCATCTAAGTACTTTAAATTAGGGTTAGACTTCTAATGACACCGATCTTCATCCAAACTGTTGGACATCGACATTTAAGTTGGGGTAACTTAATACATTAATTAACCGGTCGAAGAAATACTAATGAGTTTTGAAGAAGGAAATATTAGATAGCTAAACAAAGTAGCAGTCATTCCTTTTGAAATTTTGAGTCGTAAAAACATGTGCGTCGTAAACACTTTCAAAAAGATTTAAAGACGCATATCAATGCTGAATCCGGTTCGAAAGTTTGCTACTCATTCCCACATATCCTCAAATCGAGAGAACACATGCACTTGCGAGTTACTTATTTTTGGTCCGCACAATTGGAAATGTTCATTCCAATGGTGCTATCAGTTTTAACTAGCTTGGTCATCTTGTTGAACAAATATGAACAAAATTTAAATTCCATCTTTTTCAAAAAATTGATGTCTTGAATATCAATTAGAAATTGATGGTGGATGACTTTGATAGTTGGCACGTACCAAGCAAACTGCACGAAAATCCACTGGCGGCAAAGCCCCACGAAAGCAGTTGGCCACTAAGGCTGCCCGCAAGAGCGCCCCAGCCACCGGCGGTGTGAAGAAACCACATCGTTACAGGCCCGGAACTGTCGCCCTTCGGGAAATCAGAAGGTACCAGAAGAGCACTGAACTCTTGATCCGCAAGTTGCCCTTCCAGCGACTTGTCCGTGAAATCGCACAGGACTTCAAGACCGATCTGCGATTCCAGAGCTCCGCTGTCTCTGCCCTCCAAGAAGCATCTGAAGCTTACTTGGTCGGTCTCTTCGAGGACACCAACTTGTGCGCCATCCACGCTAAGCGGGTGACCATCATGCCCAAGGACATCCAACTTGCCCGCCGTATCCGCGGTGAACGTGCTTAAACAGCAAGCGCTAGTGAACGCGAAAATTAGACCTGCCTTTTTGGAGTTTGATTCACGTAATTGCATAGTTGGATGATTAATAATTTTTTTCAGATCATGATTTCATGAAAATAGTGTTACTTTTAAGTTGAAACTGCACTTGTAAAACAACTAATGCTGATAGATAACGATATGCATGAATTCGATTCATTAGTTCATTTCAGTCTTGTTATCTTCTTACATCCTGTTGTGATGGAAAGTGCATGCGTTTATAGATTGTGGATTTTTCTATTAATCATCTAAGTACTTTAAATTAGGGTTAGACTTCTAATGACACCGATCTTCATCCAAACTGTTAGACATCGACATTTAAGTTGGGGTAACTTAATACATTAATTAACCGGTCGAAGAAATACTAATGAGTTTTGAAGAAGGAAATATTAGATAGCTAAACAAAGTAGCAGTCATTCCTTTTGAAATTTTGAGTCGTAAAAACATGTGCGTCGTAAACACTTTCAAAAAGATTTAAAGACGCATATCAATGCTGAATCCGGTTCGAAAGTTTGCTACTCATTCCCACATATCCTCAAATCGAGAGAACACATGCACTTGCGAGTTACTTATTTTTGGTCCGCACAATTGGAAATGTTCATTCCAATGGTGCTATCAGTTTTAACTAGCTTGGTCATCTTGTTGAACAAATATGAACAAAATTTAAATTCCATCTTTTTCAAAAAATTGATGTCTTGAATATCAATTAGAAATTGATGGTGGATGACTTTGATAGACAATACGTTTATATAAGTTATCGCATGAAAACGTCAGAAGACATGTTCGGAGTATGTTTGCTTGATCGTTGCTGAATACAATTCAAACAGAGATCTTTGAAACATATATAAATTACATACTGTTGAAAGTTAGGAACAGGAGGTAATTCAATTTTCTTGGCATTGTTCTAAAAACAAGCGGGTCACTCTTTCTCTTTACTTGCCTTCGCAAAATTGAGTAGGTAAAAACCACGGCGCTTCGTGTCACAGACAAATCAAAGGGTCGGACCGTGCAGTCATCAATACAACGCATTATATAGCAATGAGACCGAGGTATGTTAATGCCGTTAGAAGTTTGGTAGTTCGTACTAGCGGTTCATAGCGGGTCTTTCAATTTGACGAGCTTTATTAATTCGGCAGTCAACGGCATTGTCACTTTTGTGCAAAATATCTATGGTCAGGTCGTTTATTGACGGAACATATTCGTCCGCGTGAAATTTCCAGAAGTGCTCATACAGAGCATTTTTCTTTCTCTTATTAGTGATATCGCGCTGGTGCTCTTTATACCTATTAGTGAACGGGCGGTTAGTTTGACCGATGTAGAAATCGCCACACGATTAGCAGGTTACAGACTAAAAACCGATCGGAGCAACAATACTTGTTAGGCAGTTTTGTGCAGATGGCACAATCTTTGTGTTTTCTTTGTGCTATATAATACGTTGTATTGATAACTGCACGGTCCCACCTTTTGATTTGTCTGTGACACGAAGCGCCGTGGTTTTCAATTTTATTGTACATAACTTTACGAAGGCAAATAAAGAGAAGGAGTGACCCACTTGTTTTCAGCACAACGCCAGGAAAGTAAATTACACATTTTCCTTTTACCATCTCAGTTATATATGTCGTGGAGGAAAGGTGCAATAACTGCATCCAACAGAATAAATGCACAAAATACATTGTGAGGCATGATAATCTGTCCATTTTTGTAGCTTTGGATCCACTGTTTGTTGTATAAAACTGACACACTGCTACTTAATGATTTCGATATTATGAGTAGTGCTTAAAGTATATTGCTATTTTTTGCTGTTTTTTTCACTTTTCACTAATTACATAGATATATTCGTGATTGAATGAACATGTTTGCTGCAACTCCATTTGTACTTTGTCAATGATCTATAAGGGATTTGAATTTATTGAGATACTTGATTTTACAAGAAATGAACAAAAATTCTCGGTTATCAAAAAGTACTTTTCATTCAAAGGTCAAACTTTTGAAACTTCCATGCATGGGCCAATTTAATGAAATCTGGCATGATAGTCAGAAATATGTAGACCAGAAGTCACAAAAAATTGGAATCGTGACTGGCTATTTTAGTTTTTGAGCTGTATCAAGAATGTCTACGGGATCCGATGGCCCTTAGTTGGTAAAATATGGTTTAAACAGTGAAAAGATGAAAAATGACACCGAAAAGCAATCCAACTGTTAAAACAAAGGAAATGCTGAATGAATGGAAGATGCCATTATAACAAATGAAAAATTGAACCAACAGCGAAAAGGCAATTTGAAATCTATGAAAGAGCACTCAAATTGCTTTAGCTACGAAGAGTGCAAAACTTCCTACAAAAAAAGCAAGCTGAGAAGTGAACCGGAGTTATCAAAGAGCACTGGAGAATGAGACCTTTCGAGGATCAATGTGCATCCTGTAACTGCGGCGAATCTGTGCGGTTGCTGAGTTATGCCTGGTTCCTCTTCTTGTCAGACGGAATCAAAGAGAAGTAGATTGAAAAGAAGAGGATGCAGACTAATGGCATGGTGTAAAATGAACGATTCTACTTTTTCTCTGAAAAAATAAAAAGTATTAAGTCTGAAGCCATAATTTTTGGTATGAAATGTCTTCAAGTATTGGACTGCTGTTTTCATGTGTCTATGAAGGCAAGCACATCTAGATTTTGCAAGCATCCTAATCTCGTTAAAAGACAACATTTTGGAAAATTTTGGCGACATTGAACCACAATTTCGCTTCCATCACCGATCAGAAGTATGACTACTGCACATGATAGGAAATGACTTGAAGAAATGTCATGCCGAAATGATAGGTTTAGACTTACAGGCTTTCATTTTATAAGAGAAAACATAGGAAACCTCATTTGAATCGAAAACCAGTCTCCTGAATTGGATTTACATGTGGTTTTCTTTGATCCCTTCTGACAAGAAAAGGAACCGGTTAGAACTCGGCAGACACTCAGATTCGTTGTAGTCACAGGATGTAAATCATTCTGCGAAAGTCTCATTTGTGACCTCTTTCCTTAAAAAAACTCGTGGTTGATGCCGAACTAACAGGAAATTGACAGAAATCCACAAATGAAGAATAACACTGAAAGAAATTTCTCTTCATTTGCGATGGTGATAGACATTCACATAGAAATCCGACTTTTCGCCTTGTTTCAGTTTGTGGGAACATAATAGACAGGAGCTGTTTCTTGATGGTCATTTAAGCTGCTAGATGGTTTTTTAGCTGCTATGTTGCTAGATCCTGAGACGAATAATGATTTTTAGACTATAAAATGTTTCTCTGATATGTTTCAGAAACATTTATCAGTTGTAGATTCTAACCTTAAAGCGGCACATTGCAAATTATTATGTCAAGTACCTTGATACTTGTAGAGAAATGACAATTGCTGTGAATCTTTGCAAAGTACATTGACAAGATTTCAGTACCTATCCATCATCAGTCAATGGAAGCCACCATCGTTTAGATACCGTTGTCATGACAATGCGTGTCGACGACTTAGTATTGCTGTCAATGCATATGCCCTATCTAGTCCTTAATTACACTAGAGTATCAGATGTGTATGGATATCCACTTCATTATATCCTTGCATTTGCATAACCGCATGTCATGTTTCATAGCATTTGGTTGATGATTGTATATAGGACAGTGAACTTAGAGTAAATTGCTTCAGACGGGAGGTTTTTCATAGCTATGCACAAGTAAAACTTAGGTTTTCCCTTTAGCTTTTGCAAGAGTTAAAAACAATATTTGCAGGCGGTTTTGTCTCGGACGTTTCGGGTCCCGACCTTTATCAACGAGAAACGTACTTTATCAATGAGAGTGAACTTGGACTACCGAAATTCGAGTATTTTTTCCATTCATTCTGGTCAACATGTTTCCGGTGTATTATTATCAAAAAAGCATGCTGAATTGCATTGTTTGAATAAATTGCATTACATTAATCAACTATTTGTCCTCATACAAGACTGGAATAAATCTTTCTGAATGACTGCACATTGCATAGATTAACAGATAATTAGGAGTTTGGGATCAACTTTGAACTTGTAGAGTTAATTCTTTTCTAGTAAGATATTTCACAAGATTAAGGCTCTTTAGTGAGAAAACACATTTCAAAGGCATCTTTTACTACAGGTTCTCTTACTGCGGCTGATTAGAAGTCCTCAGTTCAAAATGACGTTCACATTGAAATATCTTCAACATTTTGACGGTTTATCAGAAGCAATTATAACCTTGCAGCTTCATAGATAGATACGGTCGGCAGATCAATCTTTCCCAGTATCACTTATCTTCCAATAACATGTGCATTTGATATGACTTACGGTCGCACACTTGAAAGAGGAGTGTATCACTATCACAGATGTGTACGTGAATCAATTTAAAGTTAATTTATTTTTGTGTTTGATACATTAATGGGGCAGTTCAAAAATGATTCTCGGCTGACGAACTATTTCATTATTAAACTTTGAAGAATATGCGTGTGCTGGTGTGTTTGACGTTCAATTATTTTGTATGTGGGCGATAAACAATCCAAAGCACCCGCTTATTTTCGTTGCACAAAATAAAGTAATTAGACAAGATGAAATACCACCAATATGCCGAAATAAGTGACTGCCTAAAATTTCTTCAGCCAATTTCAATTAATTGATGGCAAATTTATAATCCAAAATGATTATTGACACTCCCTGCGAGCGAGTACAAATGTAATATCGCACATCTGATAATCTTCAGACATTTTCATCATATAGAAGATGCAGAAAAAGAGACATACTAAATGCCCAATTTCACTGTGTTAATATATTGGTGAAGAAATAATGCCGCATTGTTTCCGCATTAGCTGTCACGTTTATTTGCTTCAACTAACTACCTTTTAGCTCAGTTGTGCAAAATACTGTTTAACTGTGTTATGAAACACGAGCATATCACTATTGTTTGAAGGGGAGTAATTCATGAGACAATAAAAACACATCAACCTGTGTCGGTGCGTCGATCACATAGTTCAAAATGTAACCAACAGAGAAATTACGGAATTTATTGTGTTAATTAACTAAATGAATACCGCATTGCATGTACATGTGCACATTGGAACTGGAATTTTGGTGGAAGTTTGAATACTTAGAAATGTTTCGGATAGACTTAGGTTTTAAAGCAATCTTATGTGTAAACTTACCGGTTTCCATTCAGCTAGTAATATAATTATTTTGAATTTCAGAAATTGAACGAAAAAGTTTTATTACTTGCAACTGTTACATAACATGCTTTCATCTTAAAATATAGTGATTGGGAAAATTCTTTGATAGTGTTGCATCTGTGGCTTCTCCAATACTTGACATTGATTTATACTTAACACCAACACAATCAGATCTCACTTGACCACCAGGAATAGTAGAGAAATGACCGACATTGTGCTAGGTCGGTGTCAATTTTTGAATAATTAAATCAATTTACATTTGACTATCAAATACGGTGATGTATGGAAACACTCCACCGCATACGATATAAACCTGAACCAAGGGCAATTATCATTGGATATCAACGTGACATTGCGTTTGGCTGCATAATTCTCTTGCAGCTTTCTATATTCTTTCAATGAACGTTTCGATGCTCAACATATATAATCATTGATCTTATTGCTTTTCATCATTTTTGATTATTGTGATTCATAAACAATGTAAATGATTTCCAATTATGATCCCTGGATGATATCTAACAAGTAAGTGACAATCAGTTTCTAAAAGAATTGTGCATTTGAATGATGCGCAATTTAGTTATTACTCGCTATTTCATGCACTCCTTGATTCATTAGGAAGTGCTCAGATTCATATTTAAACAAATTAAATTATTTTCGGATTTAATCATGAGTTCATTTTTGATCTCGTAGAGGTTTCAACTCTGATTATTCTTCATTTTACTGAGTAGCCTCTGTATATCTCAACTGATTTTCCCTAGCATTCGATTTGTATTCTTCCTCTCAAATCGCCCCATTATCTCTCCATTAGAACTTAGGTCGCACCTACTCATGCGTATCATTACGGAGAAAGGAGTGATTTGATTGATGTTCAGATGTCAATCATTTTCACCTCCAAGGTAAAACTGAGAGCTGTTGAAGAATGAACTAAACATGGCAGAATGAAAAAGTAATTTAAATTTCAGACCATTCTAATACACTGAATCGAATTTCAAAAGGAATTCATTCTTTGAGGTGATTCCAATATTTCGGCCACGTTGAGAATGTTAGGAATGTTGGGCGGAATGCCTGGTTTACTTAGATGAGGTGAAATAGCTGCTGCTGATGAGATGCCGCAGTCCTAAGAAATTGGAATCTTTTCAACGTTTAGACTTCTTGGCAAAAGTTCGGTGCTGAGATTCTGACAAACTCTAAATCTGAAGTCTTAATATGAAGCTAACTTGACAAATGAATTCATGAGTCAAATCAGAAGTATTCAGCTCTTATAGAGTTATTGTACGTCAGTCTTGAACCTAACGCCAGAGAAATTCGACGATTTTTGGCGATTTTTAAGATAAACCACCCCAGATACTTCCTCACGGTCCTAAATGGTACTTTCTCTGTCTACTGTAGTTGCTTTTACGCCTCATCTTGTGGTATTGATGTTGGCATGGGTAATTACCGCAGTATTTCGGCTCCATAGACTAATTATGAATCTTCTTTTAGTACCACACTATTAGTCAGGGACATCTATGATTAACATAAGATATCTATAGGACGCTCAACTCCCAGGTCATGTACTGGACTGGAGGCCGGTGGCTTTGGTAGGCTTGATTAATGACGGCATAGTGCTTATCTGGATAAAACCATGAAACAAGTTGTAAACAATTTATTTTACTATTAAATGCATTAATACTCTGATACTCGCATTCATACAGGGAGTTTGTTGAAAGAAGATTCTGGAGCCAATTAAGAAGAGACTAAAGAATTACAAAACTTACAAGAATAAGCAACTGTCAATAACAACTGTAACATCGACTGTCAGTGGTCGAAGTTGGTCACCAACGACCCGTGGCATCTATGGCTATTAGTGAGGATTCTATACATTCATAATAGGTGATTTTTATGCAATTAGCAAGATAACTTCAAAAAGATCTGTTTGCTAAAATCGATTCAGTAGTGTTTTTGGAGAGTTGTGGACCCTCTCTGGAAAATTTTTGATAATCGATTTCTTTTGCTCAAAGCAGTCATGGAATCATGCTACATCTAGGGATCATATAACTAATTGCTACTAAGATCATCACAGTAATTCCATGCCTACTTTATTACCACACAAGTAAAAGTCATGATTGAAATCTAAAGAAAAATTTACTGATGAAGTATTCAGCAACGAACAAAAGATAAATTGAAAGTATAACAAATGAAATGCTAAAAGTGAAGAAAGAACCATTCCTTCGGAAGATCCTTTGTCAAGATTTTGGTGGAAAAGTGCAACCAGTGTTGCAGGCCTAAAACCTCGACGAACAATTAAAGTGTGATTATGATGTCAGTGATTCATATAAAAGCGAAAATCACTTTGAATAACAAGTAAATGAAGCCGTGACTTTCCACGATTTCAAGGTCGCGGCACATTGGGCTATTCAGCAACAACAATGATAAAGATATAAGTTGATAACGAAATTCTCAAATTTCTTCGGTGAATATCAAAGCATTCGAGCATCACTATGTTAAAATGACTATCAATTTTCAATAAATGAAAGTTGAATAAATCATAGCCGGAAGTGTATCATACTTGTTACATCGTTTCAGTGTCTTCATTCAGAATTCTTGAGTAAAGTGCAGTGGTCCAAATGACATATTTGTATTGGTGGAGGCTTCAGATCAGATAATAGGGAAATCGATGAATATAGAAAGTCACAATTTACTTAGAATTTAAACATCGATGATATACTTGTAGGTATACACTACACAGATTCCTTCTACAGCCTCTCTGCATGACTGGGCCGGGAGAATCAATTGAGATGTACTGCAATCAATTCAGCTGGATTCGAATGCATTTCGCAATGATGAAGTGAATTTTTACAAAATTGTTCCATGGTTTTATCCAGGTACATACTATCGTCATTGATCAAGCCTTCCAAATCACTGGCCTCCAGTCCAGTAAATGATATAGGAGTTGAGTGTCCCGTAGATATTTGATATTAATCATAGATGTCCCTACTACTAGTGCACAATCGCTATGCAATGCATGTACAAATCCATTTACATAATCAAATTTCTAATGCTTTAGCATGTAGGCTTGCACTTTGTACACATGCATTGGCAGTGAAAGATGTGGGTGTACGAGGTACAACTATTTGATATTTCATACCCCATTGTAACTCATATTATACGAGATCAATGAACATTTACCTAAAATTACTAAAATGCATGTACACCATATTACAAAATCACTAGAATACATGTACACTATATTACAGTTATAAGCCGGTATACCTATACATGTAGAAGTACATCGCCAGCAACCGATTTTTAGCAGCTTCAATAAAATTGCAACATAGAATATGAACATGCATGTAACTGTTGAACATAATTGTTTACAGTCCGCAGGTTCTGTACTATACCCATTTTTCGACAATTGATTAATACCGAGATGGAATGGGCCTGGAAATATAAAAAACTAGTCCCATGAACATCCCTGTGGATTTCTACGCTTTGCACATTCACCCATGAGACACACAAGGTTGCTAAAATGTGACAGAAACATGAAATCAAGAGTAATGATTGCTAACTGTGCATATGAATATTAGTTAATCAAATCAGCAGAATGCATTGATTAACAAAGCATTTGCAAAATCAAGCATAAGCGAATAGTTACAATTGAAAAAAATGATGGCTTAACGTCATTGCTCTCCCTTACTGGGGGGAGACTTGGACGGTGCTGACACATTCAGACTTTAATCTGTTGCGTTGTGATCTTTTAGTCCGGATGCCCTTCCTGACGACTTCCAATGACACCTTCGGGGCTCGACCTATAGACCGAAAGATCGCTAAGCCTCGTCCAGCCAAGCACTTCACCACAGAGACCACCAAATAAATGTACCTTGTTTATACTCGGAAGCACATTAGGCAAGGAGCCTTTCTTTCATGTGGCCGAGTTGCTATTTATCCCACTCTCATTCTTTTTGTGCCGAGTGTTTGGAAAGAATGCAGTGTGCCGATTTTAAAAGTCCTAGGTTTTACCCAACCAAGGTTTGAGCCAAGGTCTCCCGGACACAGAGCAAACACTCTACCACAAGGCCACAGCGTCGGTGCCTAATAATGCATCAATTATACATGGTCTGTAAATAAATTTGAAGACTTCAAAATGACGCCGTAGGTGCTCATTCAATGTTTTAAGTATCTCATTTCTTGATTGTTGAAGACTCAAATTCTCATTAGACAACAGACTTTGAGTTTTGTGCCACTCGCTAAAATCGTATTTACACATTTTGACATCATCATTTTCTGAAATCGGGTTTATGAGAGTTATTCAAATATAGTCATCATAAGAGAATGCTATCGTTGATTCAAGATTCGAGCCGGAAAGTACTTGAGACAGACAGAAGTTGGTTTATGCCCAGTTCTTCCTATGCAATGAAACGCTGATTGAAATATGAAATCCTCATCAGGCAATGAAGCGTAAACAAACACTTCCTTTAAGTGAGCACGCTAACCAAACCTTTATAACTGTGACGGATAATAAATTGAAGGCTCCTCACAGGAAACAGAGCTTTTCGCGATTCTTCATGAAACAAAGTTGGGATTTCATGAGAAATTCGATCAATCGTGTTGTTAACGTTTTGGATTGAATTTCCAGTCTTCCTGGGCCGTTTTAAGAAGGAAATTAGTTTCAATATTATCTGAAAAGAACGTATTATCAATAATCGCTCTATCTGTTAATAAATTATTGCAGAAGAGTAGGCATAAATTATGAATTATATTCACCAGCAAGTGATATCGCACTTCGCATTGCATTGCATTTACTAATGTCATATTGAAGCTCCAATCATGAATTCGCCTCTATCGTGTGCCGAAAAAGAAGAGCACGTCTTGACGATAAGGACTGACGATAATTCTAATCATTAAATGCACCAGAAAGCTATGTTCAAGTTTTCAAATTATTACATTCGCTACTGTCATCGGTTTTCGAATTAGAGGCCGACTAAATATCAGTGGCGTCGCGTGCTCCCAGACCACAGGCCTTCGCTCGGCATTGGAATACTATTTCTATACCAGACATTTTTTATGTTATAATATTAATTTTCATAAAAGATGAATTTTTAATAACAATTTCCCGAACATTTTTTAATGCCAAGTCAATGTACACATGAGAAGTTAATTGCTCACGTCGCCTAACCGCCTTACTCAAGGAGCTGAGATTACTATATCCCCTGTCTGTCCAGACCACATTTTCTCGAGAAAAAAAGAGGAAGGGAAACAGTTTCTTGCGTTTCTCACGGCTGGTCAGCCACTCATGTGTTTGTACTTTGATGCATTAAAATGTCTTGTGTATCTCTTATTTCTTTCTCTGTGAGTACTTTCAATTTTTAAATCAGGTGTTGGCCTACCTTGCTTGACGACTGTCATCTGTTTAGTATATTCCTTTCGGACGAAAGGCGTGATTATGAGCTTATCTACAGTACTAAACATAGCGTCACATCAATCACGTAGAAACAAATTATGGAATTCTACAGAATCTGGGTGTTCGAGTCAGATGCATTACTCTGCATTCATTGGCGAACGCTCATCATCTGATCACAGTCTTATCTGAACGTCAGTCAGCTGCTATTGTTGACGTAGTGACCTCTCCGACGAGAAACGAAGGACTGGAACAATTGATTTGCGTTTCCCTTTCTATATTTAAGTACCGAGCCTCGATCAAGAATAACGGAGAATTTCATTGCAAAAATTGGAGAAGGCAAAGCATTATGTCTATCGAGAAAGCCAATATTAGTGCGGGCGCGTGCGCTTGCTGCCTCACACGCACACAACTCGCTTTCGCTCCGTCTGAACTAGCATGTGTGTCTAATCGTTAGAAGAAAACAGCTGTGATTCCTGCACGCGCAAAACTGTTCACTCTGAGATTGAGCGTCTGATTTTGAGACGGACAGCTACTACGAGAAGCTATCGCATTTAAATGAAATATAATGAATGATGACACTTTTCCTTTTTATAAATGTTGGTAAATTATTATTTAGGCTGCGCCGAAGGCCTCGCAGGTACGAAGAAGACGCCACTGCTAAATATCCAGTTTCGGGTTCGGCCAAATCACTTGTTTCCGGTTTACCGGCAGTTTCGGTTTAAGCAAGACTAGCTCTGTCATAGCTTTGGCCGAATTAATTTCGTTTTCGGTCATTATTTGATATATAAATTTGTGATATTTTTACAGACTTTTATAATTACCTGTTTTGTTAGATTTTTACATGAATGATTGAAACTCTGCAAGGATTTCTTTTCTTTAAATATAGCTCATTGTCGTAAAAACATTATACAACAGAACTCGTTTCAGGATTTGGATAGATCTAACTCAAAAATGCGAAGAGTTAATATGCTGAGTCACAATAAATCGATTCTGCACATTTGACAGTTAACGGTACTTTGCTTGAATTAAATATGTACCTTGAAAACTAACAGCCTATTGCACTGAATTTAGCTAAAAATTTGTAGATCAAAATACAATTTGATAGCTAGAAACAGAACATTTGTCATGATTTCAGCTTCATCAAATTCAGTGGAAAGTGGATAAGATGTTGAGGTAGAACTTTGAAACAACGCCTAACGCTTTCATGTTACCTTATGGGCACAAAAAGCCAGGCTTGCCGCTGGGATGGATTTCCAGCCCAATCCCAACCCAATCCCACTGAGAATTTCCATTGGGATCCCAATAGATCCCAATCCCAATAGAAATCCAAATAATCTGCTTTAGAGCTGAAAATGGTACGTAATTTGACCCCAAGCTGCATCGGGCTTACCGCTTAGGCCTGCCAAATGTGATACTTTTTGAATTGACGGTCGTAGGCCTAGGACTAGACTGGCCTTTATAGTAATAGGGGCTTTAATTGATTTTAAACAATAATGTATAATAGGCGTACTGTATGGCTATATTTTGCACCGAGACTGCCTTCATCTAAGAGCTTATAGGGGCCTACGTGTACAGCTAACACAAACACACTTGGTATTAATTAAGCCTATATCGGATAATGCGGTGTTAATAAGCAGCTCGCTACACGGGCTCACACGTACAATAGGCAACAGGCAGTAGACAGCGGCATATACGGTTAAATAGGCTTGAATAGCTTACAATGTATAGCTTAATTACAGAAGCGGCGAAGCGTATGACAACGTACAGGCGAATTGTATGAGCATACATACTATTACATAGCTGCTACCTTTTTAAGCAGCACTTTTTTTTAGCAACTAGGGAAGTTAAAGACATAGAGTAGGGTTAAAACTTAAAATTTGTGTAGATCGCACTAAGAGCTCTTAATGCTCGAATTCGAGAGAGGCAAAGTCAGACTGGAGACACAGAAAAATGAACTGCTCTGTGCAACCCGAAAACATTTGCAACGTACTGACTAATGTCAACGATTAATGCATATTTTGTTGGGAGAGGGATTATTGGGATCTATTGGGATTGTGGTGGATTTTTGGTAGCCCAATCCCAACCCAATCCCAATAGGAATCTCAATCCCAACGCCAAGCCTGAAAATAGCTAAAAATATACAGGTCAAATCAGGTAGCGTCAGGACAATGAGACATTGGGCTTGTGCATAGTGTTGTTTATTTTATTCAATAAATCTAGAAGTCATTTTGCCTTGCATTTGAAGCAACTGAAACCAATTCAAAATAGTCTACCTGCATTCGACAACATGAAATTATTTCCATTTCTAGTTTATTTATAAACCGCATACCAATAAGTACAATGACTGCAATTGCTTCAATTTCTAAAATTGTTGCAGTTTCAATTTCCGGAAACTATCAATGAATTTGATTACACCGACATTAATCTAGTCTTGCAAGCTATGTAAAAAACATTTTTGATTCTACTTTTATCTTAGTTCGTGTAGATTTCATAATTTAATTTCTCAATTTTCTTTCGTTTCTGAGTATTACTAGTCACTCACTTGGCATTCAAGGATTATACATAATTCCCTGCAACATAATATCATTCAGTGATCTTCTTGGAGAAAAATTAAAGTTCTTGAGAATCTCAACCCAGCAGATAAAATATGAAGTTAAACAAAATATGCCGCTAGAATCTGGTTTGCCATATACATGTACGTACGGTAAACTTTCGGGGCTTTGTTCCAAAGCTTAACTCGTGATCTAGTTTGCTTGTTATTTCTGATTCGAATTTTCATAATGTTTTACTTGAATTTTGCACTTGAATCAAATGCCTGCTTATGAAATGTTGCTGAGACAATTCGCGCGTCTGTTTCATGATGCAAGTATACACTAAAATGTAAGCGATTAGTGACTGATCAACATTAATTAATATTGAAAATACATTAATTTTAAGTTATAAACAACAAAAAAATAAATCTTAATTTTGTGATCACAATAATCAAGAAAGCGACAGCATTTAGAATTCAAATTTTTGAATTTCTATGTTTAACTGAAAGATCAGAGAGTTAAAACACGTGAATCCTCAGAAGCACAAGCGGCAAATGCGCCGTGCAGAGAATCGCATCTGGGGGCATTGTGAAAGGAGGGGGAAGAGTCAGTCCGTGATCTCGATGTGTTCTGACACAATGGATGAATTTGGTGAATGTTCAAACAAATCAGCCCCACCCAGCATGTATATAGCATAAAAGTAAATTCAATATATTTTACTTATTTACTAAATAGCATGGCCATGAAAATCTCATCCAACAATCGCAAAACTGGTAAGTGGTGGACTTACAAAAGGTCACAGACGCTTTCGGTGGTTGGGCATACGACGACTCATGTGACGACTCATACGAACGACGGTTCATGTGGAACACAAAAATACTTTTATACAACCCTTTTATGCAGCCTCAAATAATTCAAGTAAATTAAGTAATTCAAGTAGATTTCTGAAAATATGTTTTGGTATACCTTTATCTTGACACTGATACATTCGAATTAGAATGATTGCCTTTCATTTGATATGCTTGATATTTGACTTTACTACGAGTATGTTATACTTTGCATTTGCAATGACCTCTTCTGCTTTAGAATTGCAAAGGAAACCTACAAAATATCTGTAGCAACCTCTGTGGTGAGCGAGTTGAGTTAGCCTAATTCAATGCAATTGCATGTGCCAATATCAGCTGGATATGAAAGGGCTCTCGATTAGTTTTGATGCATATTGTCATGCCATACTTCATATTTCAGATTTAAGATATCCTCATGAATTTGCGATATTAACAAATGATAAAACAAGCAATTGCCTCATAAACAAAAAATGAAACATCCTCACCCGCATCAGCGCCGTCACCGCGACAAGACCATGTGGACGATTTACAGCCTCAGAGTAGTTTTCGTACAGATTCTGATTAAAACCGTACATTTGGAACTGCAACAATGAAGGGCGTGGTTGATTAGACTCTTGCTGCAATGCAACAATCAGAAAACATATTACACTTTTTAATAATGCAATCAATCAAAAAAATCTGACTATAAAACTTTCATTAAATGACGAACTTAAAGCAAATTTATGAGAGCGGCATCCTAGGGAATCAAACATCAACAAACGACGTCACATCAGTGATACAAATAAAATGCAGATAATATTGCGCTGCAAAATTGTAGATCTCATCTTCTGATGCTCAATCATGGGTCGAGTCAGTCATGGCTGTCGTTCAAGAGACCGGAAAGAAATCCAATTCTAGCTTTTGTTCAAGTCAATTGGATAAGAAAGAAATTGTGTTGTAAGAAACAATTGAGTTGCACTTTTAAGCACGAATTTGTATGTACAGTATGTCTTTCTTGAAAGGAATCAAACAACTGAAATAAACAGTGTCTTTTATGTTGGACTTTTCAGATTATCCGAGACCAACCAGGATTTCCTGACTTGATGCTCAACTTCTGAGTATCACATCACACAAGAGCATATCGACGTAATCGCGTATCATGACAACATGTGACCACGGCGTAATCACAGGGAGTAATATTGTCTTCAGTGCTCATGTCCGCGTCTAGCTATTTAATAATACAGTACATAGTGTCCGATTTCTTTGGTTTCAACATTTTGACCAGTTTGAAACTTAAGTTTCAGACACTTAATGTACGTATAAGGTAACGAAACGGTTCTGACCGGTTAGAGAAAGGGGTGGTGATCTCCAAGCACTGTGATATTTTCTTCACTGATTAGCTGATTAGTGTGGTATGGTTTAAACTGCTGTACAAATTTGTTTCTGCTGAGCAGGATGCGTTCATTAACGAACGTTTTCCTTTACTAGTTTATTTCTAATGAAAGCGGTTCTGACCGGTTAGATAAGGGAGTGGCGACTTCTAAACCCTGTGTACATTTTCTTCACTGATAAGTTGGTTAGTGTGGTATGGTACAAGTTGCTGTACAATTTCATTTTCCATATAGCACGGAGACAGCAGCAGCCTTTATAACATGAATTTTAGTATTCAGGGTGAAGGTGGTCAAATTTGACTCAAATTTGACTAATCTGCGTCTGGTGCATTTTTTCGTTGTGAAAGTAGGTTTGGCATGCTGTTTGCGTTGCTGTACAATGATTTTCAAAAAATCCCTGCTGATGTTGCTGCTAACTTCAGGAACTTCGCATAAGCAGCATACATGCATATACACGTACATACAGAGCTGATAATAAAAAATGGACAACCTAAACTTTATTGAAATTCAGTCGATTCTCATGTCTTCCAGTTGTGTTGCACATCAACGTACCATGCGTCATTCAAGAGCTTGCATTCTCAGCTTTAAAATGAGCCAGGATAGACTTGCATCCGATATTGGATTTGCTGAGCAGTGGTCAAAATAAGAAAATCACGCATTTTACAAATTGCAATTTATCAAAAAGAAAACATGTGAGTATAATAATGAATCAGCCACGAGGAGAAAGAACATTTTCTGAGCTCTCTTTTGACATGCTGTTCATCAAAATCGGTGAACTTGATAAAAATTGTTGATATCGTGAAGTTATCACAAAATCATGACTTCTTTGGGTGAAAATGTTATTTTCTCACTTCTTCTTCAAAAATGTTCATGTTTTGTATCCTCTGAATCCTTGCAATGTGAGGAATACGAATATGTAAGTTATATTCATAGAAGTTCATTAGTTCTTTTTCAAACTTATTCAATACTTTTTCTCATTACCACCAAAGTACACAAGCAATGAAAGTAAACAATCGCCAGCTGCTATGAGAGAACAAGGACATGCTTCGCTGATTGTCTTGCTTTTAACCTTCGTTCACCTCACATTGCTTGTTTACTTTTGCGGAAATGAGAAAAAGTATTGAAGAAGTTTGAAAAAGAACTAATGAACTTCTATGAATATAACTTCCATATTCGTACTCCTCACATTGCAAGGATTCTGAAGATACCAAACATGAACATTTTTGAAGAAAAAGTGAGAACATAACATTTTTAACCAAAAAGGTCATGTATGGTTTTGTGATGACTTCACGATATTACTCATTTTTCATTAGTTATCCGATTTTGATGAAGTGTATCAAAAGAGAGCTCAGAAAATGCTCTTTCTCCTCGTGTCTGATTCATTATCATACTGCGATCTGTTAATTGAGTGATTTTCATATTTTGAGCACTGCTCAGCAAATCCAATACCGGATGCAAGTCTATCCTGGTTCATTTTAAAGCTGAGAATGCAAGCTCTCGAATGACGCATGGCATGTTGTTGTGCGATGCGATTGGAAAGCATTAGAATCGATTGAACTTCAACGAAATTTAGGTGGTCCGTTTTTTTATGATCAGCTCATAAGCGGTTCAGACTGCATGTGGCCTTATTGCTTTGACTGTCATAAAGTCATGGTAGTCTCATAGTGCAATAGGCTCCATGACAAATGTTGCATACCAAAATTTAATGCCGGAAATTGTAACTATTGTGATATTTCTTATTTTATTGTTCCTATTATAGTTTTTGTACTATTCATACTGTCTGATTGTCAAAGTAGATAGAAGAAATGTCTGCGCGATCGATCGACAGTGAGAGATGCTAATTATAAACCGACATTTTTGTAATCACATAGAAATAGGACTACAGTACTGCACAAAGTGTCGATTTTCTCGAAGAAACTGATTTTAGCCTGTTAGTGTCAAGTTAGCACATTTCATTTAACTTTTTACGTTCACTTTTTCAGAGCTCAAAACTTTAGATTTGTGTTTCTGAGGAGGTGTTTCCAGACACCGAGAACCGTAAAGCTTGGAGGAAAGCGGAAAATCAGCCTTACTTAGCATGTAATGAAACTTTTCTAGAACTTTCCTTTGTTGTCATTCACATGTCACGATTTCTTCTCGATCAGCATCTGTGTTCTTTTTTCTTTTACTTTCTTTTGCATTAGCTGTTGTTGACTTCATTTTATCTGGTGGCATTCTAAGTATACAGTAGTCGCCAAATAATGAATGAAATCAGCCTTAGCGACCACCTCTCAAAAGAGATCACTCACTAAAGTGACAGGGTTTTCACAGTATCAAATTACCTCCTACATTAGTATTGATTCCACTTAACTGACCAATTATCTACAGCGATCATGCTTGGAAATCTCTATGGTGGTTGGATTCCACGATTCTACTCTCTTCACTGAGATCGTAGTGCAGGCTCGTCCTCTTCTCTCAACCAGTGTTGTCAACTGAGTTTTCAAGAAACTCAGTCAGCCGAGTTAGCCGGAAATTTGCAAAGTTCAGTTAAACTCGGTATACTGAGTTTTTCTATAAAAAAACTCGATTAACTCGGTTACAGGTGAAAAATGAACCAGTAGGCCTAAGCCATCAGAAATTGATTATGAAAGTATATATTATACAAGCGCTTCAATCGAGAGCTTTTTCATCAAAGCTTGAGGGAAGAAGATGAGTCACTTCCTCACTGGGTGCATGCCCTTCAGAAGAATATCAAAAATATAAGATTGACTAGGTTTAACATAGAGAGGTTAAAGTAATTAAGAGGAGGTTAGAACGCAATACGACAAGAGCTGATCTGAATTTGCCCGAGAACGAAGTTGGAATGACTTCTAGACTATGTAGAACTTAGAATATTTTTGTGACAAGCTATCTAATAATGATGAATATTTTGAGGGAGGAATAGAGCCTAAGGAAATAAAATGCAAGTATGTCGGTATGTTCTTACCACAGACCCTCTCATTGGTCACGCGCTTGATGAATGTTTGTGAATTATTTTTGATACGTGTTCTCTAGTTTCTAGATTGGTCAGCATTTCAGATGTCTTGGTTTGTTTGAAGACATCTTCAGTGTCTGACAACAGGCTCAGTAGACTCATGAGCATTTCATTCATGCAATGAAACAAGTCTACGAAAAAGACGAATATAAATGAGTAGGATTTTCAAAAATAACTTGGGATTTCAATTGATTAAACTTATCAAAATTTTTCACTATGTAAAAATTATAATGCATTAATGAAGTTAATAACTTGTTTACGTGAAATATTATGCAAGTACCTAATAATGGCTTCTGTTTATTTAGGAAGTCAGCTTGCATTTATTAGGCTTGAGATTGAATCCAAAAGGGAAGACCTGTTGAATATTTTACACGGAGATGAAGTTGCGAGAAACCGCAGATACACATCACATGTATACCCGTACCTAAAATTTTAATTGAGGTATTATTCAATCGAATTTTCCATTCCGAAATCACTACACCCATTTTCTACTATCATTCTCCTGTAACTCATTTGCATGATATTTGTATTGAGGTTGCAGTGATTTTCCAAATTAAGAACATAGAGTAGATAAGTCCTATTCTATGGTAGGAAATAGATTATGTTTTTTTACATTGACTATGCAACAAGCATGATATCCTAAAGATCAACAATAACTGAAATAGCATTTACATTTATAATGTCATTCAACTAAAATGTCGAACTGAGGCACAGTCATCAATTACGTTTTCATGAAAGAATAATCGAATACATTTCAAAAGCAAAACTTCAAAAGCCTGAGAGCAATAATGAAGTCTAGAAGTACATGCAAGTCTCATCGTGTCTGCCTTGGTCCGGGATTTCTCAGAAATGCATTCATTCTCATTTAGGATGCTTGACTTTTACGATGTAGCGTTGAATCGCTGGACGAATTTAACCGAGTTAACCAAGTTTCCGAAACCCAGTTAGATTTTGACAAAACTCGGTTCCAGTAAAACTCAGTATACCGAGTCTTATGAAAGATAAACTCAGTTACGTAACTCAGATTTTGATCATGGAATTTAAAATTTGATTAAACTCGGAAAAGTTAAAACTCGGTTGGCAACACTGCTCTCAACTTTTGACTAAAGAGAAATGATGGTAATTATTAAAAATTTTCAACACGACGGACAAAATTTTTGCTTTAAAAATACATTTCCTTTGATAAATGCTATGTTATGTTTTAGTTAACCCTGTTTTTAGGATCGTGTTTAAGACCCCGCAGGTAATTTTCGTACCACGAGGGCCCCGGCACTCGGTATAATGAGATCAGCAGAAAGGAAGGAGCATCTAATAGTCATACATAAGTTTCAATTTCTACAGCTCGACGCATACTTAACCGGGCATTTGCAAGGGGGGGGGGTCCCGGAGCCCCTATCGGCTACATTAAATAGTATTTCTAAAAACCTATGATGATGAAAAATGAATAAACCTGACTATTTGAAATTTATTTTCACAATGAGATATTTAGCTGATACGAAACCAAATTCAAGTTGTCATAAGTGAATGTCAAAAATTGTCGTTGATGGACATGAAGAATGTTTCGTGTGATTGAGGTCTTCCATCTCCCGTGTGTGCCTCATGCATTGGTGTAACTCTGCGTAACTCTCTCTTTGTGTTTTCTCATCCTTTAGTTCTGCTGTAAATTCTCTATTTACTCGTGAGTGATTCTACATGTTGCATCATCTTTGAAATTGAACACTGTAAAAAATTGTCATTGATTTTCTTTTGAACATTTGAATTAGTGACAACAGTTTTATGAATTTGATGTTTGGTATATCATTTTAATAACAGCTTTCATCATACTATAATGCCAATTTGTAGTGAATTAATAAGGAAATTATATTGAGAGTCTTCGTTATGTATAAAAGCTGAATCAAATTGTACATGTAGCTCATAACTAAAATATTGTCAATGCTCATAACAAATTCAGCTAATGATAATCAACATAAATTGCGTTAGGTGTAGCTAGAAAAATTTTGCAAGTGGTCATATCCGTGGTTTCAAGCATGTTTTGAAACCGTGTTTAAAACATGTCTTTAAAAACGATGTTCTTTTGTTGCTCCGTCATCCCAATAATCAGAGCTTTTGAAGTTGCTGAATGTCAGCGCATTTAATAGGTTGCTAAATTGAAAAGAGACGATGCACATTGCTGGAATAAAATACGAAGCCAAAAAATCCGAGGACAAAAGATATAAAAACCAAGAACATGATATCTTTTTTAATCTAAAACATTGAAAAACATGGTTTTTGAACCATAAACTCCCGTAGTCTAACAAAAGAAAGTATAATTGCTTTATTCTGTGTAGGCAACTCTTCTTGCTCAATATCATGAAGCTGCTAAGCAAGTTAAATTTCTATTATTTTACATACTCAGTCTTCAAGAGAATTGGGGTATTTTTCTTGGCAATAAAATTATCAATCAAGCAGTAGATTGACGAATGCAATGAAGATGTGATTCGTGTAAGCAAGATGGTTATTAGAATGTGCATCGTGAAGGCCATTGTCGATAATTGATATTCAATAACAGTTATAACACAAGTTATACACTGTTGGCTTAAAATTGCAATGAATTCTTTTGTAGACAGTTGAATAGCTGTAGATTTTATGTGGAAGCTATTCGAAAGCGACATTTCTAGTGTCGTTCATTTAAAAAAATGGCTACCAAAACAAAGATAAACCATTTCAATGGCTTTAAGCGTTGGATAAGTCGTGGGAGTCTATCACCTGGCCTCCATGATGCTAGCATTGTCA
Organism: Prostheceraeus crozeri; assembly: GCA_907163375.1. Lineage (NCBI taxonomy): Eukaryota > Metazoa > Platyhelminthes > Polycladida > Euryleptidae > Prostheceraeus > Prostheceraeus crozeri. Next base: position 561,284 of record CAJQUW010001501.1, on the reverse strand, counting down.
TTGGGTTTGTGAAGGAATAGATCAAATGCCTTCGTTGAGCCTTCCACCCACATGGTGTTTTCTTGAGATGAGCTTGAAGTCTGTTCTAAGAATTTTTGTTAAAATATGCGAATTGCGTTCTAATGAAATGTGGGTCAATTCAGGTAAGAATTACAAATATGTTGTTAATTTAATTGATGAATATTCATAGAAATCCACAGCTTATATCAAATTCACGCCTACAGCAGATGAATCACGCTTCATATATCAGAACGAGTGTTTCTATCAAAACTTTATGATGAATCGCTTGTCCAATTAGAAAATAATAACCACTACCACTGTACTGAATATTATCTTTTTCAACTTGAGAGACAATTAATCAAAAGAATGCGAACAATGATTCCGATTATTCTTCAAAGAGCGAAGCGCAAATGATCGGATAATAATCCTCTCAGGCACGAAGCAAAATGTACTTGAATAATTCTAATGACGTTTTTCATCAGGTACATTAATTGTTTTGAGATTTTGTTCTGTAGGAAATGGTATTGAAGTCAAATTAACAATTTCTTTTCAGATTTGCAATAATTGTACGCATATTTTTCCTGAATAGAAAACCCAAGTGCAAAAAGTGTCAGCAAACCAACTCTTTTTCAGATTCAACCTGCTGTATTAATAAGAATTCATGCGCAGTTAGACAGAACAATTTGTTGAGGGATGCTTTTGCGCAGAGCTACGGGTACAAGCGGTCATCGAACACTTGGGAATTCGAAGCAGATACAATGGAATAAACGCGATAATCACCTGGAACATTCAAGATTTCGAATGTCGATGCACGCGGCTGCTTTGATAAGGAAAAATGAAAATTATCAGAACGACAAACTCCTGTCAGTTCTGTGTCATTCATCTTTTATGAAAATTCTAATAAATAGTTGCACATGATTTTATTATTGCAGGAGGATGATTTCAATGACGGCTGTGTTTATTACTGTCGGTCAATAAGGGCCATTTACATTCGTATGAGATAACCTGTAAAAGAAATTGCATTCAAAATCAAGCATAACAAAGAATGCAGCTTAAGTAAAGCACGTCACACGATTGTCTTGTCCACCTTTTATTTTTTGGCTAGCTAGCTAGATTCCATCCAAAATGTTCTAGCAATGTCAAGCGTGATCAGGCAATATCTCATGACAATTTCTCAACGACACAAACATTATAAAAAAATTCATAGGAAAAGTATTTTTTAACTGATTAACTTCGTGCCATGATTGTCTGAGATAGCAAACATCGTTTTTTGAATTGATCATAATCCTCCAAATATCCCTATATGTTTTCATGCACGTTTTACCAACTTTTTCAAAAAAATGAATTAATAAATTCTGTCGAAACTATTGACCCATAAATTACAAAGAATTCTCAATTCTCACATCCCGCGAATGTCCAGAATTTGAATTTAAATACATGAGGACTAGTATTGATTTATTATACTTGACATGCTTGTACTGACATTATCTATTAACTTCTTGTCATGACTGATTCGCTGTTTTCAAGATGTGATTTCATTTTCGCCTTCTGAGTCTCAATATCATACTATACGTACGTATTCATTGCTATTTTTGGATGGAATGTGAATCTATCTTTCTCTCTGCTTCCCTCCTTCTCTCTTCAATGCCCTCCCAAGCTATGATGACTATCAATAAAATAATGACATTTTATTTCGACAAAGCTTTCAGCAATCTAATGTTGTAAATTTCATCGAATTAAAATGCCAAGGCTATCAATGACCAGTCTCTCTTTCTCTCTCTCCCTCCAATGTCTAATGATCTTCTCAGCTTTAATGACTCTCAATAAAACACTGGTGTTATTTCGACAAGGCTTTTGTCAAGCCTGAAATCGAATTAAATTTCTTTGAAGATTTTTGTTGAATTATAGGAATGACCGGTCTTTCAAATATGCTATGATGAAGAAAAAACATCATTTATCGAAGGCCTACATCGTCCTCAAGCAAGTAGGTATGTAGATAAGCAATTTGACAGCATCTGCAACAAGCTTTACAGGAATAACTCAATCTTGTCAAAATCAGCTCGTAGTTTATGTAAATAAATTACATTCTAAATTCATCCAATCATTAAGCAATTTATATAACAGCTTCAGACCAAATTACATATATAGATCGACATCTTACAAAGTAGATGATAACAGAGCGTTCAGGGCAGCGTAAGGCTCAGTCTGTATCTAGCCAAAGATCACGATGTGTCAGGCAGTATGTTCAGAGAAGACATGAGAGAATACTCATAGAATCAAAAATCACATACGAAATCATAGAGGTGAGATAGCTACATGTCATGTTTGATTGAAATTAATAATGAATAATCACAAAAAATTCATGTATAGGACACATGCGTAGTTATGGTCAAAGTTACTAGCAGAAATTATATGATACGGCAAGCTTTATAGAAAGTTTTAATTCGAAAACTCGCTGTCGCGCTTTGTATCAACATATTATTGGTCACTGGTATAGACAAATGCAATTGTGTATATGCAGAGGTGGGTAACAGGACTAAAAAGTCCGATTATCCGATACATTCTAAGGGACAAATTAAGCCTGATTGACAACAAAGTAAAGTGCAAGTAGATCATCTGTGGCGTGTTCATCACCAGATCATTGCGATCCGTAAAAATGATGCCGCGGTCCGGAGTTTCGGAACCCCTGACCGACGTTGTCTACATGAAAAAGGTCGACAACTGCGCCCATGTTTCCGGCCTCTTTTTGCCGGAAGTCTGAGCTGTTCCACGATGTTTTTTCTACTACCTCATGAATATGCGGATATCAGGTATCGATACTCTTCAATTTCATCATACGACTATATCAAACTAAGTGATAAAGATGGGATCAATTTCAAATGAATTTCGCACATTAGTTAGCAAATTGATTAACAGCTTTTTTAAGCAGCGACATAGCTAGAATTCAACTAATCATGAAATTAGAGTCAATTTATTAATTTTTGCATTCACAAGCGCGCAAAATGAAGGAGATGATATCCAAAATGTCAAGCTGATAAAGTCATTACTAAAGTAAAAGTTATTCTCAGGCTTTAAAATTAAAACAGCAATGCTTTTGTAAACTCTCAACTCCCTTGCACATTATTTTACGTAGAAATAAGTATTTGGAATGTGATTAATCCATTAAAACCCTGAAATATGATCTGTTTTTAACTGAGATGAAATAACGTTTGCAACTGAAAAATATTTCATATTGATAGAATAACGGGTGAATGATTTGTAATCTATAATATCAAAGTATTTTCGATACAGAAATCTCATGATTAAAATTTAATTTTGTAACTGACCAATTTATCAGTAACTAATTATCTGAACAAATTATCAGATCTTTATCAGTAAACAAAACAAATGAAACAATGGATCGCTTTAAGGGACAGCTTAAGGGTTAATTTGGAATCTGTAATCATGCAGCACAGACCAAATGCATGGTGATGGCAAAGAATATGACATAAGCGAACTTTGTTTTGAGATGAGCTAATCCATGGACTTCTGCTGTTCAGACAAACTTCGTATTTCAACTGCTGAGAAAGTATGACAACTAGAGATGGAAGACGTGAAACCGAAATCAAAAGAAGAATTAGTTCAGCAAAATTAACCACATGATCACGAACAGAAAATTATCAATATAGACACAGAAGAAACCATAGTAAAAGCATTGGTGAACTTTGACGTATGGGTTAGAGAGTTGGACTTACTAGCAACATACAGAAAGGAGGCTAGAAGCGATGGAAATGTTAATAGGAAGTTGAAAACACCATGAACATCAAGAAAATCAGGCTCTTTGGCCACGTCATGAGAAGCGAAGAATGCAAACTACTGGAAGCAGCAGGAATAATTGAACAAATCAAAGTGAGACGACAACTGAAAACAATACTTGAATGGATTGGACAGGAGAGAAGGAGATGGATGTCATTGATTGCCAACGATCTGGAGGTGACACGACGGATGATATGGAAATCTTGAGACATTGCTCGATTTGCATTGAACGGATTATACAGTAAAGTATTTGGGAAAGTAAAAGTTAGTATTTCAGTTTTAGGCTGAAAAGGAGAAATTTCTCAGCTGAAAGCAGTCTAGACAGACGAATCCATCAACGTCAAAGACCAAGAAGAATTCTGCACATTTTTCATGCATGTAACGCAAGCATGTAACTCAACGGAAGGCGATAAAATTTCACCTTTTCAAACTATGAAAGGGACATGGCATTTTGGCATTTCTGACACTTCTTTAGGGGACTATCGATGTCGCCATGCAATGTGTCGACATTATGCGAATATCATCATAGGCCACACGTATTACTTTTCACCTAGAATCGCATGTTAAACCGATGAATTAATAAATTCGAGTAAGAAGGAATTGTTTGGATGTCATAATTCATATAAATACTGAGAGAAACAACCACGAGAGCCCTAAAACTGTTTTTTCTGTCGATGTTACCCGACATCTTCCACACATGGTCTAAATAGACCTAATAATAATAATAGTAATTCATAAAGGGATGCATTCAAATCTTGTGAAGGCAATATTCTATGCGACAGTAAGCAATGATAAAATGCTGGCTATTTAGTAATGACTATTTAGCAATATTTATTAAATATCTTGTTGAAAAATGCTGTTCGGTACCTACCAACAGTGGTGTCGATATTACCCGACATTTATGCATCGACTCCACATGACAATATAACTTAAACCCACTAAAGAATTTAATGAAGTCATTACTGTTCAGTGAGACTACATCTCCCTATGCCACGGAATAACCAATCACTTAGATGTCAGATGGGGCGTGAAGGAACTAATTGAGTTGCATTGACAAAGGCAATATATTGCAGAATTCGGGGACTCACTTCACACTTCGATATCTGTCAGGATGAGGCAATCAGAAGCGTTCCACCAAGCTTTTGTCGTACCTTTCAGAGTTAGCTACTTATTGGTAGAATTTACTGCCCGCATGGATGAGTTATTTGAAGTTCCAAAGCATCATTTTGGAAAAGTAGCTTAACTGTCGATATTACCCGATTTTACCAAATATTCTGCAAACTTTGAACATCACAGACATGCATCGAAATTATTCAAGTCAACCTTTTGTCAAATTTTTGAATATGCTCAATGCTAAATTAATACATTCATAAATTAGAAATAAATAAATAAAGCAGCAATATGTCTGGCATCGATATATTCTGGGCCTCGCTGCATCTCATGGAGAATCACGGCAGAATGAAAATTACATTTACAGCACAAATGCACGAGTAAATATCATGTGTCGCTGAAGAGCGGACGGAATGGACACGTCACACGTGATCATAAAACATGACATCGCACGCGGTATGTCGGTGGCCTGAATAAGACAATAGAAATTAAAGTCAAATTAGAGAAAGATAAATTAAAAACAAATTCCTTCTGTACACACAAGAACGGACGGCGAAAGTGTATGGCGACGGCCTCAGCAGTCGAGAGTTCAAACTTCCCACGGCAGCATTTGAGAGTTGTGAACTTATACTCTCTTCGAGGATAGGCAAGGAGGTGACAGGTAATGGCCGATGATTGAGCGGACCTGCTGCTTCGATTTTCTCTCAACCATTTCGGGACATGCTCGTCGATGCGTAGTGTCAAAGGTCGAGCCGTCCTCCCAACGTAATCTGCTCCGCAGACACAGTCAAAATTGTAGACAACGTTGTTTCGGTTGAGAGGAGGCACCTGGTCTTTGACTCCATTGCTGGCTAGACGACATGTAGTAAAGAATGGGATCGGTTTGATATGGAGGTATGCACGTTCAATCGCTTTCTTGATTTTGTGGGATTCGTCTTCGCTGGCCTTCCCATAGTATGGTAAGCGGAAGAAAATCACCTTCTTGTCTGCTGAGGCGAGTGTTGGACGGGTACATTCGGCTGAATACTTTCGGATAAACCATGCAGGATAGCCATTATTAGCTAATACTTCACGGAGTTTCTCTTCTTCTGCGTCAAGATGCTGAGGTGAGCATAAGCGACGAGCACGGTGAAAAAGAGATCGCACAAGGTTGATTTTGTACGATTTAGGGCAAAAAGCATTATAGTTCGTATACAGACCAGAAAAGGTAGGTTTGCGGTAAATCGAAGTCGTGATAGCACCATCAGTGGATGTATGAATCTTCACGTCAAGGAAGTGATATCCCGTGTCCTCAATGAATTGAATATTGCGATGCATACTGTTCAACTTTTAGAGGAAGAGGTGCAATTTCACTATGTGTGGTGCGTATCAAAAATGTATTTAAGCTGACTGACAAGACTGCATTCCATCAAGAACGTCTACAATTCTTAGTAAACTGCAGAAAGGCGAATGTCGCGCCAAGTAGTGTGAAGGAACGGATCAAGAATGCCAACCTTAGAGTAAATACCACAAACATCAAATCCTTCCTCATCTCATGTATTTCTGATTGTGAAGCTCAAGTTTTCAAATGGAAAACTCGCAAAGCCGAAATTATAGAAGAATTGAACGTAACTTTATCGTTGATGGATCATTGTATTATGTTCAAGAATTTATGGACGGTTCATAAGAGACAATCCACTGAAAGACAGAAACACTACGAAAAGTGTTTTAAGTGGCTACTACAAATCAACAATGATAGAAGTGGCTTAGGTACGACGATTTTCAACATAAGCGGTCAAGACGTGTCAGACTCAGAGATTGATGCTTTATCGTACGGTGTTAGTCACTACATTCCACCAACGAAGATCGACAAAATCTCTCTTTTTTCTGACCTTGAACAGCTGAATTGGAAGCTGACAAAAGAGCATAGTGTCCGACAAGATGCAGTACGGGAGTGTAAAGCCACGCTAAGCAAAAGAGGGTTTCAACTTGGACGAGCTACTATTCCAATGGATGAATTTTCCATCAAGCAAAAGAAAGCTATTCGAGACATGAAAGAACGCAAACTGTTGATCTTCAAAACAGATAAAGGCAATGCCTCAGTGGTATGTACTCAGACACAATATGCCGAGAAGATGAATAAAATCTTATGTGACGAAAGCAAATTCCAGTCAGTCAACGGGGATATCGATTGGAATGACTGTAAAGGTAATAAACATTTGCTTCAACTCATGAAACGACTCATGATGGCTGGAGAATTACCTAAAGAGGCTCAAGACTTTGTTCTACCGGGCGCCACAATCCCGCGTATGTATGGTCTCCCAAAGTTTCATAAAACAGACTGTCCTTTCCGACCAATAATATCGATGATCGACTCGAACTATCATACTTTGGCGAAATATCTTGATGATAAAGTGTTGAAACCTGTTCTTTCAATGTTTACATCAAATACAATCAAAGACTCGTTCGAATTTAGAGATCACCTAATGGAGGTCAAGTTCGACCCAGACGACATGGTCATGACTTCTCTTGACATCTCTAGCCTCTTCACCAATATCCCTTTACGTGAAACGATTGACATTATATGCGACTCATGGTTCCGTACAAGAAGACCTCAGTTGACTTTAGCTGAGAAGCCAATATCAGAAGATAATCTGCGGACATTGCTTTTAGCCGTCAATGAGCACGTTCCTTTTCTTTTTGGAAAAAGCCAAACATATAGATGGGCTGGCTATGGATTGCCCTTTAACACTTACACTTAATAGGGGTCGGTCGTCAAAAACGACGACCCTAGCACAAAAATATTTGTGATGAGTGATGAGTTTAACCAACGCCTGTGACTTTGACTTTTTTTTTCTTTCACTGGAGCATGCAGTGATTGGCCAATCATCTGGCGCGTATGTGATAACTTGTCTCACACGTGATCAAGATATTGCCTACTAAATGAATCATTTCGACTGTCATGTCGTCGAGACCTGCACGACGAGCGCGCGTAGAAGCTATTGAGCGAATGCAGAATGACAACTGGCAAGCAGAAGATGAAATTGAAGCCGACTTAGATTCAGAAGCAAGCCTGGCAGACGATATTGGTGACTATGAAGGCCAAAGCTTTGGTCAAGGCGACGCTGTTCCACATGAGAATGCGATCTCAAGCAGTGATGATGACGATCAGTCCATCTCCGACACAGAAATCTACGTTGACAAAAATGGCAACCGTTGGAAGGCTGAGCCTCAAATTATCAGAGGTAGACGTGATGCCGTGAATGTGTTGCGGCAAAGACCGGGACCGACGAGATCTGCTCACAAAGACTCTTTATTTGAGACTTGGTCGCTTTTCTTTCATGAACCCATACTGAGACATGTACTCGAGTGCACTAGATTGAAAATGATGCGCGATGAAGAAGACGCTGACAAGATTACGATGGACGGTCTTCTGGCGTTTATATCTATCTTATATTTCCGAGGAGCTAATATGGACCAAAAACTGACAGTTGACGATCTCTGGTCAGAGGATACGGCTGACTTTTACAATGCAGCAATGTCGAGGAATGATTTCAAGAAGTGGCTAAAGTATATACGCTTTGACGACGCCGAAACGCGAGCATCTCGCAGAGGCATCGACTCTTTCGCCGCCTTTCGTTTCGTGTTCGATTCTTGGAATGACAGACTGAACGATTTCTTCACGGCTAGTGACTCTCTAACGATTGATGAACAACTGATTTCTTCTCGAACCAGATCACCTCACAGAATTTATAACCCGAAGAAACCTGGCAAATACGGTGACATGTATCGCTGGGTTTGTGACTCGAAATTTCGATATGTGTACAAAGGCAACCCTATGACGAGACGCCCTATGGATTCAGAAAGTGCAGACGCTCACAAGAGTGCAAACAAAGCCAATAGTCTGGTTTTGGATCTCTGTGCTCCTTTCTTCGGGTCAGGTCGAAACGTGACCGGAGACCGATTTTTTACTGCTGTCGACACCGTCGAGACTCTTCTAGATCATCGATTGACTTACCTTGGCACTTTGATGGCCAACAAACGGGACATACCTCCAGTTTTGAAAGCCAGCTGTGAAGTTGGAGCTACCAAAGCTGTGTTTGGTGGAAAAGACAATCGTCTTACCATGATATCATATCAGGTGAAGCCCTCAAGAAAGTTGTACATGCTGTCTTCTTTACATCACAACATCACCTTCAGCGATCAATCGAAACCCAATCTCATTTTGGATTACAACAGTTCGAAGAGTGCCGTAGATACATGTGATCAAATGGCCAAGAACTACAGCTGTCGGTTTCGCACTGCGAGATGGCCTCTAGTGCATTTCCAATTTTTGTTGGATATCACAGCGATCAATTCCCTGACAATTTTCAACATCACCAAACCTGACTGGTCAAAGAAAGACTTGAAGTATAGAAGAAGAGAGGCTCTGATCACATTGGCAAAGGAAATGCCTCACCAGCACATGATAATTCGTCTGAATACAAAGGGACTGCATTGTAATTTGAAAGAAAAGTTGCAGAAGTTCACACGAGCTCAGGAGAGTTCATTGACGGTAGAAGGACATGTTTTCACAGAATCTCATGTCGCAGCCACTGCTTCAGACCGAAAATTACGCTGCTCTGTGTGCAAGATATCTGCCAGGTCTGCCAGGAACGCAAACAGAGCATCGGAAAGCTGCTTGAAATGCAGTAAAGCATGCTGCAAGAAGCATATTGGCTCTGTTTTGTGCAGTTTGTGTACCCAATAACCTTTAAAAGGCATATATTTCCTACAACAGATGAAAATAGATGTTTTGGAATTTCTTTATGTCTTCTATTTTATCATATAATCCATCATATTGCATAATATATACATCATCGATTATCTGTAAGCTTAGATAATAGAAAAACAACGTTCAAGGCGAGGAATTTTAAGATTTACCGTATGTCGGTCAAAACCTTGGCCTAAGTAAGGTGGATGTGACCTCGGCCTGTTAAGGGTTAAGTGGATCTTTTGCGAACATCTTCGTTAGATATCACGAACAGATGATCATTTCTGAATGTGATTACGTCCATTCACATCTTCGATATGTAGATGACACTCATGTGATTCTTCCGAAAGTGAAATTGCACCTCTTCCTCTAAAAGTTGAACAGTATGCATCGCAATATTCAATTCATTGAGGACACGGGATATCACTTCCTTGACGTGAAGATTCATACATCCACTGATGGTGCTATCACGACTTCGATTTACCGCAAACCTACCTTTTCTGGTCTGTATACGAACTATAATGCTTTTTGCCCTAAATCGTACAAAATCAACCTTGTGCGATCTCTTTTTCACCGTGCTCGTCGCTTATGCTCACCTCAGCATCTTGACGCAGAAGAAGAGAAACTCCGTGAAGTATTAGCTAATAATGGCTATCCTGCATGGTTTATCCGAAAGTATTCAGCCGAATGTACCCGTCCAACACTCGCCTCAGCAGACAAGAAGGTGATTTTCTTCCGCTTACCATACTATGGGAAGGCCAGCGAAGACGAATCCCACAAAATCAAGAAAGCGATTGAACGTGCATACCTCCATATCAAACCGATCCCATTCTTTACTACATGTCGTCTAGCCAGCAATGGAGTCAAAGACCAGGTGCCTCCTCTCAACCGAAACAACGTTGTCTACAATTTTGACTGTGTCTGCGGAGCAGATTACGTTGGGAGGACGGCTCGACCTTTGACACGACGCATCGACGAGCATGTCCCGAAATGGTTGAGAGAAAATCGAAGCAGCAGGTCCGCTCAATCATCGGCCATTACCTGTCACCTCCTTGCCTATCCTCGAAGAGAGTATAAGTTCACAACTCTCAAATGCTGCCGTGGGAAGTTTGAACTCTCGACTGCTGAGGCCGTCGCCATACACTTTCGCCGTCCGTCCTTGTGTGTACAGAAGGAATTTGTTTTTAATTTATCTCTTCTCTAATTTGACTTTAATTTCTATTGTCTTATTCAGGCCACCGACATACCGCGTGCGATGTCATGTTTTATGATCACGTGTGACGTGTCCATTCCGTCCGCTCTTCAGCGACACATGATATTTACTCGTGCATTTGTGCTGTAAATGTAATTTTCATTCTGCCGCGATTCTCCATGAGATGCAGCGAGGCCCAGAATATATCGATGCCAGACATATTGCTGCTTTATTTATACAGATTCGCGCTCACGAAAAGAATTTTCACCTTAGAAATAAATGATTATTTTCTTATAGTTCCTAAATTTTCCTAGATTTTCCTAAATTCTGTCTGTGAAGCGGTTTTCTAGAGTTCTTAATAATTTCAAATGTTGCTATAAAGAAGAACGAGTTGAAGACACGCTAAGAATTCAAATTGCTAGAAAATTTGCAAAATTGACTTCTTGCATTTTACCATTCACTACTAATAGAATCTTAATAAGTAGTATTTACACAATGTTTGGATTTCAAATGCTCCTTTCAGTGTCTATGGTATAACAATTAATGATTATCAATGTCATATAATACTGAAATCACATTGGAAGTCGCGAAGTTTCGTTCAAATGAAAGTTATATATAAATGCATACATATATATATATATATATATATATATATATATATATATATATATATATAATGTTTACAAAGAGTGCCAAAGTTCAGACCTACTATTCAAAACAGATCATAAAATTGACGTTCCTGAGGGCCAGCTCCATCGATTTTTGGGGAAGGTTTGAAAATGTGCTATAACTAAAGCGCAAGTCTAGTGTCTTAGTTTTCCGAGGACCACAGCAAGAATGCGAGAGGGACATAATCTCTGCCTGACCCGGGTGTGGAAAGGATTAATGGACCGACATTCAAAGGGTCTCATATGATATATATGAACTTTTTATCTATCATGAAAAGCACTTGTGAATTATGAGTGCGTCTCCTCTATCTAATAGAGCATGCTCGTTGAGTTGTGTTATAAATATTAGCGATTTCTTTTTTTCTTGAATAGAATGAAAATATTGAAAACTCAAAATTTTCATCACAAACGGAATGTTTACTAATCAATTATCCTTTCACAAAGATAAGTCGCAAAACAAAACTTTTGTTTACTTTTGGTTTTGGTATGTCGGTTCTTTTTCATTCATTTCGAAACAGATGTGAAAATATTGCTACAATTTATCAAATGTGCTATGTTCAACAATGCCTGAAGAGCTCAAAATCGGATGACAATGTAAATGATTCGAAATTCTCATGCATCCTATAATCAACAGTTGTCATAAGAATAAGATATACTGTACACACCAACAGCAATTCCATTCACAGGACTGCAACCTTTACATCAAACGTCTCAACATTGTGATATTGGTTCCCAACTTAAGAAAGCGGATGTCGACAAAGTAAATAAGATGTCAGAAGAAAGTAAAATAAGCCGCTGTCAAAATTTAGTGTAGATTTCAAAGTGGCTATATTTTAGATAAGTATTCATTTCATCAACGACAAAATTTACTTATAATACAATCAATGTTTGATTTTCGCAATTTCCAATACACAGCGGAATGAGAATTTTGTCATCATTATCGATCTACGAGTGCTTCAATGCGGTTGACGAAAAATCAATATTGTGTTTATGTGAGCATTATCCTCAAATAATTTTAGACTTGCAGAATTCAGAATGCTAGATTTAGAATTTTATTGTGACTAGAATAATTGGTCAATGTGCATTGTCCGTTGTGATTAGGTTTGAACTGATTATGTTATTTTGAGCAAGAATTCATGTATGCGACTCTCTGATATTTTGTCAAGAATTTTTATTCGCTCTGTCAAACATTGCTTTCAATGTATGCAACAGCACCGGTAAGCTACCACTTCGACCAATTCCACCAATTGCACTATTCGCTTTAAGACTGACTTTAAGATAGCTGTTTGTTAATCATAATTTCAACAGATCGATAAGACACCGATGCAATTCAATGTTGCTATAGGAGAATCAAATTACTGAAGTCTGCCATAGTTGTAAATTCCTGCAATAAGACGGTATGTTGAAAGTTATTTCATCGCAAAGGTTTATTTAAAGAGAAATGATAACAGCCATAAATCTTCACAAAGTACACTGACAAGGTATCGGTATCTAGCCATTGTTAACCACTGGAAGCTGCCATCGTTTAGGTACGCTGTCATGACGACGCATGTCATCGACGCAATATTGTTTTCAATGTGCAGTCTAGAGCGGATATGATCCTATCCCAGCCATTATCTGTAATGATAGGAGGTGATATTGACATAGATATTCGTCTCTCTTTGGCCTGTGTAATTGGCCAAGCGCGCATTGTAGAAGAGGCTTGTATCAGCGAACACAGATTGCAGGCACGTCTGTCAAGTGAAAGTACATATCTTTGACTCAATTTTCTTAGTGATAAATCTTCTTGCCCCTTGAGACTAGTTCTAGCCGCGACCATCAGTGCTGTTAATGTCATCTCTAAACTCATCCACGCAGACAAGGTAATTTCCCTCTGTGGTTTTGTCATAGTGTCAGAATTCTATAGCAGGGTAGAGTGTGGTAAGCACCCCATCGATTTTTCAGAAATGAAAATGATATGGAATACTTGAACTCTCCGAGGTGCAATGCTCACAGAAAAATGAGTTGTACCCAAAACATCATTGAATTTTCGCAATTAGCTTAGAAAATAGGTTTCTTCTCTCATTTTTGATGATCTTGATGTAATTGTTGCGCGTTGAACGAAGCATTATGACGCAATCAGACTTCATTTTGATTACTAAATCTAGGAAATTTAAGTCTGTTTCAGCTTAACGTTTTCCTTTAAAAATATATTGAAGAGAAAAGATGCTACGCAGGTAAGAGGACCCCTACATTGCAGGGCAGTACTCCAACGGGGCGTTCCATCACAATTTTCTTTTTTTTCTTTTCTTTGTCCATTAAATCAATTAATCACTGCCGAGTGCTGACACATTGTTCGTGTTCACTCATTACGAAAACCAGTTGCTTTTCTATGGGCCGGATTTAATGTTTTCATAGACAAACTTAGTTTGTAAAGAAAGAAGACGAACTGCAGTACAATTGTGCATTTTTTTATCCTTGCATCGCATATTTCTACATTGCCTTCATGTCGCTCATCTGAGTAGGTGCGACATTCCATCATTGCTGCCCGGAAAATTGTATCTACATGTAATTGTGACGTTGCTTTATTCTAGCGATTTCTATGGTAGGAAAATTCTGAGGCAGCATTACTACTCGGAAACTTGTGCAGCTCGATCTGCTGAGTGCGTGCATTAGCCAGGAAGGTACTGCTTTAACGCAGGGACATGGTTGTACACATAGAAATAAACTGTTTATCTGAAGTTGGCTAGAATGGAAATTGACTCAAGGTCGCGGCACATCCGAGGGAACTAAATTGGGGCATGAAGAACCAATTAAAAGCTTCGATTTACACATGTGACTGATTCTAACCCAATGATACAGACGTTGGCAGGTGCATCTAAGTGAAAATGCGTGCGATTTATGTGCCGTTATTGTGCATTGCATGAAGCTTAATTTCCATTCTAGAGGTTTCATTGTTGTCAATTTCTATGGTTGTACATGTAAAATAAAATAAAAGCAACAGTGCCTGTAGTCCACAGGAGTCGTGTTTATCTAAAAATGAAAGATATTTATAAAAATCAGGCGGAGAGCTTCATCGGGACCTCTTGCTTATTCGGAGTACCAGCAGGCCTAACATTCATGCATATTATTTAGAAGTCGAATGATGTCTAATGTTGATAAGTTGTTAAGTTGACCGACGGCCAGCTTCAACCAGTCGGTTACAGAAATCCAACCTGGAAACCTATGTATGCTCTTGTAAAATACAAGAGCCGGCCATGTTTGACCATAGTAGACTGATAAGACTGATCGATATTTGGAACTCATTGAAATTTCTTTCAGGAAATGAAGCTTGCTTTCAAATTAAGCAAAAACCATTACATGGTATATCGAAATTCAATTTGGGTTACACTTTTAAAATCACATGCAAGTCAGTAAAGTGAGCTGAGTAAAGCCAATCTTTCAAGATTCACCAAAATTTGATAAATATATAATTTTGAATGCACTTAATAAATCATAATGTTTATAATATTTCAAAAGTTAATTTACGTCAACATCATTGGTAGTTGAAGAATTTCGTTGCATGAAACATAAATCCCACGCTCTGTTTTTAACACATTACATTCAGAATACTAAAACGCCTGTAAAACCTGTAATAGACCGCAATGGAGGTATATCTCTTGGGTGGCGGTCTATTTTTCAACATTTCCAAGTCCAGAAGTGTATTAAGAAAAATTGTTTCAGTAAAACTGATATCTACGTGTATGTTCCATCTATAACACTTTTAAATAACAAAATGCTGTACCGGCTTGCTAGTTTGACTTATTTTTTGTGATTGAAGCTGAATACTTACGTATATGATGCTAATACATTTGACTGACATTTAATGAACATTTGATAGAAATATTCAATACATATTTGATCAATATTCGTTTATCCACATAATTAAAGGCTCAGCACTCATAAAGATGGCAAACTATATCTATCTATATGATACATGCAACTTACTATAAAGAAATTAAGATAACCAGCAACACATAGATATTGTGATCAAGATTTTTGATAATGAAGAAGTCAAAGGTACATTCAGAAGACAAAGACACATGATGAAATGCCAATGCCACATCACACATCAGGAAGGCCTTAACAAACAAACATCTTGGTACTGTCTAATTACACTGCAGAAATATAGGAACTGCCGGTCTATTACAGATGGCGTTCTATTACAGAGTGGCGGTCTATTTCAGGTTTTACAGTAATTATTAATGAGAAGCTTCTTCAAAACGAGCAGTCATAATTCGACTTCAATTCTAAGATCAATCCCCTGAAATTCATTTTAGCAATACAGCTCATGACATCTTTTATTACACTGACGTCTTAATTTGAAACATGAATTTGCTCTGTTTTTTCCACTGACGCGACAAATTATCTGCATCTCAACTTGTAATTGAATTGTCAGGATCTGATTTCAGGACAGTTTGAACATTGATTGACTTGCCGCCTATCAGTACCTACTTATGTGCCCTGCAATCCAACCCCCACACACTTCTTGAAGTACCCGATAGAGAAAGGAAAGACGCACTTTTATGTCTGCTCAACAACGGTAAGATACGGCTTATTCTATCACGCGAAAGTACAGCTGTGACGGACGTAGGAGAGGCGGTGAAACAGGAGAACAAAACAAAAAAGTCAAAAGACATTTAGGGACGTTTTTTATGACTTCTTCAACAACAGCCTCCCGTGAAGACTGATCTACTTCAAATAATCTGATGATGAAAAACCGATATATTTATTCAAACTTGTAGTAATCTCCTGTTCTAATTAGCGTTGTTGCTAGATGAAGCATGCATGTATCACAAGTTAAATATCAATTAAAAATAACGCTTAAGGCGACTTACCTCCCCTGGGAAAGAGGCGCCGTTGATTTGATGTTCCGAGCCATGTTTTGATTTCCGTCCAAACTTGATAATAGCTCCGAACAATTGATAGTCGTAGGACAATGGGCCGCCGGATAAGATTATTTTCCCTGCCGTGAAGTTGTAGGTAATGTCCTGTCCAGTGTTGTGCAGAATCATGGATATCTGTCAAATAAATGATCATAGTAATGAGAGGAATATTTGAATTATATTCAGTGAAATCGATCTCAATAACATTTTCAACTTTTATGATTTTCAACAAAATTCTTTATATCATCTTCATCCATATCATGTAAATAAGTTAAAGTCATAAAAGAATTTATTTGTAAATGTAAAGGAATAGAAAAATCATTGTGAATAATATACGGAAAAAGCCGTTCCTGCACTCTCATCCGGTGCTAACTTTAAATATAAGACTCTTTGATGAAGGTTAGAAGGCACATGTCGATTTCAATTCATATAAACACCGGGCCCTACGTCATGCTATCGATGTTCATAACTACAGACCGTCTGATGGTTTGCAAACTGAAGGGACAATCTCTATCAGCTTGCAAACCAATGGTTATAAAGAGATGAGAGCACGGTGAAATGATTATGGGAACTACGAATGTTTCTGGCTTTTAGCCGTCATCTGTGCAGTATAAACTGTTGTAAAGAATCAATAACTCAGATGTTAATAAATCGCAATACGAACTACATACATCTACAGTCCCGACGGAAATATTATGACCGCGTAGCGTTTTGACGGTGAAAATGCAACAAGACGGAAGTGAAGCGTAAAGATGAAATGAAGATATCTATAGATGCTAGATATCTATTCCATGGTCTAATCCCATTCTATCATTCATCATCACACAAATTGAGTGAATTTGAATTTTGAATTTGAATTTACCGAGTCAGTAATGGCTTGAGAAAATGCATTCAATCATAATTCATTGTCGAAATGGGTAGAAAGCCTGACTTGAGTGAAGCTGTCCGCGCGAATATCAAACTCCTAAAAGAAGAACGCTATTCTATTGAGGAAATAGCGAAAAGACTGAAGATTTCGAAAGGAAGTGTGTTCAATACATTAAAAAGACTTCAAGAAACAGGTTAATTGAAGAGTCACCACCGAACGGGTCGACCTTTGAAGACTTCAATTCAAGTTGATAGACGAATAAGACGAATGGTGGTAAAAAATCCATTTCTTCCAGCAACCAAAGTTGCTCAAGCTTTGTCTGAAGAAGGGATAAGTTTAAGTGTTACTCAGATCAAGGTTCGTTTGCGCTACTATGGATTATCCTCAAAGAGAGCTGCGAAGAAACCCCTGCTAACTGATAAAATGCGACGTCAAAGAGTTAATTTTGCAACTCAATATGCCAACTGGGATGAAAACGAATGTAGCAAGGTCCTGTTTTCGGATGAATTGTGTTTCGAACTGCACTATCAAAACAAAGGAAACGTCAGACGCCCGGAAAATACAAGATTTCACCCAAGATATACTCTTAAAACTGTAAAACATCCCCAAAAGCTGTTGGTGTGGGGCTGTTTTTCGGCTGCAGGCCGAGGTGGCTTATATTTTTTGCCTCAAGGCAAGACGATGAATGCCTCGACGTACCTTGATCTATTAAATGATAAGCTGCTTTCCCATATGAGCATTGTTGATTGTGAATATTTTCTTCATGACTCTGCACCTTGCCACAAAGCAAGATCTGTTACATCGTGGCTCTCTAGCAATGCTGTGAATGTTATTCAGTGGCCGGGTAACTCGCCGGATCTCAATCCAATTGAAAATTTGTGGAGGCACTTAAAGATTTTTGTGTCTGAGGATCAGCCAAACTCCGTATCTCAGCTACCGTACCGTCATTAGTGTTTCTCAATCACGCCAGAATTTTGTAAAATTCTCTCCAACTCAATGAAAAATCGACTGACCCAAGTAAAGAAGAACAACGGTCATACTACCAAATACTGATTCACCATAACTTGTCTTTCAATGTTTTGCATTTTTTATAGTTATCTTGTTCATGTAATGGAATATAGTTTGTTTAATTCGATTAAAGAAAGTTCTTTATAATGTAAATATATTAAAAATTCTGTATTCGATAATTAAGGGCTTGCATAATATTTCCGCCGGGACTGTGCAAATGAGGATATAATTCAAATCTCTTTATCGGAGTACGGGTTCAAATTTGAACTTGCTAATTTTATCATCGATGATATCAACATAGCTCTGAAAAGTCAACAGTCACAATTGCAAATTTGCGAACTCATACAATCCTACTATGAAAATTTTAGCCAAACGCATGAGTGACCTCAGTATGACATGCCTTATCCGCTACTTGTATATATCTATATATAAGTTCATAACTATAATGAAGTGTTTCATAAGCCAATCATGCAATTTTATGTCTCAAATATTTGTCTTCCCGCAAGGTGAATCGGCCATCAATGTCTCAAAGCTTGTCCTCTAATGACGCAAAAAATTCCATATGTATGCTCATTGCTCACATGCATGCATTGTTTTAAACAATATATTCTGTCATGCATCTTACATCCGACGCCGTTTGTCTGACCCTACAGAAATTCTCTATAAGGATAATTACTTGATGGCAAACGAGTAAATTGCCATCTTTCTTAAGCAGCATATTTGATTTTACTATCGAATAGGTAAAGATAGATGATAGGAATAATTAGACATCCTATTTGTATTAACCTTTGTATTCAATCATCTTGTATTCCTGATGATATGGCCATGACCACGAAATATTGAAATTATGAGCTAAATTCGCATGTTTAATAGCAGTCGAACTCATTTATCTTTACCTGTTCATCAAGCTGCTAAATACTTCTTCTACCTTATACTGAAGTATAATATTTATTCTATGCTCTCTATTTCCTCAGTCGAATCTAACTGATACCACAAAGATAACAATGGTGAATTATGGTCTCTGCGGCACACTGACATCTGAATGAGTCATTCAACATTCTAATCTAAATCAGCAAAATTTTCATTGTGATATAATTATAGTTTTTCAAAATTTTGAAAGTACAGCCGAATTCAGAAAGCATCAGTTCAACTGTATAAGCCGCTTACTTAATAGATGATTTCATTCTTTAGTCCATCTCGTAATAAGTCAATGTAATATCGTAATAAACTCCTCGATTAATCATTAAAATCGCTTTTGCTGACGTCATGTACGCAATTGAAGTTATTGAGTTTGCTGTTCTACTTGATAATTGAGAATCTTTTCTACAGAGATTGTCATTTTCTCAAGAAGGGAAGTTTATTAACTTAATATGAAAATTCTAATGTCATAAACAAGCCTAAATAATTGCAGCACAAATAACAGGAAACTCTCGCTTCCTGGCAAGTTATAACCCTTGTTTAAAGTCTCTCTCTGTACAAATTAAAGCATATGCGACAAATTTCTATAACTTTCCGATTTCTGCAGATAAATTCTGAATGCTTTGTATTTCAATGCTGCTTTCGAGGTATGAAAATTGTACGGTGTTTGTTTGAAATTTTAGGTTTACAGACCTCTTCATTCTGAAGATTTTGCACCGTCAGCAAATTCAGAAACTAATTATCTGATAGAACAGATAGTTTCAAAAATTGCTGAAGATGATTGTATATATGTATATACAGGGTGGTTGGATAGTCGCTCCTTATTTATAGAAGCCTTAAAAACAAAGAAATATATGTACTAAGAAATCAAAGCAAATTTTATATTATTCCATGAATCATGCCATTTTCTTCTTCAAAAAATTACAATTCAATGTGTGCACCATCTTTATGAATACACTGTCTAAGTCTTATCGATACCTGTTCCGTTGCTGATCATAAGAATTCAGGAGGAACATTTTCAATGACTTCACGGATCCTGTTCTCTAGCTCGTCAATGGTCCTCGGTGAAGTTTTGTAGACTTCCTCTTTGGCCCATCCCCACAAAAAGAAATCACATGGCGTGAAATCCGGACTTCGCGCTGGCCAATATGTTGGTCCACGTCGACCGATCCAACGCCCTGGGGTGGTCGTCGAGCCAAGTTCTCACTGTTAGTGCATAATGTGGAGGAGCACCGTCTTGCATAAAAATTAATTCGTTGGCTTCTTCCCATTCAGTAATTGTTGGCCAAATGAAATTCTCCAACATGTGCAAATATCGTTGACTATTCATTGTATCACGAATGATGTATGGCCCAAGAATCCTTGTTGAAGACAAGCCACACCAAACAGTTACTGTCGGCCTGTTCTGACATCTTTCCGTAATTTCCTTTGGATCACTCTCACGCCAATAGTGACAATGGTGCCTGTTGACAAAGCCACCCACACGAAACACGGCTTCATCTGTCCAGAGAATCTTCGAACTCAGCTCAGGGCAATCTTCAAACCATGCCAGCATCGTTTCACAAAACTCCACCCGTCTGTCACAGTCTTCCGGAAACAGTTGCTGGACATAATAAGGCTTCCACGGGCGGTATCGTAAATCCTCATGAAGAACATTGAAGATAGTGTGACGGCATATCCCACTTTCACGGGCAGCTTGCCTTGTTGACTTGGAAGGGCTCCTGTCAAACATCTGCCTCACCAGTTCCACATCCGCGTCTGACTTTGTCGAAGGTCTTCCAGATCTGGCGGAATCAAGAACGCTGCCAGTTGTCATCAGTTTGCGGTAGCAGTTCTTAATTGTCTTAGGGTCAAGATTTGAATGTCTTCCATGTTGGGATCTCCACCATCGTTGAACTTGTACAACAGACTGCCAAACCTCGTATCTAGCGGCAATTCTTGCTCTGTCTTCAATGCTTAAAGTAGGCGACATTTCGTAAGCAAAATCAACAATGTTGTGATCAAATTGCATGTAGTAAATCAATATAACGGATAACTTTCGCGGACAGAGGGGTGATCATTACTCACATTCTAATTGACTGAACAGTTTCATGATTTGTCATAAGAAATGGCAGGTCTCATGCAATCTTAAAATATGAAGTTTCAATCAAACGACCATATATTTCCGAAAATATAGCTAAGTAGAATCAGGGAGCAACTTTGCAACCACCCTGTATATATATATATAAAGTTTGGATGCAATGAAAATTTCAACGAATGAAAATTTCAAGAAAACTTGATTTTTCAGCACGAGCGCTTTCATGTATTGTACATACAAACTATCTATATATGTTTCAGAAGTAACCTGGCAATTGACAAATTTATGACGGGCATGCTTGCACGTCCTCTAGCAACCGACCCAAGACTGACAACCAGGCCGCAACATGTCACGTGGTGATTACATATGTTGATATTTGATATGTATATAGCTTATATACAAAAATGAACATTAGAGTGAAATTTACAATTGAAGTCTGGTTGGTTGGGATCCACTACTGTCGTAAGTGCGTCGAAATTGCTTTTGATCAATATCGTTTCTAGAATTTTTGGGAAGTTATTCTGACGATGCTGAATTATGCACAGGCATAAATATCTCTGTTGGGGTCGGTTCGCCAGAAATGTGCTCGTTTATTCCAGTGGCGAAATGGAGTATTCTATCGTCAACGTATGGTATTTGGTAGCAATCACAACTGTAAAATGTAAGGACCTGTGTGCTACATTGTTAAAATTCCAATTCTTAAAATGACAAAATTCCTTGAAAAAAAAATAATAAATATACTTCCTCAGCAGCAGTACATTATTGATAATTCAATTGCTTTACATAAAATCAAGCAAGCAGAATTTAAATGGTATCTGAACAAACGAAACTTTATAAGAATCGGTTGGCATCGGTTTTGGAGAGACGTGGTTTCCGATATCTAATAACAGAGCTAATAAACATAGTAATAAGAATTAAATCAGCAATTTAGATTGCTTTTCACAATCGTACCTTTAACTAATCCGCTTGCTGTGTTAGTCAGAAATTCTGGAAAGCGTTTGTTGAGTTTGTAAACAACTTCAAATTAAAGGGGATTTTGAAAATCTCGACATCAATGGATTCTATTTCATGCAGCCAGACATTCTCTTTATAATTCTTATCAATCTTGCACTTTTCATCGGCGCAGTAAATGGGACTTTGTGAAGGTCGCCGAAATCCTTGCCAGGCGCCAAAATTTTTAGAAAGAAGCAAATAAGAAATCTGTCAGTTGTAAACATAGCGAAATACTCAGATAGCTCTAGACTTTAAAAGTATAAATCACTGCATTCGACGGGGGAAGAGAAGAGAAAAAGTCTTCATTCAGATTAATGAAGTGAGCAAAAGAAGCATTTGAATAATGAGTAAGCGAATGTCCCGTAAAAGCAGCAACTACAGTGCATTACAGTTTAACCTCAATTAGGTCTATCTGCACGACCACTTTCTCCACAACTGCGGCTATAGCAGACACGATGCTTTGACTCAGCAAATTATATACTGTACATGTAGAGCAACATTGGTCTATGTTTCAATTCATTGACTAGCGAAGACTTCGAATAGGCAGAAGCGCCGTTGATGCATCTTCGTGTTGACTAAAGTCAAACCACAGAGATAGATTGCCTTATCTGTGTGTTTGGGTCTAGAGATGACTTTCCTCAACACTGATGGTCGCGCCAGAACTAGTTTCGAGGGGCAAGAAGATCAATTTTCCATTGAATGCTATGCAAATTCACGCTTGACACCACATACGAGGTAACATAAACGTACACAGTCAGTAAATTTACATCGCAATGAGTCGCAATGTATCTATAATCTGATCGTTGAATTTCGGGGTTCTCCAATAAGAGCTGCTTCTGCAATGCGTGCGTTTGACCAATCACAGAGGCCAAAGAGAGACGAATATCTATGACAATTTACATCGCCTGCTGCCATTGCATACAATGGCTGGGATAGGATTACCCTCAGACTAACCCATACGCAAACGAATCTATCTCTGTGAGTCGAGCATATTGAAGTGCAGACACAGTTGCCGAGGGATGCGGTTCCACACCATAGGAAATTTCTATCCTGTGAGTATTCCCATACACCATAGGAATGCATGGCTTCATGCAGTAATGACCATACTTGCATGTTCTACGATCTATCTGTACCGCAGGCCTCTTAGGCTATACGATTTTACACCTTCATGTTAGATTCACAGAAATTTATTGAGAAGAATATCAATTCCTGACTTGCATAATGATTGCGACATAACTTTCAATTATTCTACCCAAGGAGCAATCACACCTCATTTTACAGCCTCATGCACGAACATGTATTTAGAGGTATACTTTTTCTAGACATTGTAAGCCTCATGGTTTGGATTTAATGATGCATGTCTGTTGTAAGATTGATGAAAGATGTGGTAAATACCTTAAGCTGCGTTGAAATGTTAATGAAGATAGTTAACCATGACCAGGATGAAAGGATGAGGGAGAAGATTTATTGTGGAATTTTCCCATTTAATCCGTAAGATCATTGAAAAGCCAACGAAGTTTTAATATTGCATGGGTAATCCATTACCAATGTCACTTGACCCAGCAAATTCTACCAAAGATTCTATTACTTTGTGTTATGCTTTGACTCAGTCAACGATTAAGCAAATTTTTTATCTGTAGCAATAGTATAGGGCTTTTGATGCATGTTAACTTGTATTTCACAGAAATCCCACATAGCGGAATTCCTATTAGATAAAATCTATCCCCATTCCTACGACTGCAAGTCTGAGTATAGACTAGTCGACCAAGAATGACACACAGTACACAACAAAACTCTTTGCTGTTTCACCATTGTAGCTATAGATTGATGTCAAATAATGTTATTACATATTATCATATTTTATGCTTGATAGCGCAATAAACATCCTTGAGTGATCAATAACAAATGGAGCAGACACGGAAATTAGATGAAAATCGTCCTGGTATCAATGTTTGCTTGATTATCTATTGATCATGCATTGATACATCATACATTGATGGGAAATCTCGTGGTTCATTTCGCTAAAAATGTCAACTGCACATTAAAGGCATTTTCAAAAGAGGATTACTGGCAGCTGCACTTTTTCCTTTCAATATTTCTTTTGAGACGGAGAGAACTATCATGCTTCTTTGCTATTCAACTTTCCATCCAAGAGTTTCAGAGAAAGTTGATGCTCCAATGACTACTATTAGATTTAAACATCTTTAAAACAGATTTAAAGAACTTGATTATGTATTTTCAAAATAAACGTTAATTGAAGGAAAAAAAAAAAAAACATCAAAGTCTATTGGCTTGTTAGCCATATTTTGGCTTGTGCACAAAACAATCTATCTAAAAGTTACTTGATTGGCAGGCAGTTAACAGATTAGGTTGCTAATCATCAAGAGGCACTGGCAATGCTTGCAATGTCGATATCATACAACTGCTATACTAAATCTGTCCCTCATGCTTCTCTCTTAGAACCATGATGACGCTTGGATGATTAATCCTAATATTTGCAATTTGAAGCATACGAATTCGATTTATAGGGTAGGAGAAATTAGCAGCAACAGCTCACAAATTTTGAAAGGGAAATTGCATAATTTTTTATTCGGATATAGGTTGCGGGTTTCAATATATCTAATTAATGTAAATTTCATTCAGTAAGGTACCCTATTCTGTTATTGTATAGTTAATCTCTACTTAAGAGCCTAAACCAAAAAATGAGCATCAAAAATAGATAGGCAGACTCGGCTCTCGTGCACACTCCCTCTTGCACACGTAAAAATGGTCCGTATGCACATAAATTTGAGGAAGACCACTGCTTTAATGAGAGGACATTCGCCTTATGAAGCGTTCAAGGCGCCCGCACTTCCTGCGTTGTACAGTAGTTATTTAATGATATCAGTAGAATAGATTTAGTGAAGTCACAATGTGCTTGATCAATATTTTATGTAAGTTCACCTGTAACGGCAGCATTGACGAATTGCTGGTCCTTTTGTCCATTAAAGATGCGAAAATGTATTACTCCTGTTTCATCATCTTCGTATCTTCGTAACCTGACGTTGTCTATGCTCTAGAATACGCATTTCCTGCGGAATCACTTAGGCCGTTTATACAAGTATTTTGCTACATGTCATGCGGAATCACGAAGAAGGTTGACATAGAAAATTTAGCATCCTGTATTTGAACACCGTGCAGCTGTGTAGATTATGTTGATTCCTGATAATCCATATAACATCATTACATGTATGCAATATTTGAAATATGTAATCAAAGACAATTTCATCAAGCGTTCAAACAATAAATATTAAGGAAAATATACAAGAGGCAGGCTAAATTTACTCACTCTACCCTACCCCCAGAAACGGTAACTTGACTTAATATTGAAACAGGCCAACTGAAATACTGGAGACTAAAAATAATATCAAAAGACAAAAAGACAAAAACTCATGTAGCCTGCGAACGTATGCAAATTGAAATTATAGGCTTTTAGCAATATACCGACATAAAATATAATTGCAGTAAATTACAGCAAAAATACAGAGTGCAGTGTAATATAAGAAGCAGAATTGACAAAGCAATGGATTCTTCTGTAAGTAGAAGCCTATATAATAGCATCTACATAGTCGCAGAGATTGACATTTCAGCAAGTTTCACTTTTTATCTGATTATTAATGTACACAACGAGGCTTTTATCCTAGTATTCCTATAAATGTGGCTCAGACAAAATGTCCTAAACTAACAACTTCATTGCGCCTTCAATTAATAAAATCACACATAAAAGGACAGACTGAATTACCGACAACGTTTTTCAAATATTTTTCATTGGCAATAATTTTAAGTAAAATTTTCTTTGTCAAAGGAATTTCATTGCGAACAAATTCGGCTGTACGTTTCGATTTTAATTCGACATAATCACCACAATTTCATCAAGAGGCAATAAATCTCATCCCGAATTACAGTCCTGTTCCCAACGCTTCTACGATAGAATTCAAATCTGCTAACGACAAGATCAAGTGTTTGACGGGCCTGAGGGTGTCAAACAGGATTGGAATTGAGGTCACGATCAACATCAACTCAGTAGAAATCAACTCAAGATGAATTTTAATGAGACTTGGCTGACATCAAGTAGAGTTTGGTTTGCACATTAACAGACAGAGAGATTCCATTGAAAATGTTGAGAGGAGAGCATAAGGGCCAAGTTGCTCTCTGACAGAATATGGAGAAGTTGACGCTGACGGAAAGACACTTAAAAGTTTGTCAATGCACAATTGTCAACATTGACTACATATTATTTTATCAATTCAATATTTATTCTTTGATCTCAGACGAACCACTGATTCCCAAAGCCCGCTGTGTGGTCACCAATACATTATGCGAATTCCCAGGCCATTACAGCACGAATGCTGTGATTATTTATTCAGTTTATTGATAAAATCATTGAGATGACGTCGATAGCAGGGTCGCCTTCTCTCACGCGCAAACACCAGGAAGTAAGCTTGCATCACAGCAATAGGAAAATTGCTTATTTTTGCAAAATTTTATGCTTCAATAAGAATATTGCTACATGCCCGGATAAACAAGTCAAAATAATGGGATAAAATTTCGATTAGACCTTAAAATCTATGTTTTTGTAATGCCTCACTTCAAAACGAAAAAATGTGCTCTTTATTTTTTCCAATTTGTTTCTGATAAAGAATATGGAAGGAGAAGGCGGGAAGACAGTTTGAAATGGCGGCAAATTGTCAAGGACGCGGCAAAGGGTGTGATGGAGAAGACATGAAATGGCTATTGACTATGCGCTTACTAAGCTTATGATTACTAAGACCACGGTATAAATGCTCATAGTTGAAATTGCGACAAGTTGACTTCATTAGCTACGGAGGAAAACTGAGGACATCTATAATTGATATGCATGTATTTACTATATATATTCATAATGGTTCAATATAATTATATGCAGGCTTTATTATACCAAATGTTTTAAATGTTCAGGCACACCTTACGAATATGTTGAATGACATCTGCAATTACGGCCTATTTGCGTTTTGTCCTAGGTCCATAGATGAATGTATGTTATGGTTAGACAAGTTAACCACTTGAATCATGTGGTGACACGAACCATTTGCTAATGAGTGAAGGACTTCAAATATTATCTATGATAGGCACAATTTTGGTTAGAAGTTTCAATCACACATGTAAAATAAATAATTGTTTACACGAATTTCATTCATTATTGTGGCCAAAAATAATTCGCAATGTACACTGTGCACTATATTACAACATAGATGACCAAAAACATCAAACTGAAATCCTTAATGGAGACGTGATTGTCACAGTTTTCCTCATTACACATCAACTTCTCACGTCTCATATCTTAAATATTAAGAATATCTTTTGCTTTCAGTTAATCAATTCACAAACACATTAACATGTAGATAACAAACTCAAGGAAATTCGATCATCTAGAATTCCACTGGATTGAATTAGAGGTCGATATAGCATTGCAAGACAAAAGTTACCAAGTCTACAGATGAATGCTAGGCTACATCGTGTTTGAGATGCAACTAACCAACCCTTGATTCCATCTTTCAGTCAGTTTCATTTCAAGCTGAAGTAAACAAACTGACGACGTACGAGACAAGTTCTTAATTGCCTTGTTTTTGTCTCCTAAACATTGAGCTAACTGTCATACTGTTGTCGTCACAACAATCAACCATGAATTAGTCTTTCAAAACGTTTCGTTTCCTCTAAAAATGTCAATCATCTCAAATTCAATTCCAAATTGATAAAAAAGCACGATGAATTAGAAGAATCCGTCTCTGTTGTATATGTTGTCGAAGGGTCACTGAAATTCCAATGATATTCTTCTCAAAAAGCTGCTATGAATCCTAATTTGAAAATGGTGATGATCACATAATGGAAATTTATTTCAAACACAAGTGTATACAATTCTGATAGGCATCGGTGAAAGAGGTCATCCGAAAAAACTCCATCTGCATGGCTCAACAGCGAAATTCGATAAATATTCAATGTTGATTGTCTAGCGAAGCGTTTATTAATTTGCAAGAAAGTAGCTAATCAATTTATGTACTTAAATGAGTTAATGTCGACATTTTTTGTATTATTGAGTACGTCTTGTCTGCATTGTCAGTGTTTACAGGTAAAAGCAAAAGGAAGCACGTAAGTCCGAGAGAGGTGATGATTATGATTTCAATACTCATCAGCAAAAAAACAGGAATGTATTGCGACGCAGCTTTCTAGAAAAGTAGAATTTGCTGAAAATGTATGTAGATGGTCTTTATATTCATCCATGTGCATTGCAAGTTATTTTTGAAATGCTGACTTTTGAAATTCGAGGGCTTTGTTTGGATATCCGACTAATCTGTAGAAGTTTCAACGCCACGAATTCTATGAGAAAAAGAGATCAAAAAAGTGTCCGGATATTTTTAACGGTGTATATAGAAATCCCTGTTTTACATGCACTCATAGAATTCATGACATAGAATCCAAACAAAGCATGAATTGAATTATGTAGTATCCGTTGTAGTAAGGCTACATTCAGTTTAGCCTTTATTTTCCTCTTGACTCCTCAGGTTTGGAGACACTTTCCTAATCGTTTACTCGATGATGGCTAGCCTGTCCCGCTATGTGATATAAGCTAGGGTCGGAGGTTAGGATCCGAAACCATGCTTTTCGCAGTCACATGGCTCCTTCCTCATGACTACATGCATAGCTATGCTTTTATGCGATATTAGTCTTAGGATATTAGTGCATTCCGTCTTTGGATTTTAAAGATTTTGAAATGTCCCCGTCCATTAACACGGGTTGTGAATACTTGACCATCAGGATCACGCATCCTACTCTAATTAAGGATTGTATGGATATCAAATTTTTAATATTAATTTTATTTCCATGTATGTCTTGGACTTTTGATAGACTGATTTTGTCAGGTAATTTCCATTTGGGTATACATCTAGCTTCATATTTTTCTTTTCAGGATTTTCTCTTTTTAAATTTACATGTAGCGTTTTTGTGAAGTCAAAACAACTTGCTGCAGGACGAAAACGTACTTTATTCGTCGGTCACAATGCATTTATATGGCAGCTGAATTATAGTCAGACAAACAGCACATGCACAATGGATGACATCAGGAAAATAAAGTCATGTTCATCGAAAGGTCACATGCCATAGAAATCCAGATTAGTCAGTTACCATTACTGGTTGAGAGTTGGAGTCGATACCACTGATATTCATTTAAGAATAATAACAAAGAAGATCAAGAGAAGAAAACAAGCACACCAACTCGCAACCACAACAGTTTTTTAATGAAACTGAGTAAAAATGAAATTCAATGAATTTCAAATTAAGTGATGAAATTGCAAGAGAATGATTCTCACACTAGGAATAAATTTCAATATGCGGATTCAGACGATACTGGTACTCAGTTTATCGTAGAAAAAGCAGAATGATTTCATATTTTTCAGATCTTGACATCTATTTTCACTGCGATGCAGATCTGACTTATATTACTGGATGTCATTAACTCTGACAATTGGCAACGGCCATTTAAGCACGCATAAGTGATTCCTAATTTTTCGATTCATTGGCTTGTTACACTAGTTCAATTAACTAATTACAATTGTGTAGTGGTCTGTTGAGAGCTAATTTTCCTTTTTGATGCATTTTCATGTGTATTGTTTCAATTATGATCAAATCCACTCGTCACTTTTGTGTCAATGAAGTTGAGTATTCTAACTTTGATTCAATGTCATTGAGGTCATTGACAGAAATAGTGACGATTTGCATCTGCACTCAGTAATTCACGTGAAAAGGGGAAAATCTTCTCCTAGGGCACATCACGTTCATATCCTGCTTATTTGATTGATTATCATATATTCATCGAGATTCTTTCACAGATTTTTACATCATATTTACATTATGCTTCCGAAATTTCTGTTCACACAATGCTGCATCATATTAATTTCCACTTTTGATCTAATATTTTAACAAAATTCCTTTTAGTTTATGTCAATCAGTCATTGGCCATTCTCTTTAATGAAAGCGAACGATGATGGAAATGGTAAGTAAAGACGAGTTAGCTAGATTTTCAATATTTATTTCTCAGTCATTTATAACTCAGAACCATCGTAAAATCCGGTTTTGCACTTCGTGCCATGAGGAACGGGAAAATCAAAATCAAAAGTTCATCATAAAATAAAGTTAGAATGAAAAGCTTATTTTGGACTTCAGAGCCAATTTTGCTTTCATTCATCACACAATATTGATTGGGAAATTTCATAAGATATTTTCAACTGCCAGATATCCATGGGTGACCGAATTTGACTTGCATCGCCGTTATGCTTGCAAATTCCGTGGAGTGAGTTTGCTCCAGTCCTAGAAGCTGATTTGTCGGACTACATGTATGATATACAATGCGAAATCCTTGAGTGCCGAATAGGGTTAAAAAACCACATTTTTGAATGTTTTGAAACAAAAAATCACACATTCTACGTTAAATTTATTTTTTACTGCTTTTTGGTTTTTTAAATGCAATCATTTTGCAACATGTTCCGAAATGTCCAGCCTGCTGAATCTGCAATTTCTGATGCACAGAAGCTAAGCATGCTACATCAGCGAGCGACATCTGCTTTCTTGGGATCTACACTGTAAACTGTAAACCGTAAATATCCGTTGAAATTAACAGCTAAAATTAGTTTCACGGTTTTTTACAGTCTAACTGTAAATATCCGTAAAAACGGACGTTTTTTATCTGATATGAACGGATTTTAACTGTTACGTCATCACTCATCACGTTGTGACGTCATCATTTTAACAGATATTTACGGATATCTTCTGTGAAGCTTGACGGTTATTTTAGCTGTTTTTAACGGTGTACAGTTTACAGTGTAGCATCCCTTCGGTTTGTCTACATATATCGAATTTCATTCTGTGTGCTTCTCTTTTGTTGCTATGCTGACGTTTGTTTTAGAAGGTTTTCTAAAAGTTAAAGGAATGCCAGGTTCCGATCCGCGCCCACATCCGCTCCTTAACAATCAAAAACTACAGTAATCCCGCTTCCATTGTATTGCCTATAACTTCTGGCTGTCTCTATCATCAAATAATTGGGAAAATGGGTCATTAGTGGATTCTTCAAATTAATAATTTTATCAATATCACCGGTTTATTGCAGACTGAAACACGTTTACATCTCAACGACCGATAATTGATAGACAGGTAGGAATGAAACACCTCTTCAGTCTACTTGAAATCTGACCCAATTCGTTCTTGTAAATGTACAGTCTGTCCCACATTATTAGTCACCCCCTATTTTTTCATGCATGTCTATAAATGAAGAATAATTTTTATTTCAAGTTATATAATGATATGATATCTATTATATGATATTAAGCCCCTCTATAATAATATTCATTATTCATAAACAACAATGAGCAGCAAGTTTCCATCAAATATGTACTTGTAATAGGACATACATGCAATTGCATGTAAATTCTAAAATTATCGGAAAAACATGAGAAAAATCAGTATTTTATATGTCCACCTTTCTCTCGAATGAGAGCAGCAATTCTATCAGGCATGGAATCGACGAGACGCTGACATGTCCTGATGATAGTAGGGTCTTGGTACCACGCCTTGATCAATGCTGCAATTAGTTCCGAATTCGTCTTTAGGGTTTGGTGCTGGAGCCTTTTCTTCACAATACCCCAAAGCATTTCTATAGGATTCATGTCTGGGCTGTTCCCAGGCCAATCAAGTACAGTGACATGATTGGCCTGGAGACAGCTCATTGAGACCTTAGATGTGTGGCATGGTGCCCTGTCTTGCATAAAAATCCAGTTATGGTTGTCGCCAAACCAATCTGTTGCTTGGGGGATCAGCCTAGTCTCGATAATATGCTTGTATTTAATACTGTTCATCGTTCCTTCAACGAGATGCAATCGACCAGTGCCATGGTAAGACATGACAGACCACACCATAACCTTCATTGGAAATTTCACTGTAGGCTTTGTTGGCTTTGGAGTCCCAGGTTGTTGCCAAACCCGTAGTCCACCGGCATCTCGGCATTCGAAAGTCGATTCATCTGAAAGGTAGACACGCCTCCAGTCTTCCAGTGTCCAATGTTCGTAGTTTTTTGCCGAATGTAGTCGTTTAATGCGCATTTTGGCTGTCAAACGTGGTTTCCTGGCTGGCACAACACTACAGAATCCCTTCTCCTTCAACCGGCGATGAATAGTGGATTTTGAAACTGTGATGCCATCTTCAGCCAGTTGTCCAGATTGCTGTCTCACTGTGAGATTTGGATTGGCTGCCACACGTCGACATATTAATCGGTCTGTTACTTTTGAAGTCTGTCTCTTCGTACCACATTTATCAATTCTGTGATTTGGAATACGTCTCTTCTTGATTCGTTGTACTGTTGTTTCCGATACCTTCAAACGCTTGGCTGTTGCAGGAATGGTGCTTCTTGTTGCAAGCGCAATCAATATTTGATTTTTGACCTCAGCGTGAATATCAGGGCGACGTCCCATGACTAAGGAGCCTCAGAGTGAAAGTGGCATTCATCGTTTCAATTGATGGCGTTCAACGATTGTTTTCTGACTAAACGATTGCTGATTGGATACAACAATTACAATGTACGCTTCCCGAATGATTCATCTCATGTGACCGACATGCGCATGAGACAATCGACAAACTGATGTATGCAATGCAGAGGCTTTCGGGACAATTGCGATTGATACTTATCATTACATGTATCTTGTATTGTATGTAATAGGACCTATGAATTTGAGGAGAGCGTCTCGTCGATTCCATGCCTGATAGAATTGCTGCTCTCATTCGAGAGAAAGGTGGACATACAAAATACTGATTTTTCTCATGTTTTTCCGATAATTTTAGAATTTACATGCAATTGCATGTATGTCCTATTACAAGTACATATTTGATGGAAACTTGCTGCTCATTGTTGTTTATGAATAATAAGTATTATTATAGAGGGGCTTAATATCATATAATAGACATCATATCATTATATAACTTGAAAATAAAAATTATTCTTCATTTATAGACAGATGCATGAAAAAATAGGGGGTGACTAATAATGTGGGACAGACTGTACTAGCAAAACAAGTTCCGTCTTGTTGTTAATTGATATCCTAGCACGAGTGAGCATGCTCGCAAGAGTTAAGGAGTCAGTACTAATCCTTTATTAACACCAAAAGAGATATTTTATTTTTATTTTATGTGCGGAAATTACAGCACAACTTTTAGGTTCATTTACTCTCCATGAAATAATCCCAAATGCCAATATAAAAACAGAAAGTTGACACTGAGATTGCCATGATATCTTAACTTCCATAATCAGTTTTTGTCGTCGAAAGTTAGATCAACTGTTTTAAGAGACTACTAAAATGACAAATTTTCAAAAGACAAACAAAAATCTGTTTTAAAACATTGTTAAAACAATGTTTTTTGAACCCTAGCACCGAATGAGTGCAGGATTTATAATAACTAACAGATCATCTCCCGTGGATTAATAGAAATTGAAAGCGAATAGTTGGGCCATCAATGCTTAAATGGAGAAGCGGTCTGAGAGTCATTTCATCACTTTTTTCAATTCTATTTTTCGTGATTATATAATCGCTTAACAATCGCTCCTTAACATCGTGATTATATCACCGCTTAACGTATACCGCAGCAATTTCGATCGTTCCTGAAGGAGAGGGGGGGATTTAAAATTGATTGTTTGCTTTCTTTGATTTTCTTCTCATGTGACATGAGATACCATCATGTCAATTTTTGGTTATTCTTTTTGCCAACGTGATATTCGTTGCATTTAAATAAATGAGCACTGCTTTAAGCCACATTTTCATGCATGTTTTTGCGTCGTCTACTCTAGCATTGTTACTCTTTGATGTGAATTGAACAATCGACTTTGTTCTGTTTTGAACTGAAAGGATGCAGTAGGAAAAGTATGTCTGATGAAATAATACGTATAGTTTTATGCATTCTTCTTTTGAGTAACTAAACGGATACAATGTGAAACGACAGAAGATTGAAGAAGACGAGAACGAGCAGTTTGAGTTAAATACTATTGGGACTTCAGATTCCGCTTAATTTCATGTAATGAATCGCTGCAAATGACTATGAATAATTTTGAAGATATGTAAACGGAACTTTCCTTAACAATTAATCTTGAATTGCCATCTGATGAGGTTTAAAGGTGGCGGCTATTTGCAATTTGTCGATTTCTAGCGCTTTCTCATTCCTTTCATCTTGTGATGACATTGCGAAAGTCAACTTTCATGTTGATTAACGAGATGCATCTGTTTCGATAGTTCCGATGTGATTAGTTAAACCGGTTCAGCCTCATGGACATTATTCTCGGATGCGTCTTTTCAAAGTTAAAGACCGTTAGAAGGTCACGACGAAACCGCATAGTTGCAACATATTTGATAATCTGAGTGGCTAATGATAAGAAAAATCAGCGTCTGTTTCATCATTCGGAAACTGAGGCAGAGTAAGAATAATGAGATCATATTCGACTTATGTTACATCCTTCCATCGGCGGATTGTTCCTTATTCTTATTACAAGATCAATGGCTAAGTTGCGTCATACAATATAAAAGTAATTAGACATCACATTTTGAACATTCGCTTCAGCAAATGAAGGAAACTTTGTGAAAATCACGAGTTCTCAAGATTCATGAACATCAGTAATCGGCAGGATTAAAATCCAGAGCGTTCATAAACACGATGGAAACCAGTCACTGATACTCTGTTCACGGGCTGTCCGACCTTGTCAGTCAATTTCGAGTACTTTGTAGAGCTGTGCTTATTACATGCACGGTATAGGTACTATAGTAAGTAAGGATCTACTAAAGCAAGGTATACAAGAGGCACTGTAAGGCGCAAAGCTATAGATATGAAACAAAAAGCTCTACTTAACCGTGTTAACCGTTCAATTCTAAATTGTTAATAATTCAAAGCTTCTGTGAGTGATTTGCAATTGTATTTTAATGCTAAATTCTTATTAATTTTCTTGCGTGATTTTGTTTCTCTGATATTTGTGAATTAAACATACTCTTGTGATTTCCATTGCTTTCAATAAAGGATATTATTATTTATTGAATTTTCATCGAATTTATGCACGAGATGCATCATATATATGTAGTTAACTAATGAACACTGTCCCACAGGCTGTGTAAATTCGATTGACGTGCACGTGCCCAAGTGTGCATTTCAGTAACTTGTAAGACAACTATTCTGAAACCGAGAACCGAGGAAGTGGATGGATTATCCGAAGAAAGGGATCATCTGCTCACCGCTTTATAAGGAGATTTTTGTGAGTTTGAACTTGCTTTGCTTAATGCATTTCATTTGATTATGACAACGTTTTGAAAATTACGTTTTGCATTTCATTTACCTGAAACATCATCTGTGTTGTCGCATCAATCAACATTTTGCTCCGATTTTTCAAAATCCATTTTAGACAAATTTATGCAGATTTTATTTTTTACCGTATCTGACAAAGTGAAAGAGAAATTCGATGTGTTGTCATCGATAAAAACATTTTTATTAGCATCGTCTCTCCTTTCTAATAAACCAATTAAATCGGTCAACGGTGAAATTCGTAATCAATATAAAGTACTGTGCGATCAATCATTCGAGCCACGAATGCATATCTTTGCTGGTATACTGCAGCTATCATACAATTAATATTATCATAAAAATTGCAGAGTGCCAGTTCGCCTGGGCATTGAATAGAAAGATGTCCTCAGACTTGAACAATTTAAGCACAGCAATTCCTTAGCAGCGTTTCTTTATGATTATCAGCCCATGGCAAAGCCAGGATAAATAAATGTAGAGCAGCCTGTTGTGCAGTCCTTCAGCTTGTTCAGCCGTTCTAGATACTTTAAGGTAGTTTGGGCTATTCCGAGCCGTACTGACGAGCCCTTGTAGGGCGAAACGCAGCGTCCACGGCTGAAAAGGAATTGTTGTGCTTAAATTGTTCAAGTTTGAGGACATCTTTCTATTAAATTAATATTGTGTGTGATTACAATTTGCTATTTTGTCAATGCTTTGAATGGTTTTAATGCTGTTGAGGAGTTCCAACGCAAAAATTTCACAAACATAAATGTGTGATCAGCTTTGTCGGAGACTGACCGAGTCTTTAACTTCGGTTAGTCAAAAAATTTGGCCAGACATCGCAACTTCGACTAGTTTTCGGTTTCGATCCATATTTTAGTGTTGGTCGGTCTCCGATTTAGATAATTAATTATGGGGATAAATACCAAATTATGGTCAGATAGAATGAAAAGCATGAAAGGGTCAGCATTGATCTGATGCGTCACTACTTGAATAAACTATGAGTAAATTATCCGAAAGTAGACTTGCGAAAGGCGGCGTCTATAAGATGAGAGTGGAAAACTAAATTTCTTAAATTGCAGTATTGCGGGATGAAAAAAGAAAATTTGAGTGGAGTCTCGATTCATTATTTGTTCAAATCAACTTTCAAAGAATCTGCTGAGAGATAGGGAATACTGTCGGAAAGGAAATCGAGACTTTATTCAAGCATTTCATTTGACCTCAGGCTTGGACACATTTCAAAATTCCATTCGATCTTCACGAATAGAAAATGTATTTGAAACATATTTGTGAAATGATACTATGTCGCACCGATCTTTTGAAGCACGGTTTACACCTGCTAATATGTTTATTGATCCTCTAAATATGTAAACACATCTTGACAGATATCTCTCGATTGCACCCACAATAATTGAAAAAAATATTTCACTATTTAATTTTTCATCGTCTTTACATTGATATCGCTCACGTTATCGACTACTCAAGCGACTCAGGGTATTTTAAATTAGTCATAATAAAAGCAATAATAATTAAATTTTAAAAAGTATGTTATGAACGGTGCATTACATTGCGGCCATAATTACAAGGAATACATAAATAATATGAAGAATAATGGCAATCAAAGTGTTCTATCTGAATATTTTAATGAATTTAGCATCATTATTCATCTCCTATCATCACTGATTTTAATTCATATTCTTTAGATTATCAAAAGGGGAATTTACTACAACGGCCAACAGAAACGAAAAGAAAACATGAATTATGCTAAGTGTTGATCTATGTGATGTGACCAATGTAATCTAAACAGCAGTTTCCTTTTTCTCTTGCCTCAGTTTGCGACCTATGAGAATCTAACTGTGGCATCCGTGTGGTCCTGAAGTCAATATTGAATAGCATGTGGTTTACCGCAAACTGTGAACTATCTTTGTTATCATTGTCACTGATAAGATCAAATTCGCAGGGCATCATAAATCGAACGGCATCATCCATTGGCCGTGCCGAGATTCTAGGATCGTGTCTTTAAGCGGGTTCGTATTTTTCTTACCCGTAACTTTGGTCTCCTGTAAATTATTCCATGTTTTACAGTACAGTATAACATCAAATATGCGTTTAAGAGTTATGTCTGGTGTTAACCGAGCGTAAATATGATTGTAACTGTGATGCTTTTCGTCATTTAAACGAGAAATTTGAAGAAATCGGTCTACACCTGCTGAATAGAGCACAGTCATTTACTGAGTGTCTGCTAAATCATCTGGTGCCTGAAAGATTCATTTTCAGTAGTGGCTTTCGAGTAACAGTTCACAAAGCTGCATGTCTACGTCTTACTTTTTTCCGTGGCAGCAGTACTATGCAGCATAACTTTTCTTTTCAATAATGAGATGACCGAATGATTCCATTAATCATGCCTCTTCTTTTCTGTTCCTTCCTGCCAATTTGCGTATATTTCAGTGCAATTTTGTGATTTTCATTCCTATCAGCATAATGAATACGCGATTATTACTACTACCACATCGTTGTACACTGTATCTAATTCATGTTTCGAGTTTCTTGATGCTTCTTTCCTTATGATTTGGTCCGTTGTTGAAATGCATGTTTTTTGAAAATAGCAATAAAACCAGTCGATAACTTGGGAGCGAACTTTTGTCTCAAATCATGTTAAAGCCGTAGAAGATACTATCCAGTCGCCACAGTGCATCAGTTTATATTTAAATGATCTTTGTGCGCGCAAAAATGAAAATAGTCGACACAAGTGGGAGCGACATTCTGAGACGCAATAACATCTATCTGCGGCAGAATATCGATCTCACTTGTTCTGGCTAATGCACAAGCCATCATTAAGGGAAATGCTGTCT
This sequence comes from Prostheceraeus crozeri, assembly GCA_907163375.1. Lineage (NCBI taxonomy): Eukaryota > Metazoa > Platyhelminthes > Polycladida > Euryleptidae > Prostheceraeus > Prostheceraeus crozeri. Next base: position 522,799 of record CAJQUW010001501.1, on the reverse strand, counting down.
CCGTTGGTCGATCTGAGATCGAACGATCACTCATGACTTTTCCTTGACGCTTTTCTTTTTCATTTACTTCTTTTTTGTAGATTTTTTATTGTTCTTACTTCTTAAAGTTTTGCTTGTTAACTTTCATGCATGCTGTTTGAGATATACGAGTATATCTCCACATGTATAAGCTATCATGTTAAAATATCAGTGTGTGCGAATGATACCTGGCTGGGTGATCAATAAAAACTATGTCGCAACCTTAATATAGGAATTATGGCTATCTGTCGAGGGCATAAATTGGAAGATATCCACGAATAAATCAAATTAAAAAGTTAACAACTTCTACTTGGCTTTTCTAAGCACTGAAAATTGATCATGACAATTGGCCAAGGCATCTTCTCTCAAACTGTCTGTACATATTATTGATAACTTTCAAGCTATCTTTATCTTGGTATTAATTCTTTTTAACACGAGTATTCACACGACAACAAGCATTCGATCTTCTTTGAACTTGTTACCGTTGTTGAATATAGAGATCTCCATTGCTAGTCTTACTTTAAAATTCTGACTACTGAATAATTTCTATGGAGATTTGACATAGACTGCTTCTTCCGGACAATAATGCAGTTTTACTCAATACAACTTCAATGTAATTCAGTGGACAATAATGCCAACTGCGGCATTAGTGACCGCTGTTGATGTAGAAATCGATATGATTTTCATCTTCATTGGGTTGGAATATGCTGTAGGCCCTCAGCCTATTGCGGTTCTGAGATCTAAATTGCAATATCATTGTGCTAAAGATATATTTTTTTCTAATAAAAAGTATATTTAGATGAAATTATAAAACACTGTACAAAATATGATGGTCAATTACTTATGAAAATACTGAAAAAACTAATAAAAGTCACACTCAGGAAGGCTGTAGCGAATGCAGTGAGCATTGCCACGCATGACTGCCAAGCTCAATATCTGCCACAACCACATCCCTGGTCTCTTATCCCCAGTGGCTGTCATCATCTTAAACCCAATGATGTTGAGGAAATCAAGGTTATCTATGATTGAACCGCAATATGCTACACAGGTATATTGCGGTTCAATATTTTAATATGGGAAGATATACGAACCTAAACACAATGTTGCAAAAGTAGTACACACTCGAGTCCCGTAGAGCTCCTGTGGTGTGGGGCAGCTGCGGAAATGAAAATGCGTGTCACATGACAACTCTGATAGGTACTGTTCACAACAGCAGGTTTGCTAGTGTGACCTTGTGGCTGAATGCAGTATTGCAACATCACTTGCACTTTCTGTGTCTCCAATGTTGCTGGTTCAAATCTACTGATGAAGATCACTACACAAGTACATTTCATCTCCATCAAATCATTCAACAACAGAAAAACAATACAATGAACCAAACAATTTCAAAAACAAGCTCAAGTGAAAATAAACACTTAACATAAATCAATACAACAAACAACAAAAGAAACAAATAAAAAATAAACAATACACAAAAACAAATAACAGTGAAAAATTAGTTTTATTAAATAAATTTGTTATGACTGTCGTTTTTTCATTTTGATTGATTAAATTATTTTGAGAAATTTCAGACAAAAAAAACGTATCCAAATGTGTGCTTAAAACCTGGTAATAAAGATGGGCGACGAGTTTGATGTTTGAAAAACATTCTTGGTATTGACAATAAAACTGGCAATTACGAATAATCTAAGAAAATATCGAGATCCGAAGGATTGGATTGTTCTTGGCAATGAACAAATAAAACTTATGTATACTTTAGTTTAAGGAATGTTTTAAAAAATTTTTTATAGGACGCTATCTTTTTATTCTTGTACGTTGTGTGAAATGTCTTTATTTCTATCTTCTTTAACGGAAATTTTTTTTAAAAGGAGGTATAAATTTCAATGATCATTCTTGTATAATTTTACGGTCAAATGACGACGTTCAAACAAGTAGAACTTTTGAAAAACTTTATTTAAAGGGTTTAGGTTATTACAAAACTCTTGAAAATTTAAGGGAGAAAGAATGAAAAAGATAAAATCTATAAAAAAACAGCCTAAGATTTTATAATTTATTCTCAAGAAAAGAAAAGTATTCAACCATACATATTTCACTAATTAGTCTTTATGAAAAGAAGCTTTTAACAACCAATCAATACAAAACAAGTTCCAGCATTATTACAATACATACTACTTACAATTCGAAATGTCTATTCATTGAAGCTAAACCGAAACAACAAATTTGTTAAATTTATAAGCGTCAATTACAACTCATTTTTTTTATTTGTTGAATTTTTTAATTTTTTTTTTTTGTAAATCTGTGACAGATGTATATTCCTGAAATTTGAAAATGTGTCAAGTATTAATTAATTTGTCATGTTTTATTATTCAACGTATCTTTTCAAGAGCTGTATTGATCACAATATGACAAAAAAACCAAAATAGCAAGATTTCATTAGACACATCAGTCATCGGCATCGTTTATATCTTCAATTTGTTGCTTTTGAGGCCCATTCCATCAACAGCACATCATAAGACCAACTTGGATTGGAAGTTTTTTGATTTAAATGCAGATGCACTAATACCAAACATGTATCGAATCCGAAACTGATTCACAACCAAGAAATTCAGAGTCAAATGAAAAAGTACTGCTCAATTACAGAAGGACATCACCACTCGATGAAACTGAATTCAGAAAAACACTACAAACGGAAAAAGAAAAAAATGTTGCTCTGCAGAACGCGCTGTCAAAAACAAAAGTTTTGAACAGAACATAACAATCAACAATAATAAAAAAACTTCGTCATGAAAAGAAACCCAATCCAAATCACACCCTCAAGAAAATGAAAGACACTCCAAAGAACAGAAGCTAAACATGGACCATGAAAAAAAATAATATCACTGCTGAAAAACAATTCTACTATTCTACAGATACCTCCTACTATCAGCAAACGCCGTCAGCGAAACCTAAGAACTACAGAAGACGAAGCCCTACAATACGGCATCCTAACAATGCAACCAAACTAAATAAAAAACGACAACTACGAACCATATACGCCAAATTAAAATCCGCGAAAACAACAAAAAGATATATAAACAAGAAAGGAAAAAGGAAGATCAACTCAAAATAAGCCGAAAATACAAACAAAAAAGGAAAAAGACATATAAAATTAACAACATATTCCAAAACACAATTCGACGAAAGAAGCCTGGAAGATAGAGCACATCCGATGCCAAAATAACAAATTAAAAATCTTGTATCGTCTCTTCGACCGAACACAGGAACAAAAATCGATTCTAACAAGCGAACAGTAAATTCACAAGTTCAAAAGAAAAGAACCAACCAAAGAAAAACGAGCAAGAAAACAAAGAAAAGAAACGACAAACAGAGCACGAAACAAAAAGAACAACCAAGGACTCAAGCTAATATAAGACTAGATAACCACCGAATATCAACGGGATGTACCCCCCTGAGCCACCTTATAACCCGACAAAGAATAAGTCGTCAAGTGATCCACCCATACGACCGAAGACTATCAAACAAAAATGATAAACCTTAAAAACCAACAATAATGTATAATGAAGGAATGTGCTCCTATTCCTACGACGACCACTTTTTCTTTTTCTTTTATGGATTGCGTTTCAAATTACAATACTGAATATTTGATAGCTAACTTCAATATCCCCTTAATTTTTTGACATTGATTTTCTATTATACTATTACTAGAAACCCTAAACTATATACTACTACTATTATTTTAGAAACATTTCCTCGAAAATTTACAGCTGTCTTTGATGAATTGAATCGCTTGAAATACAAGTGCCTTTTTTCTTAATGATAATTGAATAGTTCATAAAAGTTACCCCTTTAAGCATTTAATCATTAAATTAGGAACAACCCTAGCCCATTTTGCTTATGAATATTTGAAAAAATTATTGAAAAGCATAGTGAATAAAAGAAAAGATTTGATATCGAATTTATTGTTATCTTTGCAATTTTTCGAAAATGAACTTCACTTAAAACTTTTCTCGTCTCTCCTCATTCTAAGGTTCAATATTCTTCTATGTTTTGAAAAGAAAAATAACTAATCTTGATTTTAATTCAGTGTCGATTTTATATGAAGTTTTAGATGGTTGAAATGTAAATGGCTTTCTTAAAGAGACTAACACACATGTCTATACCTACCCTATACTCATGATATCTGATAAGAAATTATAAGAAAATGCTATAAAAGCATTCGCCATAATTCAAAAAAAAAAAAAAACAACCGATCCTGATATTCTTCTTGAAAACAAAAAAAAAAGTTAAAGCTATTTTTTGTCTAATGGATACTTCTTTCTTTCTTTGAAAATTTTTCAAATAAAGTGAATATTATAACCCTAAACCTGATATGACCAAGTTTCTAAAGATTCTAAGCTACGCTTCCCCCCCCCGAAAGTAAAGAAATAATATCGAAGATTCATAGAATAAAAATAAATTTTTAAAAAAAAAAGTCGTTTAAAGATAGCTTAGCTTATACAAATCACAACACACAACATTTATATAATAATCCTCCCCCCTTTTTTAATACGAGCATTCCTCCTATAAATTAATATGTGAGCATGATGTCAAGAGTGAGTGCTCGGGAAACTCGTCGCCATCTCTATATCAGGACCAGGATCAAACACACATTAATGGCAAACCAGCTCTGAAAAATTTCTCTCATGAGCACTTCCCAATGAAAAAGTCGTTCTCATTTTTATTACATACTAATTTACACTCGTATGGGAAGCTTTTTGCTTAAAAAAAACAACAAAAAAAAACAAAAAAAAACTCATGAATACCCCAACCGAGTTCATTCAGTTGTTATTATTTTTTTAATTGTTTTTTTTTGTTATTTGTTATGCCTGTTAGCGCTCATTTTGAATGAACTCTTGGATGTATTTAAGTCTTTGCGCATGTATCACTGTTGCTGTTCACTGACGATGGTACGTTTCACGTATTGAAACATGTATGACAATAAACGTATTTGATCATGCAATCTCTACGGCATCTTTCATTATACAAGTACATTTCTAGTGATATTTTGACCAACATCTGCTCAGTTTTGCTAAATTTATTACAATAAGTTATGAGAATATGACTTGCTTCGGAAAATGATTGAGAATTCTATGTGTTCATCAATTTTCATGACTGTCATGATTACAGCAATGATAAAGAGTTCAGTAGTAAGTTCTCGTCAACGCCAAGCCGGATAATCTCCGTTGCTAAATAACAAGTTGGTCTACTCGATTTGGATAAATTCAGGCAATACTTGGACAAGCTTGCATCGTTCGTTTCCGATTATAATTATATTGAAAACAATATTATACTTCCGTCATCGGTAACCAGAGCACGATCTCTCGCGTCGTGGGAATTGATAAAAACACGATTGTCGGCTTGCGTTTGATGGAGAAGAAAGAATTCTATACATGACAAGTTGCTCGTGCGAATGACTATTGATGTAATGGTTGATTTTCATGACTGCTTCAACGATTGCAGGTCTTGTTGACAAGACTAGATGACTTCCTTGCCTGTCATTGCTTGACTGAAAGTCGCATCAACTTGAATTACAAGTCACATCGACATCTTTAGCGGCTCATTTAGTTCTCCTATCAGAACATCCAGACGCAAATTGATAGGATAATTGTTTTACAGAGACAATCTAAATTTTTACCAAATGTTTTCATTAACTTTGGCTCACATTGAAGTTAACCATTTCCGGTTTTTTCTACTTCTGGTAATGACACAGTTATTTCGAGCATTGCTGGGAAACAGAATTGAGAAAGTAGTGTGAGAACCAGTGGATGGAAAGAACAGGTGTGGAGTTCCAATGCCAATCAAGAGAACTCTCGATCAATGTGGTTCGACTTGTCTGAGGAGTTGAGATCTGTTCGATTGTTAGTTTTGAGACGGTATGAGACGCTGATTTACACTTACTGACCTTAGTTCGTCACGCAACGCAAATCATCGTCACATTAAGAATGTGTGTGAGAATCTTTGACAATGAAGAGACATAAGTGGATGAGATGAGATAGAATATCGCAAGAAGATAGCTGGGAGAAAAGATGTTGGCAGATTAGGGTTCTTTCTCATGAAACTTGATGTTTGGTTGGAAACCAAAAAAGAAAAGTTCCTAAGAAGAATAGCGTGATATTGATCTCTCTAATCACCACGCGCTCGCATTTGAATGATGGCGCAAATAAAAGTGCATTGAGTGTCAAATTAAATGTCATATCCGATTTCTGATTCTTCCGCAGTTTTACAAACTATATCTTTACAATGAGATTTTTAGAATGCAAACCTGTCGTAGTCAAGAAAAAAATGTTTTTAACATTGGAAATAAATTGAATTCAGAAGATGAAAGGAAACCTAAATTACGTATGTGCAGGATGCAATTCATGGGATTATTGGCTATTATCAGGAAAATCTGAGAATTGGACTCAGTTCAGAAATGTAGCTTTAGAGATATTCAGTTTTATGCATGAAATGTTATTTCTAAAATGATTATATTTCTGAAAATTGAATAGAACTTAAGAAGGCAAAATATGCTATGTATATGCCCTCTCTACTATAAAGCATTTCTGAAATGCATATTCTGAGCTGAAATGCATTTTAATTATACAACCCTCATACAATAAAAATAAGAATCAACTACGCCGAACTTCCTCAAAATTGATCTCTCTCATCTTCGGAGCAAAATAGCAATCTCTCCCATTTATCGACTGTCAGTGCATACTTTTTAATGAAAATCGCGCATAGGATTTAATGCCACCTAGAGTTTTTAGTGACAAAGATAAGACAAAACGATGTCATTTGCTGCGAGGCCTTCAGTCGATTCTTGTCGGGCAACATTTCGGGACGCGTAAAATAAAAGAAAAATAAAGTTTTGATAATGTTTTGAAAATAATCTTTTATTGTATGCGTCCCGAACTGTTGCCCGACAGGAATCGGACAAAAGTCCTCGCAACAAATACATCGTTTTGTCTAAAACGATAACAGTCAACACATGTTTCAACCTAACGCTTTGTCATTCGACGACTTGATTGCGGGCATGTGAAAAGATACTTCATTAAAATCATTGCAATTTTCTTGTAATTATTTGATACAAACTTGTCAGCTGTGTTGACTGTTCAGGTCTAAAGGCATGAATTTATTAGAATGTTTTAAATAGTTTGGAGGTATTTGTCATGCGGTTTAAATCAACACAGAGCATAGTGAGTCGGAGTCGGAATTTCGGAGTCCTATCACGTATTGTTACAGCCTGTAACTAAACCCGAGCTCCTGTTCTCGGAGGTGTAATTATCTATCATTGACATCCGATATCGACTTAATGAGACTGATGTTCTCGACTCCTTCATGCTTTTAAGAGCAAATAATAATGGAATGGTGTGATGATTTGCATTTCAGTGATGAAACTGCTATGAAAACAGGATTTTCTTCGTGGTATCTATTCAGTGCACAGCAATGAAGACTTGACATAGCTTGGGGCAGGCCTACAGCGACTTATGAAAGGCCACAAATTTAAAAAAACTTTTAAAAGACTTTGATTGAGGCAATGACAGCAATCTCACTGAATCGTCTATCTTTGAACACATGTGAACAACAATGGCCTCATACATTTCTTCTAGGCTAGAAGTCATATACTAAGAAGTGGGAAAGCTCTAGATAGACTTGCCCGAATATCTTTCGGTTGTATAAGAAGGCATAAGTCATAACCTTCATTATTTATAATAAATTCTGCACTACTACTTAGTAGGCTTATTACATTCTCTGACAAGTTAGCACTTACAATCTGGAGATGGAATCGTTGTCCTTTTTAACCCTGGATTTCTATCTTAATTATGTAATCATGTTCTATCGTGTTATATATAATTTGTTTTGTCATCGTGCGTGTGTTATCATTTAATAATGCTCCGTGGTTCAATGACGTTTCAGTGTCACTATTTCGTGTTTCGTGCTATTTCGTTTATCTTCTACATTCGCTATTCTCTATTCGCTATTCTTCTACATCGAACACAATGCACGCCAATAATAAACAATACATTATAGTCATGACCCATTTTATCCATTCACAATTGAAATAAATACGAAGAGTATTTTTCGCTGTTTACTAATTCACTAGTCAATTCAATTTGCATGTCACATTGAACGACATGATTGTAAAGGTCACAATAAAGATTTGATTTGCATTGATTAGCCATGCACTTCTTGGGTTGCGACCCGCGAGAAGTCTGAACTTGACCCATCGACCTGCCACTTCATATAAGTTGCCGAATCCTGATTTACTTCGTCAATTTTTTTAAAATTTTAAATATTTCCATCATTAACATTTCATATGATAGACAACACTTCTGTACAATTTCAAATTTTGAATCAATATTCTACCAGAATAAGTACATATTGATCTGACTCCATAGGGAATTTCTCAATCCGGTTCTTTAAGTGGGCATTGTTCTTGATAAGGGGGTGACCGAATCGTGGACAAAAGACGATAAATTCAATACTCATTTTCTTAGAGAAGAAACATCGGACGGCTTTCTTTACCTCTTAACAATGAAAGATCCCAAGATTATATTTCTCCGTTTTATTATCAATTGAGGCGTCATAGCGCGCAATAGAAGGCGAGAGAAGTGTAGCGAGAGAGGACGAGCATCCGTGAATAATTCAGGCATTCCACCTCGATAGAAAAGCCCTGAATTGAAGCTCGTAAAGCTGTGAGTATCTGGTGGGATTGTTAATTTCAAACCAGGCCGCGCGGACACGAAAGTAACAAAATTAGAAATTTAGAGAAACAACTAGTGCAGGCTAATTCTTATCGATCGAATCTGTTAGTCTGCTTTCAAAGAGATCGACAGTTTTGCGTTTAAGAAGGTGTACGCAGTTTGCAAATGCCAATCGCTTTATTCAATTCTATTGTGTTACGAGAAACGCCTGATTGACTTGTTCCCATGTAATTGGTTAGAGCACGCATCTTCGTTTTTGGATTTAAAATGTTTTGATGCATTCTTTATAGGAGAAATCTTCAATTGATTGCTGTTCAATGTTTACTGTCTGAGTAGGACGCCTTTGTTTCGGGAAACATAAATTCCTCGAGTTTTCCATGCTTCAGTGACACAGACAGAGAAATCTCATTCGATGATTGAATTATGATGCTTTAAAAGGTCACGGAAGAGCACCTCAATTGTCCGTTACTCAATCTTTGTATGTCCTGCCTCGGTTAACGGAATAAAACGGATTCGCAGTTGGGTTGCTAAAAAGAGCAAACAAGGTTGACTGCTCAAATGACAATGAATTCCAATGCTTTGAATTCCTCTCCTATAGACATTTTTACGAAGAGATGCAATCAATAAAAATGCTTGTCCTATTCTAAACCGTTCCAAAACACTTACACTCAATCATTTCCACCGAAATCATGTCGCCGATGTAATATGCTTACGTTGCTCTTGTAGCAAACTGCTGCATGTCATCTCGCAGCCAAACGCTTTCATCACAATCTAATATGCCGACGAGTATGCCCCTCATCATCAACTCAATATCCATGACAAATGAGATTAATTATCTGTTTTGAATTTAGATCAATTAGATCCAATGGGATTAGATGCTCTTGAGGTGAAAGTGTCACTTTGCCGAGTCACACTGCGTCGAGGCTGACCCAAAGTCTTGAAAATTTCAACAAAAATTCTGATGATTTGACACTTTTGAATCTTTAAAATTTTGCATCAGGGTGTCACATTAAGCATAGGAAAGTCTATCGAAACTCATTATTTTACATAATCGAATACAGGTTCAATTCACTTAAGAATAAAAGGAAATTCCATTGGCAGTCGTAGACACCACGCTTCGCCCTATTAGGGCTCGTCAGCAAGGCTCAGAATTTTTGTGCTTGAATTGGTCAAGTCTGCGGACATCTTCCTTTTCAATGCCCAGGCGAACTGGCACTCTGCAATCAATAACTCAATGGCGGATGCTGCTCTTAGAAATAGTGTTCTTGAGGATGACGATTTCTTCTTGGTGCTCTGCACTTGCTTCACATGAGATGATTTAGTGACTAATTCAAAGCCTTTTATATTGATACAGTTTTGAGCAAAAATGTCACATGAATAAAGCATCAAAATGAATGCTGGGAAAAACAGCGGAGTGTCTGTCCGTAGGTCTTCAGTAGTATAAATGCAGTTCAGCAGCGCTGGAAGCTGTTTATTTCAAACCAATGAATTGCTGCTTTGAGATTTTCAATCACATTAAACAAAATGGATTGTCTTCGGGTAAAAAAATGCCGATTTGGCTAAAATTTTTAGCTGCAATCTTCAAAAAACCTGTCTTCAGCCACTATGCAAATGCAGCGGTTGCCCAAAACTACGGCCGGTTCTTACTTTGGATTACAGTCCTCAAAGCAAATTTTTGAGGCAGCTCAGGCTCCCCTGCTTCCCGATCGCCACCCATCAACAAATCATGATGCTGCTACCAAGTTGAATTCATTTCAAAGCGATGAATATAATAGTCATCAGAGATTGCAGCAAAACAGGGTCATACTAATTCCTTTGCGTGTTTGTTAGTCATAACATATCAGCTCTATTAAAGGGATTTGGAGTTACCGTATCAAACGTCCACATCGTCTTCATAATAGGTCTTTCATGTGATAGTAAAACATAATGGAGGCAAAAAGGTGCTGTATCAACGCAAGAATCTAAACTGCAGTTACTAATGATTTTGAAAGATAAATGAATTGCCGTTTCAATGTATGACGCCTTCAATTTCTTCAAAGCATTAGAAAATGCTACTGCTCAGTATAAGTAAATGAAACCTGTCTGTAATCGCAGAAGACGGAAAAATGCTGTAAATGCCAGACATACACTAAAGAAATTACATTTGGAGTCACTTCATTTCATTTTTTACATTGAGATGCAATGCAATTCACATTCAACACAAATTCCGATTTAAATGTTATGTCAATATGAATTTTGGTATTGTTATTCTTTGCGGTATATCCTAAACAGGATGCAGTTTGCTAAAAAGCTACAAGAAATTCAAATTTCAAACTTCATAAAGCATTATTTTTGATGACACTAACATCATAGTCGTGGTGGTATGATGAATCATAATTTATGAAAATTTCTGGAAGACGTTTGCGGTATCCCTAGTTTCTTTTATCACGAGAATATATAATCCATCATTTTCTCCTGACTTTGCAACAAGGTTTTATACGACCTAAGTAACTGCTATATCTATTTAGACTTTTTGTAATTTGTACCTTTGAATAAAGTTCAGTCTAGATATAGACATATTCAACAATAACTATTGTTGAATATGTCTATATCTAGTCACTGCAATTGTAAAAAAGAATTTATGAAAATTGAATCTACCACACCAGGCTGCGTGAAGCCCATCGAGATATCGTGTGTTACTCTGAAATTGTCTAAAGATCTGAAGTTATCTGAAGCTTGATTGATCTGAATTGTTCCTCAGAAATAATTGGGAATCACTGTACAATACATCTGATATGTACTTTTTATTTGTGGCGGTATTTGTGTATTTCTACTAGGTATCGAAATCTTGGAGGATGCTCTGCAAACCCGGTATATACTGCTTCTAGAATTGCTGATTAAGTATCAAACTAATTAGAATATTTTCATTGGAAAATTGGATAAATACATCTGTCGACAGATATATTAAGGACGGAAGAAAGAGTCACTGATTCGAGCTGATTTTTTTAATTGCATGACTTCTGAAAGTGACAGCTTGCAAACGTTTTACTATTTATATAAAAGCTAGAAACCGCATTTTCCGCACGCTTGCATCCAAGTTGGATTTGAGTGCCCTCCATTGACATCATTGAAATTCAAAAATGTCAGAAAACAAGTAGAGAATAACTGAAAATCTGGCAATTCAAACCATCTCCAATACAACGAACGCAACAGAAACATGTAGATTATTGTCTTCCTAGCAGGGCTGGGCGCGGTCCGGTCCGACGCACGGTCCGCGGACCGCACGGTCCGAGGCTCGGTCCGGTCCGGACCGTGCGGTCCGAGCGACCATCAATAAGTTAAAAGAAGTGACTCATTTTGTGGGAATGGTCTCGACGCTCGGTCCTCAGAGGTGAAATGGGCATAATAATATAGTTATGGAGGTAATTTGGTTCAATATATTGTAAGAACTTTTGAAAACCTTTGCCTTCAGCAATGCTGTTAGGGAGAAGATCCGTCGTTACCATGTCAGTGAGTAGCTCCGTAATATTCAAGGCTCGTTCTGCTGAGCATGGTCGAGCACCTATGAAATAATTGTCCAAATTGTTTGATCTACATGATGCATCTGTAGAAGAGGATCCTGCCACCGTTACTGATGATGATGCTGATAATTCCGCCTTTCTTGATGATGATGTTGATATTCTGCCGTTGTTGAAGGCGCCGTTTTCGATACAGCTCGTCCACTGGCATCTCTCTTAGTCGTTGTACTTGTTAATGTTAAACCAATTCTTTGCGTCTGGTGTGTCGACTTCAGATGTCTGTTCAACGTCGATGTCGTGCCACTGTACGAGAAGATTTTGTGGCATAATTTGCATTTCGCTTGTCTATCTGTTCCCTGAATAATGATTTCAAAATACTTCAACACATCGGCGGTTTTGTAGCCCGCGTTCCACGACATGTTGATGACTGACAAGATGTTTAGATTTCGACAACGCTTGTTCTCTTTTAACGTGAAGTATCGATTCATCGCTATTCATTGAGATCACGTTGTGACGTTGTCAATATCGCAAGGTCAAGGGGAAAAGAAATGATCGTGAAGCGTAGACTAGAGAGACTATAGATCACAGATAAAGGAAGAGTGCAATAGGTACGTGATGACGGTGACGTAGACAATAGACATGAATATTGTAGCCTCACTGATCGCCTATGGTCGGCTGTTCAATTTCCGCTCTTCACAAGACTGATTTACTATTGAAACTGCTGGCTGACTTGAAACTTGATCGCTCGTTCCGAACCGTGCGGTCCGAGCCTCCACTCGGACCGCGCGGTCCGGACCGTGCATCGGACCGTACGGTCCGGACCGTGCCGGTCCTCCCAGCCCTGCTTCCTAGTATTATTGGGCAAGTAATCATTTAATTTGAAGTTGATGACATACTGTGATGATTCAAAATGCGCATTGAGAATTCATATATTCCTCAACAATCAATTATCTTGTAGAGAGAAGAAATACTTCCTAAAACTAATTAATATTTCCCTCAATATCTCACTTAATACAATCAGACAAACATCAAGACTTGAATGAGACGACAATTTGAGTGGTTAATGCAATTATTTTTGAACTGATAACTCTTAATTCAACAACCTTCAGATTTCTATAATGTAAGGGAGATTGTGACAAGCAAAGCCTGAGGAGTTTCACAGCTTAGCAACTATATTTCCTTGCACTACAGACTTGCAAACTAAAGTAAATGAAAACAAGATGTAAACAAAGTGTTGTGCAAGGATATATTTCAAGGATGAGAAATATTAAACGTGCAGATGATGCAAAATGGAACTCCGTTTTCTCTGATAAAATAGATGCTTACTAAAATAAGCGCATATCGAAACATTGACCTTAAATAATCATATAAGGGTCACTTGGCAACAAGGTTGATCCGAAAAACGTAGTTAGGTGTCTAATATTCCGCGAAAGTCGTTCGATTTGGCTCCAACAAAAGGTGACTCCAACAGAAGCAAACTGCAGGCGTTGTTTGAAGATCAAAGATTGTGGAGGAGTGACCATTTTTTGAAGCTTCTGGAGCTGATCGAGAGTGCCAGCCACAGAATTGAAGATTTTGTTTATCTGCTTCGGTTTGCTAGAAGTGTGATTAATACGAAATCGCCGGCACATAGAGGAACACATTAAGTGGGCAAAGAGGAATTCCTAATGCCTTACAGAGATAGGAAAAAAATCGTGCGTCGCTTGCGGAATAATGTGAGTTCAAGCAAAAGTTTTCAACATAATGTTGGCCCTTCCGATCATTATAAAAAAAAGTAGCAGGCGCGCGACAATTAGTTCACTTGATGATTTCACCATCGTCTTCTCACCATTCCTTACTGCATAGTGCATACGCTGTAAAGTGTGCGATACCAAAGCTACATACGAAACCGATGTACAAAACGAAAATAACAAAATGTACGAAAGCACTATTGTTCGTGCTCATACACTACGTAAGCGATTGGATCTCCTATTGGATGATAAAGATAATCCAATAAGAAAGCCAATCGCTTTCGTAGTGTATGAACACGAACAATACTGCTTTCGTACATCTTGTTATTCTCCTTCTGTACATCGGTTTCGTATCCAAAATCAGCCAGCTTTCGTACTCTTCAGTTTGCAGTGTACACTGAATCGAATGTTAGCTAGACGATGTGTGTTTTGGTGTGTGCGAAGTATTATCACAGCACGCACGCATCTCTCACTGGCTCTGACGTCCTCTGCTGACAGCTTATTGCTTGCCATTTCCAATAGCAAGCAATACACGAATCATCCATTCGAGAAGGAGCACGTTGTCTAATTCTGCGATGTGCCATTTCGATATTAATGTTACATACACATAACTCTTCCTTTCTAGGAAACCGAAGCGCCCGCAGATGAATCTAATTCTGTGGTGCCAGCGCTACAATTAGACTTGCAATTCCGCGGCTTTACCAAGGGGTTGAACTTCTGTCCCATGCCGCCGTAATACTAATAGAGGTAGCTATTAAATCTGTCTGAATACTGTATTCTTAGGTCCTCCGTATTTTGCAGAGTTGCGGAATTTCTGTGCTACAATTTTACATGTGCATATATGTTAGTGGGCACATGTTAGTGCAAATTTTCAATTAAGTATGTGATCAAACGTTACATTGATGTGCATCTGACGTCAATTTTTATTCTCAATATATAATGCCACAAAGTGAGATTTTTAGGTTGTCGTTGGCACCGATCTTCATATGAATCACAGTTCGACAGCTTATAACCTGTTTTTCTAGATTATTGATAGTCCAGTTCTAACAGCGATAGAGGCGTCGAACACACATAGCAATAGGAGTAACTGCTTTTAAGTTACTATGTTCGTGCTCGTGAAGGCAGTGCGACTGCCAGCAAATAAACCTGACTTTTCATTTTGTCTATCTTAGTAGAACTAGAATGGACAACAGTTGTTTGTTGATGATTACCTCAGCTGCTCTGCTAAGCTGCGTTCTTTTTCAATGCTGCTAGATCTTAAGAAAAATCAAATTTGTGATACATGCAATAGCTGAAAGATTGTGACGTAAGTCGATATCTTGCTCGCTATTTTCTGAAACTGTTTTTACACAGTTAAATCATGAAGTTCTCTTTAAGTTCCAATCTGAGTACTAAATGAAAGCGTACTAAAATTACCAAACTTAAATTCAGAGAAGTACTAAAATGGTTATTATGGTCTAATTGAGTACTAATATGATGAAATAAAAAGGGAAGGACATGAAAGCGTGAAATTCTGACTCAGCTATAGCGATAACAATAGTGATGCATCAAGCTGCGTCACTGCACTGCCGTAACATTACTTCACACTTAAATTCACAGCGCCGTGTTAGCTTGCTCGATGAAGGTCTAGGACATAGTACCTACTGCCAACGTTTCCCATCCGCCTCGACTGTGCTTTGAGTTCTGACAACGTTTGCCTACATCACCGACTGTGCTTTGAGTTCTGTGCATATTTCATAGATCCAAATACCTTTGTGCATAATTACCAAAAAGTCCTCAGATGGATGTACATATGGGGCAATAGAGGGTTAGATATGTCGTATGGCATTTTTCGACTAGTGAAGGTGCTTGTCCCATGCAACTCACTAAATGAACATTAAAATGAGTACAAATTACATACTGTGCTTTCGAACCCAGATAGTTCTAAAATGAGTACTGATATTTCCACACTGAAAAAGTGCTGGATTCTGGGACTCATTTCTTAGTCGCAGTTAGTACTCAGGTTCCATACTCTTCCTAGAACTCATTTGAGATTTTATGAGTACCTGTGTACTTAAAGAGAACATATAACGACCGTGAATGTTCACTAGGTACACGCATCAAACCAATGTCTACCACTTGAAGCCGACATCGCACGCTTAAATGCCGTTTTCATGACAACGTAGCGTGCGCATGCACAACTCAATATTATTATGAATGTGTATGCCCGTTCCAGTCATTTGATTGCAGGTATTCGATAAACAGATTTAGCTATAGCATTTCTTCCTTTCTTTCTTGACTTCCACTGGCTGGACTATGTCCTTCTTTCAAATACCTGAGGTACATTTCAATTAATAGCTAATCTAATACTTTTTTAATGGATGCTTTTTTTTCTTTACCATAAATTAAATTTTTGAAGTGTACAGGACCGCGCTCGGTCGGGTTTGAGCGTCCAGGATTTAGCGGTCGAAACGCGATCGAACGCGATCGTCCTGATTAAGTTCTTGTTGATGACCTCAATTAATTAGTCAAATAACTTGTATGCATATTTTGTAGAACTTCATTTCTCGTTTTAGCTTAAAGAACTAATATCATTTCTCTCACACACTTGGTAGATTTTAGGTAGCGTAATCCCGTTGTGTTAGCTAGATCTGATCTTATGATTGGAAACAGACTTGTCCTCTTATCATCTGAATGAACGGACTGTTGCATAAATGCAGAATCTTTTCAACATATCTTTTCAATGAGTCTTTAATGAGAAGCTTTTTTAGTAGAACTTCATTCAGTATTGATCGCGACGTTTCAAATAGAAAGTGACCTTCACAAATTTGATTGACCATTTTAGTGACTCGATCGACTCTTGTTGAGCCATGAGCATCTATTACTATGTCATCTGGATCAGCTACTCTATTCAATTTTATGGTATTGCATGCCTTCACTACCAATTCTCTAGACATGACATTACAGCCTTTTCTGTGACATCAGCATCGCGATTCTCTACCCTGAAATAATTCACTTGTGTTTTCCTCACGACGATATTTCTTCGATGACATCATTCTTTTAATAAGTAAAGCTCATGACCGATCATCGTCGTGGAAGATAATGCATTTTAGATATCTTGTCCCAAGCTAGAAAATGCTAAGTTATCAAATTATCTCAATTTAAAAAATTACAATGAATCTTTGTCAACATGAAAATAAAACGCGACTCTAACTGTCGAAACACGAAAACGACACGAATCTCAAAGCTCAACACGATACGACACACGATCGTGTTCGTGTCACGAACTCAGATCTCTAGTGGAGAGTCATCATATAAGAAATTCATTAAATTAACTGAAAATTCAAATGATTTTGTAAGAAGGCTTTCTGACAATATTGTGAGCACAGTAAATCAAACTATAACGCATGAGGTTATGGGAAGTCCACAAAGCGTGATTATTGAGGGTGATTTTCAGCGAGCAATCCGTGTCTCAGAAACAGACTTCAACAGAGAAAATAATATTTTCAAACTCGCAATTAAACTAGGAAGGACATGAATAACGGATGCAACTGCTGTGAAAACTTTTGTAACAACTTTTTCAATGATTTCATGCCTGAAATTGCAATTTTCAATGTGCAATTGTGCCTACAGAATTTTCTTTTCATTACAGAGAGATTCCAAGTGTTCGGAAACGCTTAAGAGGTTTCGTTTTGAATTGAATCCTAGCAACGGACGATACCTTGTTATCCTGAACCTTTCCGCCCACATTGTTGTAAATCTGATACTTCTCTAACATTTTTATAAACATATTGATAAGGAACAACATCCTATGAATTGAATAAAATTATTGCAATGGATGACATGGCAACGTATTTCCTGCTCAAGTGCAAAATAGTGTATAGAATGTACCTACAGGAACCTATAGTGTTTCTCAGAAAGCCCCAAACATGCTTATGACGTCCAATAAAAGCGTGAACCAATTGGCAGCATAATATTCTGCCCAGTGTTTCAAACATTATTTTCAAAGACTTTCCTTTTTGTATGCCGAGATGATATTGGTCCTATATGCAATCTCCTTTGATGACTTATCGTATGCTTATGCCTGGATAACTAAATAAGCGCAGCAGCTCGTTGTGAAGTCAGCTCATCCATTCATTATTTTTATAATCAAGGAATTCTTAATAAATTTTCAATTTTCATCTTAGCCGGAGGAGAGCCGTATAAAACATTTCGTAAAACATTTCTCGATTTTAACAGGACGCTGAAGGAAACCTGTAGTAAAGTTCCCTAGCATTTTCAGGTCATCCCGAAATCAAGTGAATACGCCAAATGCAATAATCTGATAATGCGAAATCAAAGTCACTGTTGGATCTTCAATTTTTAAACCTACTGCACTAATCTCCATAGTCAAACGTCCTCCATTGGGGAGAGAGGAGGGAATTTATCCTTCCTATTACTCTAGACCATGGTCCGATCTTTATTGAGCACATATCTCTCGAAATCACTTGCAATATCTGAAAAGCTATCCTGGGGCTCAAACGCAAGTTAAAGGTAAAAAATCAATCTTTGCTGTGAAGGAGCACAGGTTCGCGAAGAAACAGCGAATGAAATTAAGGGATGACTCATCAAAACCTTACTAACAATAGTTTAAAAATAGCAGCTTTAGTAGTATATGTACTTTAAATGTATCATAAAATGTCATAATGGAAGGTTAATGAGTACACTATTTTAGTTAGATGGGGTTGCACTGATATTAAAGCTAAAAACAACATTTTAGACACCTTATAGAAAATTATGCAACTAATTAATTTGCTCAGTTATTTTGAATGACATAAACTGCGTTGGCCCTTTCAGAATGAATTACTTATAAGTCTTTGTAGGATGACGCTCAAGGCTAAGACTGCAAAGTAATACAACGGTAGGCTGCCACCTGCATGAGCACACAGTTATTCCATATTTTCTAAATCAATGGCTTTTTAGAATGAAAGCCGGATGTGGCTGGCAGTTCATGCCAACAAGATGTAGCAACAATCAAAGAGCGTTCGAGTGATGCTGGCATGGTTCTCAGGAAGCGAAATGCTGTAATGCATTTTAGTGTAAGGTTAACTTTTCGCTATTTATGAAACTAAACAACATTGTTGTATTCTTGTATGCAATCCTGGCCTTAACTGGAGACCAATGGAAGTCCAGGAGTTCAACACAAATGTAAAATAAAGCTGTATAAGTCTGTCAACTTATTATTTACCTAGCACTATGCAATCTTATGGTGCATCAAAAGCAGTGTACAATTCACTTCGCGGATATCATTACAGCTGATTAGTAGATATAAAAGGAATGAGCTTATAGCAGAGAAAGGTCTCTAGTTACAGAACTTTAGCACAATTGATCAAATTTCTTCGTTCATGCTTTGTTCAAAGCAAAGACTGAAAAGTCGAAGTGATCGTGTGAATCTAGCATTTAAATGTCAACAATTGAATGAAAAGGAAAAGAAGTCCTTCATAAAAGTGCTTCCGACACTTTAGATATCCGACAAAGAAAGAATACAAGGTTAATTTTATCGCAATTAGAGACAGAGTTGTCCCTACAGAATAAAACAAAAGTGATTCTCAATCCCGACTGTCAAAAGCCTATGCACTCTTACGTATTGCCTTTTTAGCTTGTCGAGATCCTTTTGATAAAGCTTCTGACGATAAATTGATAGGTCAAAGAAATCAGCGAAAATCGGTTTCATCGATAATTCTATCTCATTTCCGGCTGAGACACAAATGTCTAAAAGCAGATTTGATCAATGTTCCTATTTGAAATTGCAGCGTTGAATATTTTTGGCCAATTTTAGTTTGCAGGGAAGCAGTGGAAATGAATGTAGTTTTGATGCAGTTATTATAGTGTTTGTTGTATTAACGTCATGAGAAAATAGATGGGCTTTGAAATGTGCACAGTTCAGCGACTAAAAATATTAAGAGAATTCTAAAAATATTGAGAGAGTTCTAGACCCAGATCTTCACTCATACACTAACTGAACTCGGATACATAGGCAGAATCCGAATCCGATCCGTCGACGTTGTTGCTAAATATCAGTGTCTTCTAAGCTCCTTTTATACCAGGATTTACACTTATCATTAGAAATATCACATATTAAAGTAACATTTACATGTAGTTTAACTAAGAACATGAAGGTGATGTTCAAATTGCTTCTCTATAACGAAAAAGTAGAAAAAAGCTGATTATAGTTTGCTGTTTAAATGTACAGCATTAAATCATAATGTACAGCATGTACAGCATCATGACAGAATTCACGAAAAGTGAGTGGAGGGCAGTTATTCACTTCCTGCTTAAAGAAGGAGAACTCCCACGGAAGCGGCCAATCGCCTCAAGCACCACTATAGCACATATGCACCTGACAGGTCCACCGTCAGCAGGTGGATGTCCCGATTTCAATGCGGCAAAACCTCTTTTGAAGACGACTCGCGTAGTGCAACTCCTTGTACTGCCAAATCTGAAGATCAGGTGTCCACAGTACTGGAATTGTTGGAGCAAGATCCCCGAATGACCTTTGATGAATTGGAACCGTCTGCCTGCCGTACACGGGGAACTCTACATCACATTATTCACTAGGATTTGAATATGAGAAAAGTCAGTCCTCGATGGGTGCCGACTGCCGAGGCTGCTGACATTGGATCACAAGGCTGCGAGAGTCCAACTGTCAACTGGATATCTGCAACTGTTGCAGCAGCAGGGAGATCGCTTTTGGCGACGGATCATCACACCGGATGAATCTCCTATTCCACACTTCATGCCTGAAACAAAATGCCAATCGATGCAGTGGTTTATACCTGGAGAACATCATTCCGTTCATGCTCGATCTACTCCATCCATAGGGAAGTTTCAGGTCACCGTGTTTTGGGATTGTGAAGGTGTCATTCACGTTGATTACTGTCCACCTCGCCAAACAATCAACGCTGAATATTATAGTGACCTACTCCAAGTTACGCACAATAAACTCCCAAAAATTCCCCCAGGAAAGCTGAAAATGCGACCACTGTTCCTTCAAGACAATGCCAGAGTGCATACCGCCAAAATCTCAATGGAAAAAGTCCAGGAGCTGAAATGCCGCATCCTGTATATTCTCCTGACCTTGCGCCAAGTGATTTTCATTTATTTGGACCAATGAAAGATCCCTTAAGGGGTATTAAGTTTGAAAACGAAAAAGAAATTCGGGCTGCTGTCAAGAAATCATTGGGCAACTTCCCAAAACTCTGGTATGAAGACGGAATGAAAAAGTTGGAAAGAGGCTGGAAAAATTGCATTGATTTGCAAGGTGACTATGTAGAAAAGTAAATGTCTGTATATTGTCTTCAGATACTTTAATGTTTTTAAGGAAGCTATTTGCTACATAAATGACGATTTGGCTTAATATAAGTTTTGAATTTGGAATAAAATTGTTTTGTGCAAAACTTTTGGAACACCCCTCGTACATACATTGTTGTAATGCAATGCTTGAGGTTTGGAACCTGCAGGTTGTGTGGTAAGAGCACGCTAGTGTTCTACAGCAAGACATGTATTGAAAGCATGACAATACAGGCGGCGTTATGAACGCCCAAGTGAACACTGCTTGACCGTCCA
Organism: Prostheceraeus crozeri; assembly: GCA_907163375.1. Lineage (NCBI taxonomy): Eukaryota > Metazoa > Platyhelminthes > Polycladida > Euryleptidae > Prostheceraeus > Prostheceraeus crozeri. The sequence goes on along the minus strand of CAJQUW010001501.1, from coordinate 501,247 downwards.
GTCATTGACACAATCATCACATGACATTTCCCCTTGATTATAAAAAATAAATCACATATATAATATAAAATAGTGTCAGGGAAAGTCAGCCGCATCAAATCTCCAGGGTTGAGCACGAACTCGATTGCTTCGACGAACTTCTGAGACATCAGCAGATTGGGCCGAGTTCTGGTCCTCTTCGTTACTTTCTTCCTCCTCCGACTGGCCATCACTGTCGCTGTCCTCAGGATTCACGATTCGAAGATCCGCAAAATGCCGATGGATACCATCCACTTCGATGCCACCTTCGGGAGTAACTTGTGTAACGGTTCCGCGTTTCCATTGTGTAGTACAACGAGCCTTTGCTGGTTTGACATAGACGGCATCTCCAACATTATACGAAGCATTGGTCTCAACATGCCGCGTTTCGATCTGCATCTTGGGAAATCGCCAATCGTACCGATATATTGCTCTAGACGGTATCAACGCTGCATCCAATGACTGCCGAGGTGAGTAGTTGTACCAGAATACGATATCCAGAATATTACCTCTGCACCGAGCAGCCGATCGTTTAATGGTTCTGTGATGTCGTTCGATGATGCCGTTGCAGTTCGGCCGGTAAGCGCATCTGTACATCACCTTCACGCCCCATCGATTACATGTGTCCACAAATACTTGAGATTTGAATGACGCCGCGTTGTCTGACAGAATCTCGATCGGAGGTCCTCTTTCTCTGAATACTTCTTCGACTTCTGCACAAATGCCACTCACCGACTCATTGCTGATCAGCTTCCATATGGCATAACGACTAGGGCCGCAATCAATCATGGTGAGATAGCATTTGCCGTCATGGTGCGTAGTATCACAGGCGAGTCTCATCCAATTTTGCTCCACATTTAATTTGCCTGGATTGAACTTGACAGGGGCTGGGTCGATGGATTGGCATCGGTCACAGGAAGCAACTATCCTCCTCACTTCGTGTTGAGTAAAGTTCATTCCTGGTAGACTTTCATTGGCGATGAAAGTAGTCTTCTCGATACCAAAATGAAACCGATTGTGGATGTCTCGAATTTTCTTGCTTCTATCGTCCTCACAGGTTATTGCAGTAGCAACTGGGAAGTGGTGATTTATCAACCACTCTTTGGGTACCCGGGTGAGATGGTCGGCCTTATTTTCAATAGACTTCACCAGCTTGGGATGAATGCGAAGCTGATACTCGGAGATAGTGTCCCGTATGAGATTGAGTCTACGACGGACCAACAGCTCATTTAGACCATGAACTTGAGATCGGCTCTTCTCTGAGATTGCCGCACTGAGCCAAGAATAAACTGAGGCAGAATCAACACATAACTCGAACTCCGTCAAAGACCAATCAATTGCCATCCTCAACCCTTTTAACACGGCTTCGAGTTCTGCAACATTGATGTGTGCAACGTCATTTATCCGTCTCATCCATGAGCCATCTTCGACGATGAATCCGCCAATTTCCAAGCACGCTCCCATTGCCAAAGAACTTGAATCTGTCCATAAGACCGCGCGATCGGATGTTGAAACACACCATCGTCCACCGACCGGGTCTTCTGTTTGAAGCCGCTGCCATAGATCTGTCGCTAATCTCCTCACATATTCATCAGCTGGATCATCCCACTGTCCTTCAGCTGCCATCCGTTTGACAAATCCACACATTGGACGTAACCAGGAAGCAACCGGAAAATGGCCAATTAATTTCCCACAATAACTGAACACGTCGCGCTTCGTGGCGTTGACAGTCAATGGCTCGATTGCATTATCTCTTCTCCATCGCAGTTCTCCAATACGCTTGTAGATTCGAAGACCAAGAACCCTGGCATCCGCGATTGATACCGCTGGTTTACTTTCCAGACCATAAGACCTCAAATGGTCAATGACTTCAAATCTGGAGGCTATGTCTTCGTTCACAATGATATCATCAACATAGGCGTCGGTGGCGGAATGGATTTTTGAATTGAGCGAGAGCACCTTGCGCAGAATGACGGACATAATCCTCGGAGCCACATTCAGTCCGAAACCGAGGCGAGTTAAACAATATCGCCGACCCTCGAACTCGACCACTTGAAACTGCCATAGATCCGAGTTCACGCGAATCTGCAGGTAAGCATTTCTCAAATCTACGAGACAAACATTTCGGCCAAACTGTCTCCATGACCGCAATTTCTCGCTGCAAACATCACTTTGGCCTGTGTGACTTGATACAAATTGGTTCAACTCGCGGTAATCCATTACCGGCCTAACTTTCCCTTTGTTATTCTGCACAACAGCCATAAGGGGAACGATGCCTTGAGCGGTCCCTTCAAACGGAGTCAACCAGCCATTGTCAATCCAGCTCAATACTTCATCACGATACTTCTCCTTTATGCTCGAGGAAATAAAGTATTGTGAAACAGTATTCCGAAGTTTTGGAATTTCTCCATCGGACCATCTCCAGCTGACCGTCCATTCATTGTCGCAGAAGATAGCGGTAAAGTCTTTATCTTGTATGCTCAATACTTGCGTTGACTGAGTCGATGCCGTAGCAGTTATTTCACTCGCTTGACAAGGTGGCTGCGTTGAGACGTTCGGGAAACTTGGCCTACCATATCGGAGCAAGAGAATTCCACCAAGCAGATGTATGGCATCCATACCAAGAATTAAATTGTATCCTGGAAGCAAGTCTGACACAATGCAACTGAGACGAATAGAGGTACCTTGAACATGGACGCTGCATTCCCAACATTGATGATATGTAATTGACTGGCCATCCATCATTAAAACGTGGAAGTCTTTATTACGCAAGCGAGACCGATTGACCATTTGCCGACTGACGACAGATTTTGAGCACCCAGTGTCGATTAAAGCATGAGCAACTTGATTGTTAATTTTCACTGTCATTGATGGAAGTTCTGCACCGTCAGAGGGAAGACGGGTACCGGCACAGTAATACCAGCCCTCCCTTACTCGTTTTTTGACCTCTTCTCGGACGGGCACACATTACTCTGATGACCAATACCACCACAATTCGCGCAAGACTGCATTGCTTCCTTCGATTCATCTTCAGACAGCCTGGCATCATACCTCCGCTTGTTCGGACAGCGCCTCGCTATGTGTCCGCGAGCTCCGCACGAAAAGCATTTTCGGTAATCTTGCTTATTCTCTGACCACCTTGGTTGCCTTGAGTTGGAAGAAACTTGAGCCGCGAATGTAACAGAGTTCTGTTCTTCCAGGCTGATCATCATTCTTGATCGTTCCACTAGATCGGCGAATGGCAAATGTTCAACGGAACTGAGGGCTTGAAGCTGTGTTCTGATAGATTGAGGAAGACCACGGACAAATGCGCAACGAATCCATGCCTCATTGGTAGTTGGCTGTATCAAATGAGTAAGTCGGCGAATTTCAGCAAGGTAGATATCGACAGTTTCTTCACCACCTCTGTAACATCGATTAACGAGAACGTCAAATGCTGAGAAACAGTTCTGAGAGAATGCACAATATAAAGCTGCCTTCAATTTGGAATAATCGCTTTTTACATCGTCAGGCAAAGATTCGTAAACGGCGAATGCACCACCACTTAAAAATAAAGGTACAAATGTCTCCAATTCTTTTACACCTTGTAATCGAGCAACCAATTCGACTTTGCGAATCCATTCAGAGAAATCGTTTCCACCATCAAACTGCTTAATAATGTCACCACATTTAACCGATACTGACGACATGGTTCTGCCGGTGATAGCTTGTGGTAAGAGCACGCTAGTGTTCTACAGCAAGACATGTATTGAAAGCATGACAATACAGGCGGCGTTATGAACGCCCAAGTGAACACTGCTTGACCGTCCAGTCATTGACACAATCATCACATGACAGGTTGAACCGTATGTAAACGGGTATTCGACTTGCGTAGCAGCGGTACATTCTTCTAGTGGTAGAGCGCTCGCTCCATGCCTGAGTGTCCTGGGCTCAAATTTTGGCCGGATCAAATGTCTAATGCGGAAGAGTGATGAGTGCTGCAATCTACAAACTGTAGCAGCTCTTGACAAAATGCACGATAGTAAAGACTAAAAGAGTTTTTGAGATGATAATCTCTTGTGAAATTCCATCATCACAAAATGCAGCTGCCGATACCTAAATCCCTTTAGGAAATCGCATTTCTGTGTCATTGTTCTGCTATGATTGTTGATTGAGATGGAATCGTACTATCTACTTTATTCACCTGTACTATACACGACAGAAATCATGATGAACATCTAATAACCATTTGACCTTTCAATCCGATGTCAAAACTTCATTGTGTAGCGAAATGATGTTGCAAAGGATGCCGGAAACGGATTACTTGCGCTTCATTCAGCTCTTTACTATGTTCATTGTTTTAGTTCAAAACCTATTCCAAAATTGCACTTTAATCGATGAATGAAAATGCTCAAATATTGCAGAATTTTGTTTCCTCTGTCTTAGCCTAGTCGCAGATTCATTAGTCCTGGCAGTCGTTCGAAACATCTGCATCTGCCAAGATCGCGGAGAAGCGGGTGATAGTCAACGACCTTGCTACAATAATGTACCAGTCATGAAGAATTAATGGGAAAAGCTACCTCAAAACTTTTTTGGTGTCTTGCAGTTGATTTGTAACAGATGCATCGCTTGTGGTGACAATCAGACCTGTAAATGGGTCTGAATTTTTCGACCCTGTCCGTTTATCTGAAATTTTCAGACTCAGGCCGGGCTCGGTTCGCTAGGCCCGAAATTAGTCTGCGTATTTGCGATTTATGGGATATGCATGTGTGCACCGGTTTGCATGTAGGCCTACAGTCATCGCTGACTTTTGAGAACATCTAATGCCTTAGCATGGAATCTTCATCATTCATCACCAAAACCACATTTTCATCGCTTCTACAGCCTCTTCTCTGTATCTCCTGACCAATTCCAGCTCTTTACACCGTAATATAAGGTTCACCAAACATTCAGTATGCTTTCACTAGTCTCTTACTTGTTTCTTTTGACAATTTCCTGCTCGCAATGATGTCCTGCAACTGAAAATGAACTTGGTTTCTGGAATGGTCTTTGTCAACAACATGCATTTGGTCTTTGCTGCATTGATCTTTGGTCTCCTAGCTCACTTTCTTACCATAGCAATTAATTTCTAGTCATGACACCATGCCGCACTGAGTATGAGCATTTTTTGAATCATTTCCTATTTTAAGTGCCATAGGAAGTTTTCTTGCCACCATTCAGACATTCTCAGGCTGTGGAGTTCTCTCCATCTCTCTCACACAGTGATTATACTCTGTGCCACACCTTTGTGTCATGCTTGTCACCGAAGATTGTCGTCATTGCAAACAGCTGATTTCGATCTGCTATTCTTTCGACCCTTATAGAATTGTTGAGATCCTATGACATGATATAGTAACACAGATTGTAGAAACAATATGACAACTAATGGCACTTGCATGAACAACTACTCGATTCCTTCACGATTACTGCTTTACAATTGATCAATAATGACTTCAGTGATCGAAGGAAGAGGTCTTGTCAAATTGTAAATGGACTTTTCTACAATGAGGAGCGGACATGAGACTGTGTAATATATCTATGTTACATATTCGGCTGGTACTATGCCGCAAATTTAGCTTTTAGTTTCTTCGAATATTCACTTTGAATGCACTTTACCGAACAAAATTTCAAGCGCGCATAAAATGTCATGAAGTCAGTCTTTCATCATCAAAGACTAAACCAGCTCATCTTATCCTCAGTAAAGAACAAACTGTTGTTCTCCCATTCCGTGTATCCTTATAGAGAAGCAGCGAAAATGGACGAGAGTCAGCGTAGTAACAAATTCATCTGCCCTAATGTACTCTCTTCTCAACACTAGCAAAGTCTGTCTTTCCTTCTTTTTCTCTTCACCCACTCGTCTGTCAAATCAATTCCCAAGGGGCTGACCTGTCTTCACTTGTATAGAAAATAGGCAGTGAATCGCTGGCTACCATATAATGAAGGCTTCGCCTTTATCACTATTCCGTCTTAATTATCATTAATTGCACCATCTTGGTAACATTGTTGCCAAACAGTCGACATAATTCACAGCGCGTCCCTACTGAATCAGTTTAAATAGTAATTTATAGAGTGAGCTCGGTGTTGGCAATGAAGGAGAAGCACCTGTTTCCTGATGATGATTGAGTTCATTGTCATGTTGGATTAGAGATGTCAAATGTAAAAGCGCATGGATATGCCTCACAGTTTGAATTCGTGATTGAGTGATTACAGATCACAAAATTGGACGGTGTCGTTTATTAACCAGAAGGAGATCAAGATAATGAGCCAAGCTGATTTGAATTCACTTTTTCTAGACTTCGCATAGACTATAAGCAGTGTAGATAGTACAGTCTGACAAGGACGCACGGGTCAGAAAAAAATTGCGACTCCGACTCCACAACCGTCCTGAAATGTCACCATGTCGAAATTTTATGCTGTGAATGAAAATATTTATAAATTCTAATGCTTGTTCTTGTGAAATATATCTAATAACGATTACTTGCAACAAGGGGTCAAAGCAGTCCTTTTTGAAATGATTAAGCACGGAGCATTATGCTGCATTGGGCTTGAGAATTATAGATTTTATGTGTAGGCGAGGGCGGCCGAAGGTGTTGTGATTCGTGTCGTGTCTGCGTTCGACCTGATATTTTCTAATTTCTGTGATGATAATTTCCCACCATTAGTGCTTGATTTTGAAGTATGAATTCAGAACACAGTAGTTAAGGCAGTGAATCTTCGGCCTATCTGGGTCTACGTAAGCTTGTCTTTATTGCAGGGTATATGACTTGTAAGCATAAATGACACTTAGAAGCACATAAGTTAGAATCAGTGCTATGATGAAATGCTACAACATCAAAGAGAAAACTACGTATACCGACGACAGAATATCAAAGTTGTTGACAAAGGCGGCTTGAAGTTTGAACATTATTCCTGGAGTGGAGTTTGCAACCCGAAGTCGGAATCAATATTTTTTTACGATATTGATTCCATAGAGTAAGTATATTAGGTAGAGTGGTAACTCCGCATTTATTAGATCCCCAATGTGTATACACTTTCGATTTTATTAAATGAACTCGAGGGGGATACAGTTGGTAATTGTTACCAAATGTGAAATATGCAAATGTTTGCAGTTTTGAAGAAATTGCCACGGAATTGACTGATCATGATTGTAATGCAGAAGTAATGATGTTGTTTTACAGATTCTCAGTGTCATGACACCCTTGGAGATTTAATGTTTGTTGAATTAGCTATTCCTATACTTTCATGGTCAACCTCAAGAGTGTTTTCTTACGCGTGATCATATCACAGGCAACCTGCCACTGGCAGAGCAAAATCACATAATCAAAGACAATTATTTCAATTAACTATGAAAGATGCAAATGGGTCCACATCACTATTTAGATTCAAAAAATGAAACATGGATTTAGTGAATCATAAATTCATGCCGGTGGAAATTGAATTAAAAACTTGAAATTTCAGCCAAGAATCCATGAATAATATCGCGACTTTTTCATGAAGACTTCCAATATAATGCTGCTCATGAAAATCCCTTGCAAATTAGCCTAATTTCCGTTTAGTTAGGATGCTTATTAGCAAATATTCATTCCTTTTGATATCCAACTTGTTCCATACTACTTACAAGGGTACGTCATCTCAGTAGTATTTAAATTTGCAAAATTTTGACTTTTTTAAAATTTCCCAAATAATGTTTTGGACCATGGGAACGTAATCTCCACAAAAAAACTGAATCGTTTGATAAAAACATTTTCACTGTATACAGATACTTTTTTGAGTCGACCCTCTACCTATATATCCCTACTCTATGATTGATGCCGACTCCGGCGCCGGCGAAAACAGCCGACTCCAACCGACTTAGACGTCCGAGAAGAGTTAGAATGAAAGTCAACACGAATAATCTTTACAGTGACCTAACTTCCATGAAATCTCTAGCAGGTCAATTGGATTTAGTTTCGTTATGAATGCTTTGATATTTGATATTTTGCATTCAAGATGATGAATGCTACTTTACGGTTGTAGATGTGTGGGTTATTCTTTAGACACTCAAACAAAAGCTTGCTGATGCAGCGACGGCAGACTTGCTAGTGGACCCGCAAACCGGACGTAGGTCGAACTCAAATAAAATTACTCAATTCTGCAATAGCTGCAGATTTTTGCCATAAAGGTGCATTTACAAGACGTGAGTGAGTTGTCGCCACTTTTCAATGCAAGATGGTGGAAGAGATATCAGACGACATGCTCTGCTACCGCAACTGAGAATGTAGGAAAGGAATTGGTTTTCATCTCCTTGGCACCGCTCATTTGGTTTCAGAGAGCAGTCGACTGCAACTGTATTCAACGCTGGCAAACCCTATTACGTGACTTGCATTTTGTGGCATGCATAGCAGAGACTTGGCAGTCGATGTTGTTGAAATTGGCAATGCATTGGTTAAAAAAAGAGGAATGGTGACCGCAAAAGTTGTACGTGATGACGCTCCTTAGGTCAGCAGATTGCAAGTTATTTTGTCAAAATTCTTTCATACTTAAACAGAAATGATGATAATCGTGAAACTTTGTAAATACACAGTCAAGGTTCCGGAACACTATCATTATCAGCCGCTAGAAATCAACATAGACACCATTGTCAACGCGTGTCCATGTTTTTGGTGTATGCTGTGTTCCAAATTGGTTTCAATGTCCGTTATAGTCCTTTACATAATATGTAAGATCTATGCTATCAGTTTCTCACAAACCGATGTCAGACTCCATACTGACATGGCACTAACTTGAGACAAAGTTGCTATAGGGTTAAGGTTGGGTCACCCAAGCCAAGCGGCTTGGGTTTACCCCAAGCCTAAGCAACCCAAGCCTAACCATATGCAAAATTCTATCACCATAGAATTGCATCCTAGGTCCCCCAGAGAGCTTGGGCTTAACTATTAGGCCTAGGCTATAGTTTAATTATGTCTTGTCTGCTGTACAACATGCAAGCTTACGCGAACTGGTAGTTATTTTATATGCTTGCTTAATAAGTTATGTAGGCCACTACTGTATGATAAGTTAAGCTTCGCCGTAAAAATGTGCAATATAGTCCATACAGTACACTGCATAGCCTACATGCTAGATACTGTTACAAAACAATAACTCTCAATTATGTGCTAAAATGTATACTTTTCATGATTAGACCCACAATGTCAATGACAACTAATTACGGCAAACATAGGCTAACACAAAGGGCTAACTACTGCCGTGGTCATAAGTATCTAGACAACTAATTTTTGGAGAGTTTCATTCGCTATTCGCTAGCCGTCAAACAAGCCAGCAGCATGCCTTTAGTGTAGTCGATCGATAGACTAACAATAGTAGACCATGTGACACATAGGCATTGCTTGCGGAACAATGAATCATAAACTTGATGATCATCAGTCAGACAGCTATTATTTCCTCTTCTCTAAGAATCTGTGACTGACTGGCTCTTCTCGAGACATTCACAGCCCACACCTTAGCGCTGTGACTGGGTGACAGTAGCAATACAGTAGTAGGTCAGATACTCAATGGAAGATGTGAAACAGTGTCGAAAAAAAAATGGCAAGAGACCGAGAGGGAAAATATTCGACTTACACAGACTTACAGCAGAAGTCTTACTTTGTCTTTTCGGTTTGGGCTTGGGTTTGACATCCAAGCCTTGGGTCCAAAACCCAAGCACCCCAAGCAAACCCATGCAGCAACCTTGCTTGAGATATCACTTGATGCCGGAATCATTTAGCGACTGAAAGTAACACCATGTGTACTTTTTAATTTGAGCTTTTGGCTTAACGCCAGGTTGCTTGCAATCTCCAACAGAAGCAAAATCAATTACCTATCTAGGATTAGTTTATTCAAACATCTTTAAGTTTAATGACATTTCAAACAATTGTCACGCGTGTTCAAGGTGAGAACCACTCCCAGTAGGCAAATCTCATAATAAGATTCGATCGAAAAATATATAAAACTATTTCAACAACCATGCTTTTTAATATCTGGAATAGTTCAAATTATAAGACCTTTTAAATGTTAGATTCTCTGTGAGATGCAACACTTATAATTGTGCAAGATATGTCTGTTTCTATTAGGGAACAGCCTTTCAGACATTTCATTTTTTGCAGCTTCCATAATTTTTCTGTAATATAAGACAGCTACATCGGGTTGCGATGATGTTATGGGAAGGAAATATCACAAATTCAATTTGCTATACTTCTGTAAGTTTAATCATATAGAATTGTAACCTGAGATTCTTTGTGAAGAAGATGGGATGCATTTTAATAATCATTTGATTTTCATGACAGAAATTCAGAAAATGCAAGTGCACGAGTAGCACAAGCGTGTTTCACAGAATGATCAAATAAGGTCACATGAATTTTTGTTGATTTGATAGTAGGAAGTTTTTCTGCAAATTATAGGGCTTACATGCAAGTTTATTTATTCGCTTGCATTGAGGTTCAACAAGAAAAATTAAAATCGAAGTTTTAATTTAAGTTCGCCTGAAACCAAGTCAAAGTACCAGCACTATATTTAGGTACACGTGTTGGGCAGAGATGCCGTCTGGGACGCACCCACAAGCGAAAAGTGGAGAGCTACGAAATCTCCATATAAGTCATGCTTCTCAACAAAGTCCCACCCGGCAGTGAATACGTTTCAGACAAAGATGCAGGACGTAATCCTAGTTTTCAGGATGCACGTTTAGTTACACGTCATTCGATATCAAGACCTTGACACCGAGCTGTCTATACGGCATGATGGTGACTGGGATCGCTTCCGACATACATGTAGCATGCATTAAAAAGAAATGGGAATACTTCTCATGTGAAGTGAAGTATACCGCATACTGTAGCAACTATGCCATTAGACTGACTTGTTATAGCCTTCATGTTGCACATGTTTAAATAATCAATAACATTGTCAAACTTGAATATATGCTTGTCAGATTTTTGTAAATGTCAGCATAACTCATTGAGCATTATAGACAACAACTTGCTACATTCCAATACAGTGATGATATCATTTTCTCGATAGATTCATAGTTGTTCATAGTTGTTTTATGTTCTCGTCAATTAAGCTAAGGTTAAGTCAATGGGTCAAGCATGCAACGATCAAGTAGGCCTATCAATTTTGCTCTTGAATCTAGGAAGCACCATGCGATGCTCTTCATTCGTTAATATGATATTATTGTCTGTAATTAGTTATTATAAGCTATATAATTCATCATGTTGCTAGAATTTTGCAACGAATTTCTTAGAAATTAAAATATTCTAGGATTTTCCTCAGTTCAAATTCTGATAAAATATCGATTTAATTATAGCTGAACATGCATACGCCAGCAAAAGAATGTTTCGAAAGTAAGCAAAGCCGCCCATTCAATTGCTTTCAGTTATGGGATGAGATTTAATAGCATGATATAAATTTGATTCGATGTATTTGAGTATGCATTTGAAAGCAGGGAATCATTGCTACCGTGTGATTCAAGACAATAGTGGCATTATATCTATCAACGGTTTACAAATGTGAATGCATGGGATTTTCACATGAACATACGGATTTATTTTGAAAAACATTGAAATTTCATGCTCTCGCTTGGATGGGGTTCTGTCAATATCAAGATCTATTTTTATGATGCATTCTCTCAAGGGGAATTTGGACACGTGTCATGTCAAAGTTAGGCTTCCCACTTTCTTAAATTCATGATTTCGCATGGGACAAATTGGAAAATACCCTGTCGTAATTTCATAAATCATTTTGGCACTGTTGATCGATCATCAAAAATGTCTTATAAGATAGGTGAATATTTGTAATGAATTGACGTTTGAGTTCAATTCAGTTAGTTATGAACATCATATATTTTTATTTGATATTGATCGATTAGTAACTGCTGAAAAATCAGCAAAAATTAGTAATTGCTGAGGTGCACGTAATTCGCATGTTGTCAGCGATAGCTTACGAGTATCAATTACCTATCAATCTCTGGTGTAATCTGAATCCAGAATAAATTCAATTTGTTCATGTATCACTAAGCATCCAGTGTTTTAATTTGTTTTCTTTCACGATGCTATGACTTCAAGTTACGATATAATCGAATATCTTGTGATGGTTGCAGCTTGGTGGCACAATAATGACTCGACAAGGCATTCGATGATAAAGCCGGGAAACAAAGAGAGACGATTAATTTCTTCATGAGCTATCTTTAAGAATGTGCAATAAGAAATTGAGAAAAGAAGTTATTTGAAAGAGTTAGAAGCGGTCGCCCTGATGAAAGAACACGACCAACGACCATGCTATAGCGGAATTCCAGAAGCATCAAGAAGACTTAGTGATGAACTCAATATCCCAAGAGCGATACGTCAAATTTGTAAGAAAGACATTTTAATCAAAACTTTTACAACAAATTGTGCTCAACATTTAACTGCGAGATATCATCGAGTTCTGCAGGATGTTTTTGTAAATTTCTGGGAAGTATTAGTCTCCGCGGATGCGACAGCGATTGCTTTTCTTGGACGAGTGCACAGCTTATGACCGTATAAAAAAGAAATCAAAGAAACTGACTGATTAAGAATTTTGATTATGATTAATCATTCTCTCATTGTTCTACTATTTCCAAGAATTCTACTGAACATCGCTCAGTTATCACTATTCGTCTGATGCTGCGTGATCATTTTAAGTTAACTCTCCCTAGAGGAGAATGAAGTGCCACATATAGCTCTGTTTGGCTGTGCCATGAATAACATAATGTGTGGTGAGATACATGACCTCCTTCAAGCATGGTCGTATCAGATGATAGGATTTCTTCAGATGATGACTAGATGAAGTTAGGAAATAACAGGAATCTACTAATTGAATTCTCAGTATGTAGTCCATTGGGCCTACATTCTCCAAGTAATTATGCTTTTCCAATCAGTTCAAGCTCCGCTCCGATCAGCTCCAAGCACTTTACCACTCCGCTCTGCTCCGATTTACCTCTCAAGCCAGCTCCGATACCCGATCCTCTCAAAATCCTTGGTAGATAGACAATAGATATTGATTATTCGTATCTGAGACGTATTGGCTTGAATTAGAATTTCATAGAGATTCCTGCATAATTCGATTTCAAATGATCCAGACACGCGACCAATGTGCTGAAAGATGAACTTTGCTATGAAGGGAATAAATCCGGAGGTAGAACAAAATTACACCTATTCAAGTAGCTGGCCGAGAAAGTGACAATGTTAAGCGCAAGAGCACGAAAGGACGAACGCGAAGTTGAGAATTATGAGCTTCTCTCAGTCATTTCATAGTATGATGAAATAAAGGCGTGACAATTGCTGAAATTAATTTTGCTTCATCACAATGCAGAACTAACCGTCGCTATCTCTCGTGCATCAGACTTAATCTTAATAATCCTGGGATCTTCAGCTTATCTTCTGGCGAAAACGATGTCACAGTTAATCTTCACAAATATGAGATAGAAATTGTTGAGTTGATTGATGTAATTTATTGTCTCCAATTTCTATGCCATCACCTTCACAATGGAATCATCACTAATGTAAAATGCAAGTCTTGAATGAAATTGATTGAGTTTTTTAGATACCGTCTAAATGAACACAGAGAATTAAAGAAGAGTACAATTCAAATCAATTAGCATTTATCCGCGGTCTGCAATCCATAAACGCTGCAGAGAGAAGTTTATGGGAGAGCAATCAAGTTCTGCTTTGTGGTCTCCGTGGCACAGTGGTTGCGTGCTTTGCCTAACAATCTTCTGATCCAGAGGTCGAGCCCCGAAAGTGTGTCAAGAAAGGGATCCGGATTAAAGATCACAACGATCCAGATTAAAGTCTGACTGTGCCAGCACCCTCCAAGCCGCCAGCAGGAGGGAGTAGTGATGTTAAACCATCATCATCATCAATCAAGTTCTGTTTTAAAAATAAGTTACTATAGATTTCTGGAGGTGGGCAAGGGAAAGTGGCAATTTCCACTGATAACCCCTGTTCTTTGAAGAAATCATGCAGAAATATTTCATCAAAGCAGGTAGGTCCTTTCTGGTATTAGGCCCTATGCATAAAAGGCTGATGGATTATCAATAATTAAGTGATAGTAGCATAGCAAGGAGGTGATTTGAATAATCAGGAATTATCTAAGCGCAAGGGACTGAAGACAAGTAATAACCCAAATGGGTGATTGGCAACAGCCATGAAAGCGCCATTAGGAGGTTCCTCAATTTTGAAGCCATTTGCTTGTCATATCATTTTCATTTAATTACTGATGAATGTGCGATGTACCAGCGTCTAAAGCATATGTCACGAACATTTGGTCATCCAACTGCCGCTCATCCAAGTTGCGAAGAATACCAAAGATGTGTGCAGTGTGCCACACCAACACAGCTGTAGCATAGGCGTAAGTAGCATGCGAATTTCAATGAGATGGATTTACTTTTCAAAAGATCAGGTTTTTTGAAGACTTATCGGAGTAAATAATTGAAAGCCTTTAGGTCGACTACCTGACGTAGAAGAAAAAGAAGCATAGTTACCAGTCACTTTGCTTTATTCCTCTGATGGATAGGGTTGCTATAATCCAGATGACTCATATTTTTAATTGGCCAATGCCTTCTCGATCTATAGTTTGTATGTGTTACAAAATAAGTCATCATCAGCAAAAAAGTAATCATCAGAAGCTGACAGTCTTTCAGCAACATTTCGAATGTTGAATGTTGACCTTAATGCGGATTTGAGAATAAGGATGGTCTATGTGATGAGAACGTGGGGAAGGCCTTGGTTTGGTTGATGTAGCTGGTTTGGGGCATGGCGTCCACAAACCTTCGAAATAGCTACACGAGAGTATGGAAAATTAGCCGACAGTTACATCAATATGGTCTCCCCTCCCGGGTAGCGCTAACGGCAACGGCTCATTGGCGCGATAAGGAAAAGCACCCAACTGCAAAGACCCCAGCCAATGCAAACATGAAAATGTTCTTTAATATTTAATCCATAAGGGTCGTCCCCACATGCGACACGCGTTGGCATCGCCTAGGCAGTGTGGCAAGTAAGCAAAGGCTGCCGCATAACAGACAACTACTGCGACTGAGGAAGCAAGATGCCAAGAACAATGAACGCGATGCACCGTGCATGTGGTGTCTTGGAACATGGAATGTAGGATCTCTGACACGTATGAGTATGGCAGTATAGCTAACATGCTTGAAAAGCGAAAAATGGATCCAATAACCGATGTGGCAGGGGAATAAGGAGAGAAATTGGCTGCTGGTTTTATCTTTTCCATCAAGGTGGTACGGCAAAGAAGAGGCGTGTTGGAATAGCGGTCGAATAAGATCACTGGTTCGAGATACTAGAGATGAACCGGGTAAATCCTCGGCTTATCTAGATGAAGATATGTACTTTAATAAGTGCCAATGCTCCCCAAGCAGGTTTCCAACATGCTGAGAGGGAGGAGTTTATGAGCCCTCTGGAGAACCCAATTTCGGGAATCGAAGCATCATGTAAAATTGTTATTGACGATGATGTGAAGTGTCATGCTGTAACCCCGAGAAACAACTTCGAGGCCCATGAGGGTCATGAATTTGGCCAGAAACGCAGAGGGAGAAGGACTGATACAGATAGCTCATGGCAAACAACTTCAGAATAGCTAACACTTGGTTCATGAAGAACGATGCACAACAAGGAACTTATAAGAGTGGATGCCTTCAAGCATTGTTTTTATTGTGAAAATTGTTGTAGGTGAAAACCCTCGGAGACAACATGAGAGATCAAGCAAAACTGCAAAAGTACATTATTTCTAAATTATTTTTTTGTTATTTGAATTTTCAGCAAAACAATGACTGCAAAATTCCATTTTCAAAGACAGAATCTATCACTCACCTCTTGTTCACCTCCTTTGAGACGCAATGGAGTTAGTGAATGGTCAAAGACGAGACTGCTCGTGGTAATGTTTACAGGAGATTGCCGCCTGCCTCTTTGACACGCTGGCCAAAGCTCAGTCGGATACATCATGTGCGCTCTGCTGCCCCAATGCTCGGGACCTGAAAAGTAACAAGTTGAGTGAAGCTATATATTAAGTGACAGCAAGAATAGCAAATACATTTCTTTGAACATTTAAAAAGACTGAAAGACAAAAATAATATAGAGCTCCTACATGTATAATAACTTTGCCTCGAAAAAATCTTTAAGCACTTGACAGAGTTTCTGACGTCGTCGTGCAATTAGGGTCTTAGCTTACCTTGTATGTGCTGGTTATGCATGTATACAGCATTTTCTGCATAGCTCGACATAGAGAGGTGGGGCCAGGCCGCTCTTTTTGTCCCAGCCGGATTTACTCCAAAATACCAGGCTCGGTCCAAGCCGAAATGGATTTTTAATCCAGACTTAGATGACAAAGCTCATTGTTTATATACTTAGGCATCCATAATGAAAATACAAATTACGTCAACTGAGTGTTAGTGCTTAAAGAATCAATCAAAACAACTAATTATTGATTGTATGATTGCACTTAGGTCGTATATGCTATCCGCAAGACGTATTTTAACTGATATTTGATGAACAGTGAAGTGAATTATTGACCATATGCACTGTAATGCAAACTTACATTATTTTGAATGTTGTACTTGCATGCCGACTGACGTACATGCTTATTGCATTTAATTTAGAAATTATTTACACAAATTAGCTTCTTATTCTTGTAAGTCCTACTCAGGTTTATCAACTTAGGTGAATCAACTCCTTTGGCCAAAGTTCAAGAGAAATGTCAATCGATAATTGTTTCACGTCGCCTGCACGCAGTATAGTTGAATTAAAAAATACACATTTAATGCTAAATCACTTATATTCAACACACACATAAACACGGAAAATGTCGTCGAATTTACTCAGATAAAGGCATGGAGCTCCTGGAGGCGATCAACTTATTCAATTGATGAACATTCGTAATATTTTCTATTTCAGAAATGACGATTCTCGGTCTAGGTGCTGAATGCATCAGGTCATAGGATGCGCATCATTCTGTGAAAGTCTCATCTTTTGGCCTTCAGACCGGGCCAGAAATGCATCCTTGAAACCCTTACTTCTGAATTATTTCTTCGCGATAAACATGAAATTCACGGTACATCGTTTTTTTCGTATACGATTTTTCTAATGGTGGCTTTCTGTTCCTCCAATCTACTCATCTCTGAACTACACGTAAAACGTGCATTTCAGAATTTTTAATCACCAATTTTTGAAATTTTGCCGAATTTTAGCTATGAATCTCCTTAATGATGGCTATCCACGATTCCAAACTGGCTCAATGTGCTGAGAAGTTACTTAGGAGCATGAAATGAGATTGATTTGTGCAACTAACATATGTAAACATGAAATGTAGATGATATTTCTCTAAAAGCAACAATTCCAAGTTATTTACAGTTTCAAGTAGCTTGAAATGCAGTTCAAAAGAGGAAGGATGATTTGCATATGCCTAGAAGCTATCAATGATTGGAAAAATTTACAAATATGACTGCATATCAGCGATACTTCTACTACTACAAATTTTGGTAAGTAGTATTTGCATAACATTTGAATTTCCATTATTCTGTTGGATGTTTGTCGAATAATGGACAATTATGGTATTATTTTTTGACATATTTACAAACTATAAGTGGCATGAAAAATTGATTCTCTTCGTTGGAGTGTGTCACATGAAATGTTCCCAAAATGTGGCAAAATTCAGACTTTCCAAAGAAGCACCAGCGCTTTCAAAATAGGTCTTCCGACTTGATCTTCATTCCAATGGCCAAATCCAGCAAATTTTGGTAAATGATAAAGGCGAAAGGTCCTTTCGAGTGAAGGAGTCAAATGAGTAATTACGCTTTCAAAAAAGAGATTTGTCATCTTGCTCGTTGATAATTGAAGCAGAAAATTATGACCAATTTAAAATATATTGTCTGTGATTTTTCATTTTAATTCATCTTATGAACTTAGTATTCCTGCAAACGACAGAAAATCATCTGAACAAAGCATGATAATCGAAGATAGAATAGAAGTACATGGAGTTAACGAATTTATGGTCAGTCATTCAGTGGTGTTGATCGCACTGATTCAGTAAAAATGTAATTAATTCATTCGGTTGAAGAAGTAGCGAAGTATTCAATAGTTTCTTCGTAATTGACGAGGGCAAGTAACTTGGATAGTTTTGCTGTTGGACCGAAAATTGTAGGTTGATGTGGCAGTTAGATCCAATTTATCACGCAATCATGCTTGGAAGTTCCCACTCGTGGTAAATATTTGTTCCAATGATAAGCTATGAGCGGTACTTAGGTGGAATCAAAATGAAGTTAAACTTGTTATACATTGACCGCCAGTTGTAGATGTCAAATATTACCGAAGAACTTCATGGGATTAGATACAATCATACTTATGAACAGTGTACATTTGTAACTCATAGTATGAAGAAGTACGTGCATTTGCATGCATTCTACTGTAAATATTCTATACTTATATCTAAATGTCTAGGATAGATATGAAAGTCTATGATTAGTGTATTCTCACAGACAAAATACTTTGTTTGATGGGAATAAAAGTTAAATGTGACAAAATGATTTTAGTCGCATTTAACTTTTTAGGAAAAGGCATATTTGTGCACATTTTTTCCTTTTATTAGCATCATCTAACCAAATATAACTTCAAGATGCTGATTCTGTTCACAAAATGTATTTGAGCACACTACAAAGAGCAAAGAGAATAAAAGCTTTCATTAGACAAATTACTGTCTATTTTCGGGCTAAATGTGAGACTTTTACTCAACTAATAACATGACGAAGTGAAAGCAACAAATTGCTTCATTATGTTTGCTATTAAAGCGACAGACAGACTCGCTGTTAGCTTGTTATACTTGTCCGTAATTTAGAACGCAACAATGATGAATTTGGGCACAAAAATAGAAGAAATTATAAATTAATGAGGGACACGATAAAAAGGTAACACGTAATAAGAACTCAACAACCTTGATACCTACGAGTGGTTTCTTTTTGTTGTGTTTGTACTTTTTTTTCAACTTGCCGCCTACACCGGTACAATATTCACTCACGCACGTATAGTACTCAACTGAATATTTCATAAAAGTCTCTCTGTACCCTCGTGATGTCGGTGCGTCCCACAACACAGCTCATCCCAATGGCCCACGTGTCTCAACGGCGTGAAAGTACATGCCGGTGCATGCGAAATGAAACAACTCTGTATGTCATGACGTCTACCACCAATTAATGAAACTATTGCAATTCTTTGATTCTCTAGACGGTAAATAATATGTGAAGATGATATCTGTTTGTATACAGATATCATCTCCCACCGTCATGCATGCACATTGTCATCATCCTGTAATTAGAGGTTTGCGCTAGATTGTGATTCCGTGGTTCAGTGATAATTGACTTGGACTACTCATCAAGAGGTATGGAGTTCAAATCCAGGGAACACATATAAAACAACAACCTCAATAAAATACATTCCCTCTAGCACTTCGAATGTGTATTATAGTCTAAACTGTAAGCAGTTAAATTACAGCGAAAATGGTATCAAAACATCCCAGGAAATCTTCATAAGAAGGTTTACCAATATTAGGCATATATCACTGATAAATGTATAACGTCCAGCTTCAGTCAGCTGATAAGAGAAACTGACTTTCGCAGCTGTCAAGATACCAGAAGCAAATGCGAGAAGTATGACTTGGTTTTGCGACTTATTCAATGCTAGGCAATTTATGTAGCAATAATTTCGATGCAGCAAGCCTATTTCATGTGACGTTTCAACCAAACGCTCTTTCCTCAGCATGCTCAAATACATGTACATAATCAGAAATTACAAAGTGCTAACCGCATGCACTCTGGAAACTATCAGATGAAACGCTTGGGAAAGCCAATTAAAATCATTCTTGTATTAC
Source organism: Prostheceraeus crozeri (assembly GCA_907163375.1). Classification (NCBI taxonomy): domain Eukaryota; kingdom Metazoa; phylum Platyhelminthes; order Polycladida; family Euryleptidae; genus Prostheceraeus; species Prostheceraeus crozeri. Next base: position 481,315 of record CAJQUW010001501.1, on the reverse strand, counting down.
ATTATCAAATGTAAACAATTCATGTGCATGTCATGTATCAATACCCTATTCATTTGATAATGTAGTATTACAATAGTTTCACTTTAATTTTCAAAACTTTTCAGTTGATAATTGATTTTTATTGGACTTACTGGAGTTTTTATTACTTACTACTTCATTATGCTGTGCTTATAAGCACTAATATACACTTCATGTTTGAAAACTGACTAATATAGTTGCTGCATCCAATTGAATGAATAGCTAATGAAATACATAGCTAGAAAGTATAGTCACCGTTTTTATTGTGTAACTTCAAAATTGGCATTGTGCAATAACTCTAAAAATTACAGTAATCTGATGATTCTATGTGGTCACAATGATGTGTTAAAATGCTGGTATATGATAAGTAATTTCGCGAATTTTAATGAGTCCAGGCCAATGTGCATCCTCATGGACATTCTGCCCCAAAAAAGTAGGAGAACTAATGTCCCTAGTTGGGAAAAGGAGGAGGATTGAAAAGCATTGGAGGATTTGAAGGTTTCATTTACTTTCATTACCATTGAGAAATTGTAAAGTGAGAAGCAAGCTATTCTAACTTTAACAACTGGCTGCCACGAGTTGCCCCAAAGGCTAACTCGGCCTAACTCTCATGGCCAAAAAATTATAGCATTGTGAGCAAGACTTCTAACTCTCGTAGTTTGTGATGTTCACTTTTGTTGCTTATGTTTCTTGCCGACTTGCGTGACCGGGCACCTACATTGCATAATATCAGCTTGCACATAGTGATTTTGCTTTAAATAACTTTTGCGTCACTTTTACAAGTGTTTTATGAGCTGTGTCAGGTACACCTTGAAGCAAGTTCTCCGGCTGTTGATCGTTCAAAACTTAAAATTTATCCGAAACGGATCCGAATGGTTCACTATCTTTCTGAAAAATGCACATGAAATTTGACCACGTGCATTTACTTTATTACGCTTCAGCATGTGTTTATTATTCTCATACTGCTTACAGGTATCTATTAATAGGCTACTGATGTTTCTGCTGAAGCGAACTCCACAATGACTATGTACTCGCATCTATAGCCGACATGCAAATTGTTGTGTATTTGTCTTCTAGGTTCTAATTTTGCAATATAATTGCTAAATTTATGTGCTAGTAGTATATTCTAACAAATGAGAATGGATCTGATATAGGAATGAATTCACTTCATGGTTATCCTCTTGTCATCCGCCTCATTGCTACGTCGTGCACAGTTCCTCTCTTTCCTGGGTATAAGTTTTTGTAACAATCTTAAATGGAATGAACATATTAGTTGTGTTGTAAAAAGGCTTCTAAAGGATGCATATTCTACGAAATTTGTGAAGAGCAAGATATGAAAATGACTTACTGTTTAGGGCCTATGTTGCATACATTCGACCTCTGCTAATCTATACATGTGCATATTTTTGAAACTCTACTAATTATTTGCTTAATGAGTAGGTGAGAGTTGAAAAGAGAGTTTTCCGAATTATTGGCAACCCATCTAACCGTGAGAGCTGTCTTTTGTTCACTGCGGACAGAAATTGTTTGAATCTTTTTGAAAAAATTGTGAAATGAACGTCCCATTCACTTCGTAAACTATTTGCTCCTAGATCGGCCTCTGCAAACCCGTCATTCATCAGCAGCATTGTTGCCTCCCTTAGCAAGGACGCGACCCTTTAGTCAATATTTTATTCGGTTCTGTAAATAAAGTTGTTTTCTTTTTTTAGTTCTTCTTTTACTATTGTCAATTCCTTCTTAATTTTGTAATGTCATCGCCAAATGTCGCAATACTCTCACCGAATGTCAATAAAGGCTATTATTATTATGCAGGGTTCATATCTTTGTTAAAGTCATCATGGTATCATCAATTCATGCAAAAAATATCTAAAACCACTCTTCGTCTTTCTGTCTAGTCACTTGGATTGGAGCACATTTCTTAATGTGGAAGCATGTAGTGCACTATATGTCGCAGGTTTAGTGCGAAATAGTACTTGTCATTTTGCAAATTAACAGATTTCGTGTTTTAACTGAGACATATATGTTGTTGTCATAGCTGTCTATATGTAATGAATACTAAAGTACAAAATACTTTAATTGTTTATCTGTCTGAAAAGCAGTGCTGCAATGTGTGTCAGTAATTATTACTGTCTCCATATAAACACATAAGGCTTTGCATTACTCTGTTTGCTGTATTCAAATATAGCTGTCAAGACAAGACATTGACTATTTCGTTATTCAAACGTTTTCCTTCTGATTTCTGAAAGGTAGGTCAAAGTTGTTGTAATTAATAATAGAAGCACTGATGTTTATCTCTTCTACTGTCTAACGAAGGAAGGTAAAGCATTGCGACAGTGCGGCTTAAAGAAAGGATTTTAAATTGTTCTGTCATAGGGTTTTTTATTGAGGAATATTTGTTAACAAATAAACGTTGGATTTATTTTTAGCATTTTGTTCTTGAACAAACAACACATATGTGTGACAAGTTGATATTTAATCATATGGATTTATCCATCAACGAGTCCCCTAAGCACTTCATTAGAAATCGACCAGTAGGACATCATGTATAAAGCTCCATACCCATCGGTGCGTGAATTCGGGGCTAGTTCCTACGGTTCAAAGTCATGGGAATGAGAAAGTTGCACAGTGATAAAATGTGCAAGTACAAAAGTAATTGCTTCAACTGTACAATGATGATCACTTCTAATACTAATCTTCCCACTACGCTCACCACAATCCGTCCCACTTCACACCTTCGAGTGTTTCTGACACCGCAAAGGAGAAGGACGACTTGCGGATACCCAAAAAGTTCAAATTATTTAGAAAAATCACAAAAATCGACTGCTTATATTTGTCATTACTGTAATACATTTTAGTTAGTAGATGCCAACATTTGAATTTCAAATGCTCTATTCGATGTCTATGGCATAATTGATTATCCTCATGCGATTCATTGACTCATACTTATATAATAGCCTACTGTGATCATATCGAAAATCGAGATATATCGTTAAAAGTTATCATACATGATGCCTGCGAAAAGTGGTGCAATTCCGACGTCATAAAACGTTCCATTCAAAATAGGTCATAAATTTGACCTTCCAGTTGGCCAGATCTTACGAGTTATGGTGAAAAGCTTGGAAGCGCACTGAAATTGTAAGTTACAAAAGCACAGGTCGTGTGGCTTAGTTTTAGAGGTTCACAACAGAAAATCGACAAGGGCCCAACCGATCGCTGAATCACCTCAAAATTCAATCTTACACTTTTGTTGGATGTCATGATACTCAAAGGGGTCAATATTCATTTTCATGCGCTGTATTATGCGCATCTGCAGCACAAAACTAAAGTAATCATTATAATGTGTTGGCGCTTACATGACGATGCTCTATATAGTTGCTCATAATACTTTGATAAACTTGAACTTCTAAGGGCTATACGCAGACTTGATGTTAACAACTGCTACATGAGCATCTCATTTTGAAGAAGGTTGATTTCTTGTTTCCTTTGAGACAATTATTAATGGCTCATTAATAAAAATCCAAAGAAAGTCGCGACAATAGGTCAATACATTCATTGCTAATATTTAATGACTCTGCATAATTCTCACGACTAGATATTAGTCTAATTATCCAATGAGAATGCAGCGCAGCACTAGGACTCACGTAATGCCATAAATTATAAATTCACTGAATCTGTGTGCGCGTATGTGGATGTAGTTCCCACAGGTGTCCAACTGCACCCTCTATTATTTTAAGACGCTGCAACTACCAGACTCCGTCATACATGTAAATTGTAATCATTTATACGTGTGTACCGGCGTGAAGTCTAGCCATCCTATCGTCCAACACAATGCTCAATGAGTGTATCACTGTATCTAGATCATACGAGTGTCGTTAGAAAAGTATCCGTATTTTGAATTTTTAACATTGAGAAATGACGCCGCGACGAAGCTAGCACTTATTATATCTATGGTAGTGCTCTGTCAATTGGCTATTCAAATTTCAAATCTCTAGCATCAGTGAATTTTTTATAGATGTCTATTGTCTGTCAGATAGATAGCTTTGCTATCCGCTAATTTAAGAATCACAAATCTGCAGAAGATTTTCAAATTGTTTTGTGCAATGGAAGACGCCGTCTCGCAACAGAGAGCCATCATCTTTTTCTTGTGGAAGGAAGGCAATGCATCCTCCAATATTGTTGAACGACTTTCAATTGTCTTTGGTGATAAAGCCTTGAAGACGAAGATGCAGTCACGAATGTGGTGTGCTCGAGGAGATCCTTCACCTTTGAAGGCAAAGACTGTTCCATCCTGTCAAAAGGTGATGATTTCAGTGTTCTGGGACGATTGATCTTGGTGGACTACCTACCGAAGGGCGCGACCATCAACTCTGAATACTTCTGCAAGCTGGTGAACGAAGATCTGTGGCACCAACTCAAGAATCGAAGACGTGGGAAGCTTTTTATTAAGCCAATCTTCCAAATGGACAACGCCACGCCGCATACCGCTGCGCAAACTAAGGATTTTCTGGAGAAGTTAGGCTGGGTTGTGTTGCCACATCCCCCTATTCGCCCGACTTGGCCCCTTCAGACTTCCATCTCTTTCCTCGCTCGAAGGAACCCCTGAGAGGAAGAAGATTATCCTCTTTGGATGAGATGAAGGAAGCGGTGGAGTCCTGGAGGCAAACTACTCCCAAGGAATTCTACCAAGGTGGACTCCGTTCCCTGGTAAGTCGATGGAGGAAGTGTGTATCGAGTGGGGGGAACTATATTGAGAAATTGCGTGATGACAGTGAGTAATGTTATATGTTAGTTTGCATGAAATTACACTTAATAGAATTAGGAGTTTTCATTTTACTCTGTCCGGGAACTTTTCTAACGACCCTCGTATATGCGCATTTAAGATTTGAACTGCTTATAAGAATAACTCCTCATCGATACATGGACTGTGATGATCAATTTCGTCAATTCATGAAAATAGTAGATTTTTATGAAGCAGTATTTTTTAAGCTAGTACATTTATTTGCATATCGTAGCCTACATCTACCAGCAAGTGCATTCATATAATCTCTACACATTTTTTGGTGTATATCACTTTAATTTGTGTCTGTTGCAACTGAAACTCTATTTACTAAAGTAGATAACTAAATTCATAGAAGCACTGTTGCAGAACTCAGATGCAACAATTTAAATTGATTTGCTTTGTAAATAACACACAACACCACCACTGAAGCGTTCATCATGGATAGCGTGACACTGTCCATTCGAATCATTTTCAATCGCTTTGAATGCAAGCGAATGCGAAGTCGTCCTCATTTGGCCTTTAGATTAATGATGAAAATGCTTCGGTTGAGAAATGAATACGACGCCCGTAGACTTATCTGTTCATTAAAGTTTGGAATGTTCCACTTAATGAAGTAATGTAGAATCATATCAAAATCTCCAAGGCCCGCGGTACCATCAAAGCGTTGACGAGTAAATAATTTCGAAAGCAAATCAATTCCGATCACTTCACATGATGCCTTTTTTCATGTTCTTGGAGGATGCAGTCCCAATGGATTGCCCAACACGACAAGAAATTTTGCTACAAAGACATCATGAATTTGATACCATTGAACATCGAATTCAAGAACCGAATAGTTCTGGACAGCTACTTAAAATCACTGATTTAGTAAGTAGACTTTAAATAATTGAAAGGATGTCTTCTTAGACATGTCAATTTTTCATATAAGTCTAGACTGATCGTTTTTGCAGAATTATAAGACTTCATCGTAATTATTGTATGAGATTATTAATCAGTGCAATTGATGAGCAGGCCACTATAGTTTACTTCAAGAGGCAATTTTTCAAGTACGTCTGTGGCTCGTATTTCTTCATCTTGACTGAGAGAAAAGAGAACAAAGAAGAAGGAGTTTGTATTACATCAAAGCATCTTCGTCGGTGGCGATTTAAAAATAACTTCAAAAATAAATGCAGTTTATTCAAACAAAATACTTTTGCATATTTCACTCTCCGCGGACTCAGTTTGCCAGTCTGCCCTACATTTCAACTTTTCATACCTTTTGGAGATTTTGATTACTGACTTTCTTCTTTCGTAGAACTTTTACAAAAAAGATAATAATTTCTAGTTTTCTAAAAACATTCGAAAGAAATTCCTTCGTCAAATTCTGCAGCTTCTCAACTCAGACCAGGCTGGGAAAGTATTCTAAAATTGAACGCTATTTGGAATTGGATCTCAGGATGATGCCTCAGAATTCGTGATTTCGAAAAAGTGTTGATTAATCTACGCACAGGTCATGTCATAATCATGCCATCAGAAAATCTCTCTCGTCCAAGCTGCCTTTTCTTAGTATTTCGTCAATTAACGAAAGATCGCTTCATGAAGAGCTAAACTGGGTAAACAGAGACGCTCATCTCGAAATTCAATAAAATTTACACTTAGAAAGCTCGTGGTCTTAAGTTGCTACTGTAAAAATATCCTGACAATATCCCATAGTTGACCAGACGACGGGAGATCTAAGTCAAATGTGTCAAAGGCAAAGCAACCTTTGCATCCCTCTAAATTCTGATAGATTCTCTATTTCAGTTAAATGGTATTAATTGGACTTCCGTGTCAGCTAAGTTTAGGGATATAATGAATAAGTAAGAGGTCTGATAAGAAAATTAGAAATCTGCAAAAAATAAAAAAAATTGACGAAATGTAGGGCATGTGTTGTGAAATAATATCGACAAAAATAGATATCGCTTAAATTGTGAAACCGAGAATTAAATACTTTTCTCAATAAATAATATTTTTGATATCTGCCGATATCTTTGTGCTACACACTTTGAAATGATGCATTTGATTTAGGATACGGTTTGGATCTAGTCTGTGATGCGTGCTTGTTACAAGCCATTTAGGAATTTGAAAAAGCGGTCTTCGTCCGAAATGAATCAGATATGAACTCGTATTTCAAGAATGACTTGTTACCAAAGAAATTGGACTTTTCAAGTCATGCTGACATTCTTTGGTGACCACAAATATTGCACAAAGCTCAGCTCTTAAATTGCATTTCATATTAAATACCATGAAGTTTATTGCATGCAATGGATCAAGTACAAGACGTAGAAGGATTCTTTACAATCAATGAGCAGTAATCGTGGTTCTATGATTAGCGGTTTCTTGAATCATGTCACATCAGGCAGACCAAGAAAAGCTGGCACTGGCAATAAATCTTAAAGTGGAGCAATCCATCATGCACAGGATGTTCACCGGTATCTGATTGATTCAAATGGTATGTACGCTCGTAAATGCGTTTGCACGCACTTGATATGACTCAGTTGATGTGGTCTGACCACTACAGTTCTATGAATGTTTCCTGTAGCACATGATATATGAGGCATTCGGTCTTAGCCCTATCCACACCGACACTTGTGGATGGGTGGGAGCCGCATGTCGTGGATTATGCGGAGGTGCTCGTAGAACTAAGTCGGCCGACCTAAGCTTTAACCGTCCAATTTTTCATCAACTAATTGATTGGTGTCATAACACAATTGCAACCAATTGATTGACTTCATTAAGTAATTGCAGTGAAATGATTGGCATCTTTGAATATTTCAATTAAATAGTTGCTTCCTGATGCAATGGAAATTAATTAATTAACTGTTAATATATTTAATTGCAATTAGTTTTCGACCACCCCACTTATTGCGGATCTAAGTTCTTTGATACTTTCTACATTTTAAAAAATGCAAAATATGCCTTCACAAGCCAAATAAAAGTAGTGCAGCCAAGCACAGCATGGAGCAGACTCAGATATCTTAATTAGACTATTATGAAGAGCTGAATGTCAAGAATCAAGAACTATAAATTTCTTCGAAACAATTTGCATTCTTCAACACTCATCATTCATATCAACATTAATTTCTCTCTTATCCGTCAAAAAATTATTCCCAATCAACGCAACTAGTGACGATTTGTCTGTAAAACGACAGGCGTGCGTGACATTAGTTATTTGCTTCCCACCGTCTTGACATAATTCTCAGAATACTTTACGCCTGCCACTCATGTCATCTTCATGAATCCCATCCCATTCATATTCAACATGGAAGAATGTGACATTAATCCCACAGCACAAATCAAGTCATCATTTAGAATGATTCTCATCCATGTTTGCTTGTTTAGAAGCAAATAATCAGATGTATGTTGAATTATTGACAATACATTCTGCACGGAAAGATATTCTTGGATACATCCTCTACATGTCATTCAATGTTAGAATCCCTTTATTGATGGGAATAGCGCTGAAAAGTGTGTTTTGATTCATCAAAGCTGTGGCTTGTTTTCATAAGCAATTGTTTTAATCTCCTAATTCATAAAGATGTTTACTTCACATAAAAGTCAAAAGTAAAAGCGTATATTTCCAATTTGGGAAGCGTGATACAACATTGATGATAATGCGAGAGATGAAATGGCTATGTACATGTACAATGAAGGAGAGGTGGCAGATGAGATGTACAAGTACGTGACGTGATAGGAAGAAGAGACCGTAAATGAATTAACACTATAAATCAATATCATAATTTATCATCTATTTATAAAGTATTCTCAGCATCTGATATCGTCTTTTCATATAGTCAACATCATGATTTGATTTACTGATGAGATAAGCTGTCTAAGGAATATCAACTTCCGTAAAAGATCATCAGTGTTCATAGTGAACGAAGTGAACGAACTTTTGCTAATTATCGTGACCGCCAGTAGTACTGATTTTTTAGAGGAAGTGTACAAACATAGAATATCATCTTTTCCTATAGATCAAAGGTCACCAATCATACCATCACTGAATGTACGAATGAAAAACACAGAAATTATGAACAAACACCTCTTCCTATGGTGGTACTCCCCTTCGCCAGGGGCAACTGTTCTGAAATAACTTTTGATGACATCTACACGTACTATTTTCGCATTTTTCTTTGGACATTGAATTTGTGATTAATTCATTTGACACATCATTATGCTCACTACATATTTAGAGGGAATGGGAAAGCATTTTTTGGTGAAACAGTAAGCGAGAAAAAGCAAGACAAAAGCAACTAAAAAGCAAGACAAAAGCAACTAAAAAGCACGCAAAAAGAACTACCGACGCACACATGCATAGGGAAGAGAATCAATTCATTTCTTCAATCCAAACGGTAGAAACAAAAAAAATAACGAATTTTATATTTTATTTTTATATAAAATATTATTATATTATAATTAATATGTAATTAAATTGATAACAATGATAAATTAATAACAATTATTTTATTTATATATTATTTAATTTTATATTATATTTTATATTATATTTTATCAAGAAAATTTTATTTCTTGATTTTGCGTGGAAGAAGGGCCATTCAGCCAAATTTTAAACCAAAAAAAAATCGTCTTACTACACGATGGCCACAAAATCATTAGATTTTGTAGGTAGAAGCAAGTTGATAAATTTCGTGAAGACCAAATTACATTACGATGTTGCGATCATCGATCTACGGACAAGTGTATAGCCCTACTTGATGATTTCTCTCCAGAGAGCGTGTAAAAGACATGTTTTAGACTGAATTGCCTGTTTGCGTATGACACATGCTATATTGTCTACTGCACATGGGTCGTGACATTGTGCTATCATCATAACTTCATTAATGAAGAGCAGGGTCTCATCCTGGTGCCGTTTCGAAACCGGTTCCTGAAAGTTAGTACTGATTCTGGTACCGGCACCGAATTGTCTTGATACCAGAAGCAAGCTTTAAAAAAAGTTCAAATAGACGCTTCTTATGTGAGCACTTACTCAGAAGCTGCCAATATAGTCGAACTCGGCAATCAAAAATATATATCTGCTGACTGTATCAAACTTATAGGTTTCAGTCGCCTCTCGATCTTAAAAGCTACGTATAACGGCGGGACTTATGTTCTATTTTACATGCTCTTTTTGAGATTCTTGATAATAAGCATGTTCTTTACTAATTAAACAATTTATGAAGAAAAGATCATTTCATTCGATGTAGATTTTATAATTAACAATGTAATTTGCATGACAATTACACTATAAATACTCACGCAATTAATAACTGGGCATTTCAGTCAGGGTACTTATTAATTTATCACAAAATCCGATCCATCATATCTTTCCTTCAAAGCATCGACAGAGGAACAGATTCTTTGAAATTCGGAAATATATCTTACCCTGATTGAGACACCTCCTCCTTCGAAATGCACTATTTTGACAGCGCCCTTGCTCACCAATATGCTGTATGATATTATGCATTCATAATAAATGGTGACAAGATAATCAAAGCGGGATATTTTGCAATAAGATCAACTCGTATATTCACAAAATGAGATTCTACCACTCTACAAAGTGTGTTATGGTGCAACAGACTAGTGGATTGTCGTCTGTCGAGGAACAGATTCAATTTATCATTTAATCCATTTGAGCTTCAGGATTTCAGCAATTTTAGAAGATAAGAATATTTTATTTCATCTAACTTTGGTGATTTAAATTTCTAAGTCACCAAAACATTTGTTTTCATCTGTAAGCGGTAGCATGCGGTTGTACTGAATAATGAAGGTACCTTTTATCTTTATGCCTGTGTCCTCACATCAAGAATGTTTTTGTCTTCGTTAAAACATAAAAAGGTAATAATCATCGATGTACAATCATCGTAGTTGATTGTTGATCAAGCTTGTTTATTATAAAAGATCGCATAGTGGACGATCAAACGTATAATAAAATTTCAGACAATAAGATACGATATTTTCGGAACCTTTGATTCTTCGTTTTAAGATAAAGTTATTGATTAAAATAGAAGCATTACAATACCATTAAGAAGATCGTAAACTCACATCTTTGGACGATAAATATTTACGGTTTTGAACATTTTCATCATTAGACACTACAAAGATTCGGTACATCGATAAAGCCAAGTGGAAAGCTAGATATTATTCTTAGATAATACGAATAGATATCTTAAAATCTCGTCTAAATTTATACTGAGAGCAATTCTATTTGGTCGATACATAATCTTAAAATTGCTTTGTGTTTGTAGAACCGCAACCGTGATACTGACACAAATAATTCGAATATAGGAACTTACTGACAAATTTGCATGCATTATACAATGTCTGATTTTTTGTCTACATTTTCATAATGCATATTCTTTCCTTTTTTCACCATGTATGTATATTTCTGTATGTTGCAAGCAGTCGAAAAATCTAATGCTTTTGCTCTAATTTGCTTGTGTATGATTTAAGATGAAATGACCATGATTTCTATCCAACAAATAAATTACTTTTTGCTATATTCTTGCATACCTTGTTAAAATGTCATTCTGAATGCGAATTTGTGTCGTCTCCGGTATAAAAGATTTTAGCTTCTGAAATACGTGTGTACAGATTTTATTGATAAGATTATCGATTTAGCAGTTGTCAATAGTCTAACTGAAAGTCTGCGATCGCCGGATTTACTTATTATTGTAATGCATGTACATGTATTTTAGGTGATTTGCAAATGCGCTACCGATGGTGGTTCTTCATGGTCTGCGTTGTGTCCATAATATCGGAAATCAAAAGATCTTGACATTTTTGGCCCTCACAGGTGAACTGCTGCACCAAGCTCTTATCTGAGCCAGCAAAACTATGCCCCAAACCTTCAAGACTTCACAATTAATGTATTTCCTCTTTCCACTACTTCTCAGCCTTGCGCCAACCTTGCATAATAAGGAATTTTCCTATGGCTGCTCATTCCGCAGAAAAAAGCGAGGTTCGAACATTCAATTTCAATCATGATTGTGTGGTAATGAGATTCTTTTCAAAACTTCAGAAACAGCTGCGTTTCTCAACTGCTGAAAAACGTCACTCGTTCCAATGAGTCCCTTAATTTCACACTCCAGAAGTTGAGCTTGGTAGTTGTATAATATGCCTTCTATTGTGCAGCTGGCCACCTTTTATTCTGTATCTTTTCATATATTGGCAGAAAAGGTGATGTTTCTTGACAGATGCAAGAGCAAGACAATAAAGGACATACATCTTAAATTCTGTAGCTAGCAAGGCGTAAGCATGAGATTCAAATTGCTATCTAAGTTTAAATGGAAGTAGCAGGGAAGTTTGTTGCAGTATTATATTATGGTGCGATGACTGTTAGGCCAATATTAGACAGACTTTATTTATACTTGCATGTTGTCACTGAGACGTCAAACGGTTATCAGTGATTAAAGAATGTGGGATGATTAAGTCCATGCAATATAGTGCATCAACATCTTGATCATTTGTTGGTGTGAATAAAGAATTAGTCAACACAAAAATTACTGACCAAATGCCTTAGCTTTCACACGATATTATATGATTCGCTTAGCAGGAAATGATGAAGAGCATAAAAAGATTAAAGTACAAGTTAAAAAGCTTAGTCTTCCGTGCTTCGTAGCATCGATGTAAAGACATTTGAAATGCGCAGCGTATTAACATTCATGGCTATAGACTATTACATCCTTCGACAGCACTTAACTAACTTAAGAAAAGCCGCGGCCTTCACATTGGACCCGGAGCTTGACTGTAGCTCTGGTTTTGGCAGTTTGATGTCTTATTCTCATTGCATTCCTCAGTGGCTGTACTAAGTTGATGTTGCTAGGAACCTGGCAGCCGAATCTTGGCTGTTAGGATATGCAACAAATCTCTTTGAGCTTCTTCCCTTGTAGTATATCTGGCTATGCCTTGTCCAAAGTCCCCTCAGCGGCCGTCGCCCCTCTTCGGACGTAAGGTGTCGGATGGGACCATTGGGGTTGCTTCCTCCCCCGGTCAATGCTGTTCAATCTGTATGAAAAGCTTTGTCTTGGGGGTAGCACCCCGTTGGTATCGGAATGGCCATCTCCTCCCCGGGCACTCCTCGCCAACATTAGGCATTTACGTAGTTGCTTGCTGGATGTGTCGCTTCGCATTGTTTTGATACGACCCGGCAAAACAGCGACAACAACAACATTGACCGCATTTTTGCATATTAGACAATCACGATTATTTGTATAGAAGTGTGCGACAACTGTGTTGTGTCTGGTAAAGAGCAACTATGATCACTTGAAACTAACGTTTTGCAATAATGGTTAAAATTGATTTGTTTATACCTATAGCCGTTATTGGATAACTGTGTGCACCATTGAGAATCTACTGTGAAATTATCATGACTGGGTATTTAAACTAGATTCTCTAAATGGTTTCATGCAAACAATTTTTCAAAAACCATCCATTTTTCAAACTAATTTGTTTATCAATCATCAAAGAGGTTTAAACGAAGCGCGCACACGTAGGTTAGCAGGATCAAGAACCGCAAAGATTCTTGTTCCGCTTGCTTTAGTTGAAAACGGATTAACGAATTCCAGTTATAAAGCCCGGGATCGAGCATAATGACTGGAGAAGCAGTGTGCTCTAAATGCTCAATTGAGCATGAAGAATTTGAAGAATTCGTAGACGCTTTCTGCAAGTCTGTTTTTCTAGTCAAATCCTTATTGGTCAAAATCACTTTTCTATTGCAAGAGGTGGAGAAGAGGAATCGGTTGTTTGTGGGAAGGGAAATGTCACTTCAAAGGCACTTGTAGCTGTGAACAATTTTTAATTGTGTAGCCTCGATATCAAAGCATTTTGCGTCTGAAAAGGCTGCGGTCGTCAGTTATCATTGAGATTTGGGATGACAGAGTGGAAAACTGGTGGTAGTTCTAGTCGCTGCGATAAATTTCGCCGAAACATTCGCTTCACATCATCACGCAGCTCAAAACACTTGACAAAACTGGAACAAGTCAATCAAAGAAAGTTTTAAACACCGGCACAATGTCAGATTGAATGACATTGCAAGTATTTGGTAACGAATTCCGAACTTGACACATACGCTCACTAAAAACATAGAGATGTACATGTATATCAAATTGGAAACGACTAAATTATCTGAATTCAGATGAATTTCCACGAGAATGAATTGGAGTGATGTTCCTGATACGTTGTTATGGATGGCCAATGGAAAGCCTAGAATTACACATGTGACTGATTAGAATCATGATTAATTAATTAATTAATTAATCCCAATAATACAGACGTTGAAAAGTGTTTCTAAATGAAAATGCGTGCGATTTTGTGCCAAACTGAGTATTGCACGAAGTCACATTTCTGTTCTAGATATTTAGTTGTTATTTAGTTCTATGTAGAAATCAGATATCTCTTTTTGTTTGAGACTGTTTATCTCTTTGTTTATATCTTTGTGAGACCAGAATGGACAACAGTTGTTTGCTGATAGTCATTCGAGTCACTCGTTCTGCCACCGAACTACGTCAATGCTGCTCAATGTCCGGGAGAATCAAGTAGCTGAAACTCACAATAGTTGTAGAAGCTTGCTATGGAAATTTACCCTATCAAAATGCTTTTGTTCTTTAAGAGAAAAGATAATAACCACGAATCTTTACATGGCACACTAGCAAGGTACTGGTACCTAGCAAATGTCATGTTTTGACTAAATTTTGACTATTTTACTCATTTTGTGGAGGCTCTCAAGCATCAAATACGGAATCATGTGACTCACTTCAACTTTTATATCGAAGTTGATGTTCTGAACTCAGTCCTGTTTCAAATTTCATGGCATTCTGATAAATAGTTTCTATTCTGCAAAAGAAAATGTACGAAAATTGCCAAGTGTTTCACAATCCATAGATATTTCTTGAATTTTACCATTGGATTCCAATGGAAATCCTTTAACCGTACCTATAACCGAATCGACTGGCTGTGACACTCAAGAATTTGATTTTTGTATTCAGGGTTTCAAGATCTACAAATCCACGCTATTAAGCTCTTTGTGCGCGAATTTAGGAAGGAAGTGTCAGTAGCTCCCGTCCTAAATTATCGTAAAAGCAAAGACATCGCCTTACTTGCAGAAGCTGTAATTACTGCAAACTTCACGAATTTGATTGTTGTTAAGGTCTAGCAACAGATACCTAAATTGGTGTACAACCGATCCAGTGAAATTGTCATAGAAATCCGACACTATACAATAGTAAAGACCTAAAACGGTCATGGACATTTGAAACATTAGTACAGTAATTCCCGGACTTCCAGTGGCAGACAATAGGAAGATACCGGCAGATTATCACTAAGCTTTGTAAATATTCACGATTAATACGATTTTTTTTTAATATATGAAAGCATTTTGATAAAATAACTTGCAGCAGATCGCCTTACGGCAAGAATCTACAACTGATGTAAGTAATTTGATTCTTCCTAAGATCAGGCAACAATGACATAGATCGATGACTAATTTAGCGTCTGAACTGACCATCAGCAATCCCGCTATTGTCCAATGAACAGATGACGCAATCGACCACTTTTATCGATGAACTGATTGAATAGGTTGCTGAGATTTCTATGTCTTTCAAATGAGCTCACAAGTCATTACAGGGAGCAGACGATGAGACAAAATGGCTGAAATAAGATCGCAATGCTGATTTTGAATATTATGGCAAACTATGTAATAAATTTTATATATTCTGATAGCAAATTTCCTACCGATTTCGATGAAAACAAGAGCAAATACAATTGAAGTCTGTCTTCAAAATAATTTTGGTTAAAGTACTTCTCCAATAGGCTATGACCACATAATTAGACAGGTCGTCTCTTCTTCCGCTTGACTAGAAGGGAAGTATTGGAACATGTAACGTTATTGAAATGGCACAATCTCCTGACTAAATACCATAGCAATCGAACAATCAGCAGCCAGTTCAACATTAAACACGCCAAATTGTGCAAAGTATCAGTGACTGTTATCAACCGGATCACACAGCAAAGAGACACAGACGATGTCAAGTTCTACAGAGAAGTTTGTGAACGTTTTTTCATGCGCCTGCTAACTTTTTTTAAAATGATCGGAGGGCCCAACATTATCGAGAAAACTTTTGCGCAATGATCTGAATTCTTCAAATTTGAAGGAGTCGTGGCGATTGGAGCATTTTGAAGGAATTCAGAGCAATCCGCAAGCGACGCACGACTATTTTTCCTATCTCTGTAAGGTATTAAAAATTTCTTTTTGCCCACTTATTAAGTTCCTGCATGTGCCATCTGTTTGAATCAGTTTGCACTTCTAGCAAAGTGATACGATTAAACAATCTAATTCTGTGGCTATGAAACATCCACTTTCTATGTCTCATGAATTCGAGAGATCGAAATGGTCTGTACGATGATTGACAGTCGCAGAAATCGAAGTCCAATGAAAAAGGTCAATTCCAAATTTTAGCGACAATCGCGCTGCGAAAAGTCGCATGTATGAAACAGCCCTAAGTGAAAATGCATGCGAGTTTTGTGCCACTATTGTGCATTGCATGAAACTTTACTTCCATTCCACAGGTTTTATTGTTATCAGTTTCTATGGAACTGTAGCTTCACTAACTTAAACAAGCGAAAAGTCACATTTCTGTGATCGAGACATCAGCAGCTGCTGTTGGTGATAAAGACATGTACAGCGGACTTCGCCTGTGCATGCCTTGCATGAAGGAAGTGATCCTGATTGATATGATATTTGAGTGATTTAACATAAGAAAATGTATATATTTAACATAAAAACAAACACAAACCGAACATGAAAATTAGTGAAAACATTTCTGACGAGCATGTTCTAAAGTCTCTAGATCTGACACAGACTAATCTGATGGTCTCGTGTCACTTACTCATGCTTGCGCATATAAATAATGATTGTTTTCTTCGATGTAGATCGGAATTTGGAATGTGGAAGCAATACCTTAGCACCTGCACATAGGAACATGGGTAATACAAATACATATTATATAGTATGCAGTCTTACTATCTTCTTTAGACTTATGGAGTGAGTGCATACACATTGCGAAAATCATCATATTGATAGAAATGCGACAGGCAAGAAATGATCAGCAGTTTATCCAGAGAGTAAACCCGTGTACTTTGTATCAAACAATGGGATCCTTCCATAAACTCACTCATTCGAGAGTGATGTGAGATCTCTGCTACTAGAATGAGGAAATTCTCTGGCAGAGATAAGGATGATTAATACTCCATCTTCTGTCAATCATAATAGCATGTTGATCATTTTCAATGCTAGGACTAAATAGATCATCATTTTTTCTGAATGAAATGACTATTAAAGTTTTCGGACATAT
This sequence comes from Prostheceraeus crozeri, assembly GCA_907163375.1. Lineage (NCBI taxonomy): Eukaryota > Metazoa > Platyhelminthes > Polycladida > Euryleptidae > Prostheceraeus > Prostheceraeus crozeri. The sequence goes on along the minus strand of CAJQUW010001501.1, from coordinate 464,152 downwards.
CTATCCATCAATAATTTAGTGCTCCTTTTCATTTCAGCGATATGGTATTGAAAAGAAAGGAAATTAATATGATGACACTATTTAATAAATCATAATATCATATCATACATTAGCCCTTCACTTAGCTCTCTAGGGAATGGGAATTCTGTCTCTGTCGCATCCATTATCCACATAGCATCCATTAGTGACCCAAGTAGCAACTCCATGCCAGCGGATTCGCTAACAAAGCACCAAAGGGGTACGGATGAAAGTAGTCAACAAAGGATGGGTGACAAAGTGGGACTTACACATCAATAGCTTGTTGCAATTTACGTTCTGAGAACTCCTACAATATTCAAAAAGACATTAGATAAAGGTGACCAGATTTTTTAATCCAAAACCGGGACACCTTACAAAGTAGGAAAATGGGCCAATAGGTGTTATCTTGCTTTACAAATGATGATAGGTGTTAGCACAAACAGCTAATTTTAGAATACCTGGTTGGGTTATATCACCAAACCCATGCTGTAACAATCCTGGAATCTTTGCCTGCATTCAGTGCATATATATAATTTTTTTTACTTCGCCCTCGCGTTATGTATACTGACTATTGGTAGCCTGTTTTTCATTTGTACCTGTTATCTGTGTTTGATTTTACGTTTAATCTATTTTTCGTTTTCCTAACTAATTCGTATCAGAGGATCGAGAAAAGTGGCGAAACATGGTACACAACCTTCTCTTCGAAGATGTGACTTAATGATGAACTCCGCATGTGATTCTGGTGTTATCTTATCATATCTATGTGTCTATTTACTGAATGCTTTTCCAATTTCCTGTAGTTTTCAATTATATTTCTTCAATCGGCGCTCAATCATCGATTGTTCACCTCGTTATCCTCAGGACTCATTACCTCCTCCTTATGAGCAATGACGGATTCTTAATACATTTTCATTTATACAGTATGTATAAATGTGTATATCTGTAGCTGTTTTTCAATAAGTTATTATGTAATCATCAATTTCATACTATTTTGCTTTTAGGCTATTCTTAATCTCTGAACTGCATAATAAAGCTTTTTTTGGTTTATGCAGCATATTGTTCAATTTTGTATCTCTTATTTTCTTCGACTGAGAGAATCCGATTATATTTTATTGCTGTATAAAGATGTCATGTCAACTTTGAAAATATTTGAATCACTTTAGTAATTTTCTTGTCACCAAATGCGAATTGTTTGTGTATTTATCATGAAAATATTCTTTTGCTAATGTTTAATCACTTCTGTGCTCACATTTCTGCCACCTTTAATAGCATTGCTTCCCTATAGTTTCCCTGTACACGATGAAAAGCTACTGTTGTATCGAAACTCTAATTACTATCATATATATGAAATAGCAATAAAATCAGAAATGCTGTTTATTTACGTATTTTCTCATTTTTTGCTTTGATGTACGTCATGCAATATTTGCCTTTGCGATTATAAAAAGTCGAAAAACTGCTGGTATGGCATGTCAAAATTAACCTTCACGTTAAGAATTGCCTTGATTGTGTCGATTTTAATCTGAGTTTTGTCAGATGACCACATTTTGTTCATCAGCGAGAATATGCGCTCAATTGGGGCATTTGAGCCTGGTAAATACATTGCAAATTGAGCTACTGTGTATAGTTCTTTGCAATCAACTGCATTATGACGAAAATGTTTGAAGTTCTTATCAGCTGTACAAAGTGGAGAAAAAGTTTTAACCAACGAACGTCAGTTTTAACGTAGTTTCTGTTCCATTTATCCACATCGTCAGGTGTAATGAAGACCTTCAATTTTGTGTATTGGTCAAAGAGCCTGCCACCATTGACCTTGCAAATGTCCTTCATAGTTACATTGATCTTTTCAAGCGAGTCCTACATCAGACCAGGTTGGAATTTCTTCCACCATTTGAAGGATGTAATATCACTGTAATGATGCCACAATGTGATGTAGCTAATTGCTGTGTCGAAAAGGTCGTCAACATGCTTGGAAAAATGGTGTTAGGTCGACTTTTCCCTCGCGTTCAAGTCGAGGGAGAACATCTTTGGTTTCCATACCAGTGAAACTCTCACTTTTTATGGATCTCAAATTATCCAACAAATTAATGATAATGTTATAAGCTTCCATCGATGTTAAAGCTGTGCCTGCGTCAGAGAACACTGATGATTGTTTATGGACGAATAGGAGCCAAGAAGCTTCATTGACAGGATCATCGAAAAATCGTTTGATAGCAGTGGAACATTTTTGTTATGACTCGAAAAATAACTCTAAACGAAGATACATTTTCAGTATACGCTCTACTGCTGGAAGTATCACAAGCCACCGTGTCTTTGAGCAGCCAAGAATACGACTATGATGGACATCCACTTCAGCGAGGAGCACTTTCATGTTACTGCAACTAACTGTGGATATAACATAACATAACAACTAGAGTGATGGTGTAACTGAAGTCAGCTAACGTGCGGATATCACATATAATAAAATATAAAAAATATTTATATATAATAAATGTAAAGTAGTCCTGAAAAGGACCCATTAAGCGTTCACTGGGCTGGACACACGGATTCTTAAAATTTCACAAAGACAAGAACGAAAGTATAAAAATAAAACTGGACAAACAAACACTAAAACAAATATATACAAGAATATGTAAAAGGGCTCATTAGCAAGATGACCAACTGCCTTTGCCTCGTTTCGGGTCCTTTAACATCTTGGACAAATAAGCAGTGGCGGACTCACGCCATCTGCTGACCCCATAAAACAAAATACACAGAAATAACTGCACTCAAAATGCTGAGGATTACTCAATTCATACCACATTAGACGGACAATTGTCTGCTTGAAAACAAGCCAAACTTCAGTAGGAGCGTTTCAGGTCAATTCCTTTGATGTGCATGTGGTAGTGTCATGTATTTGATCCGCGAGAATGCGGCTTAATCTGGATTAAATTTCTCAAATTGTTTGTTGCCAACATTGGGAGGCTTGTCAAAAAGGAATGTGTCTAGTTTCATAGACAGTGTGCAAGAACATGATAGGAAATGACTTTAATACACTTTGTGTCAAAAATCATGGCTCTCGTCTTAGTACTTTTCGCTAAATCAGAGAAAACATAGAAAATTTCATTTTTGCCAAAAGCTTCAATCCGTGTCCCATTGGATTTACATTTTCTTTAATTGATCCTGTTTTACAAGAAGAGGAAGCAGGCAGAACTCGACAGACTCAGATTCGTAGTAGGCATAGGGTGGACATCATTCTGTGAAAGTCTCATTTTCGGCCTCGTTCCCTGCAGAAACCTGTTTTGGCTGCCGGACTTGATGCTATAAAAGCCTTAAGCATCTGTTCCCCAAAAATCGACGATCGATAATCAGAACAAAGATCTAGTTAAAACAACTTTCATAAAGAGCGGTACAATTCATCCTTTACACACATATTGATACTAGCGACCATCCCTAATCAACAAAGCGTCTGTTTAACAATAAATCCATGTACGAATAAATTATAAGCATTTGAAACCATGTTATCTTTCACAGAAACAATGAATAATGAATATTTCTCAACTTCCATGACTTTCATGAAAAAAATTGATTTACACATCAGCTCAAATATGTAGACTTTTCCGCAAAGATAAGCAGCTAATGCTCTTCGCTAATCAGTTAAATCATGTTTCCATTGAACATTTTAATGAAATAGGGATTAAGACTAATTATAATCACGGAAATTCATCTGAGTTTCTAACGTTCTATTCCCTTGACGATTCACTTAATTCAGACCATTATCTAATGATTTGCATTACATTGTAAGACGGAGTTCGGTTTGGAAGCTAATCAATTTTGATACGAAGTTGCACTCGTTGATACTCAACAGTCTTATTAAAGTTTATGATATAAATAAATTCAGCTCAAACACCGAGCCAATGCTTCAAATTTTGGTAGATGTTCATGCTTGTAACGCCAAACATGTAACGATAAAAGCCAAAAATAGTAATAAATGAGTGTCACAAATAATTATTGATATGCCGGTATGCCAAAATTATCAATTTGTATATTGAGGCAATGCGCGTAGCTCATAAGCACTCTTTAGAATTTTTTCAATTGTCTTTTATGAAAATGTTTGTTTACTGTCTAAAGTTTTGCACTCTACCCGGCATTTTGAACACATCTCATTAAAGCGTCATACATTAGGCTATAATCATAGAAATCGACAACAATAAAACCTCTAGAACGGAGGTTAAGTTTCATGCAATACACAATAGTGGCACATAAATCCCACGCATTTTCATTTAGATACACCTGTCAACGGCTGTATCATTGGGTTAGAATCAGTCACATGTGTAATTCTAAGCTTTTCATTGGTCAGTCATGCCCCAACTTACTTCCCCCGGCGGTGGCGCGACCTTGAGTCAATTTCCATTCTAGTCAACTTCAGTTAAACAATCTATTTCTATGGCTATAATTCTCCTGGCAACTAGTTTTGAGCTCTGTGTTGCGTTCAATTTTATAATGCATAATAACATGGAGAGATATTTCTGTGATTTTCTTTTTGCGTCTATTTCCTATTGGTCTGTACCGGTACATACATGCAAGCTTACTTTCAACATATAGAATGTCTTTCCAAGGAAAGTTTCCCAATTGAATGTGCATAAAGTATTAAGAGCACATCTGTTCGTCAAAGTTCTCGGCAGACATTGGTACAATGAATGAAGTCAACCGCGGTATGCCCGGTATATCAGCCACTTGTTTGTGTGTTTAGGTCCAGAGATGACTTTCTTATACTCTATACTGGAGATATATAGAGATGAATTTTCTCTATACTGGTGGTCACGGTCAGACCCCGAGGGGCAAGAAAATCAATTTTCCATTGAACCTAAAGCATGAATTCTGACGAACCAGAACATGGACACCGCATCAGACGTGCACAGCCAACAAATTTAGATCATGAAGAGTCAAACGATGTGAATAATATTTTCTTTTGACGAATTTGTCACTAAGAAAAATTGAGTTAAAGATTTGCACTCTTCACTTGACAAGCCTGTCTGCATTCTACCGTTGAGGATCGTGTGTTCACTGATGCGAGCTACCTCTACAATACACACGCTTTGGCCAATCACACAAGTCAAAGAGAGACGAGTATCTATGTCAATTTCTATGTCTTGCTACCGTTGCATACAATGGCTAGGATAGGATTATGTCCGCTCTAGACTAACCCACACGCAAATGAATGCATCTCTGTGATATCAACATTCAACAGTTGAACTGACTTTTGCCCTATGCCTACTACGAATCGGCACGTCTGCCGAGTTGTAGTGAGTTCCTCTTTTTGTCAGACAGGATGATAGAAAAACCCATGTAGATCCACTGGGACGCAGATTGCAGTTTTTGGCTGTAATGAAATTTTCTATGTTTTCGCTTATCAACTGGGAAGCATTAAGTCCAGAATCATGATTTTTGGCATGGAATAATGTCTTCAGGTCATCTCCTATGATGTGCATGTGCTCTTATCATGAATCTGATCGGCAATGTATATGAGAATGTGGGTGAATGTGGATAAAGTTGCTCAAAATAGTTGTGCTTGCCGACATTGAGAAGCTCGCCAAATCTAAATGTGTTTAGCTTTATTGACAAGGGTGCATGAAGATGAAAGGAAATGACCTGAAGACATTCCATGCCAAAAATTATGACTCTGGGCTTAGTACTTTTCGTCTAATTAGAGAAAATACAGAAAATTTCATTTTGGCCAAAACTGCAATCTGCGTCCCATTGGATTCACATGTGCTTTTCTTTGATCCTGTTTGACAAGAAGAGGAACTCGGCAGATGTGCCGATTCGTAGTAGGCAGAAGATATACATCATTCTGTGAAAGTCTCATTTTCAGCCTCGTTCCTTGCAGAAACTCGTTCTGGCTGCCGAACCATAAGCAGGTCACACATTTATCCAATAACTGACCGTAGTCTTCAACTTTAATGATCGACGTCTTCAACTTTGCGAATGAATAAGAGCACAAGTAGCAAGGCTTTCACAAGGAAACTTTGTTTTTTCATATGAACTGAAGTGTCAGTAAGCACAAATTGAATTATTGCTGTAATGAAAGTTTCAAAATGCTAAAATAGAGGTCCTACAAAATCGTCAACTTTTGGACGTTTTGTTAAGATGATGAAAATTGATGCTGTAGAGAAATTATAAATCTTAGGCTATACATCTTAGGCTACAATCATTAAAAGTTAAGATGCTGCCATAATAAAATCAAAGGCTGGTAACTATAATTTTCAACAACTCAACAAAGTTAGTCAATTATTTCTGTCATATGCAATTTTACTGATTATGAAATGAGTCGGAATCGTAAATATTTCACGAATCACTCCAGAAACTGCTTAATTGAACTTTCAATTTTCCAAAACGGTTGGTAAATTAGTAGCAGCAGTAAATGTACGAAAAATTACCGTATACAGAATATTTTACGTGTACCAACTCAAACGCCTCTGCGTGCGTCTAGCGGTACGGGTACCACACTTTGAGAAATACTGGTCTAGGGTCTACACAAAAGATTTGATTTCTAACTTTAGAACAGGAAATGTTTCACCTTGAATTAAAGCAATACAGAACCAGATGTTGATTGACCATTTATACAAAACTGCATGTATCCAAAGTGATATACATGCATATGTGCAATCAACATAAACAAGCTTAAGTCATTCTTCATCAGGTTCAACTTCTCCATGATATGGATGATTGTCAGGATTTAAATTCATTGCATCGCCTTTGTCATCTCTTCAATGTCTGTGGCAGAGTGGCATGTGGTAATTCCACATTCACTAATCAAAATATTATTTTTGGTGAAAATAGATAAGCTTTTTCATCATAGTTGGTGACAGATTTTCCCACATCTTCGACAAAGTGATATTGGCTTGACTTAATAGTCGCTCCATGGATGCTGAGGACAAAGATGCAGAAAAGATAAATGGCAATTATGGGCACATGTTGTAATTTTGAAATGCAGTTCCTTCTGTGATCGGCAATGATGTCATTTCATTTTTAAAATGATATAATATGATATCATTTTACATCCTTTTATTTTTTTAGAATGAAAATGCACCATTTTTTAGTGAAATATACGTAGGCCTACGCCGTAAATAGATCTAGTCATACGAATTTTTTTCGATTTACACCGCTACCATGCTACTTTTACGGCTCTTAGCAATGAAATTAAAATTAGATAGCATGCAGCATCGATATATTCCAAATACTGGAAGACCGAATAAAGCGGCTTAAAGCTTCTTGTATGTCAAAACTTAGGTGGGGCTTATGCAGGGACGCCGGCACGACTCTAGGGCCGGTGTTGCATCGATCTAAAGGAGGACACTTTACAGAAATGCAGTAAATTTACAGAATCTAGCTTGTTATTAATAGGCTATGCTTGGGCTTGAATTAACAACAAATGAGTAAAAATCACTTTGTTGTCAATTCTAGCCTGAGCATAGCCTATTAATAACAAGCTAAATTCTGTAAATTTAATGCACCACATATAAATGTATGTGACACCCTTTTACTGCAAGACAAATACAAAGTACGACTCTGCTCAGATAGATTTTATGTTTAGCAACACTTTTTTCTTGAAAATAACATGTAATTATCCAGTGGATAATACAAGAGACCTACTGCATTGCTTTTCCAGTAGACTACTTATACAGATAGATGAAGCATCTTTATAATTTCAAATATAAAACGTCCTAAAGCAATTGCAACTCTTGAACAATTACAGAGGCGCAGGCGCACCTGAAGTCCTGCATTGTTTGACTCTGTGGTGATACACAGACTGACAGACAATAACCACTTGCTTTTCGCTATATGAATCAACCAGTGGGGAAGGACACGGGTAGAACAAACGAAGGAGACAAAATTTGCTTCAATACAAAATGCGCAGAATCTATGATTAGAAAATATAATGGAACAAAAACTTTTGATGATATCCATTTTCAAAAATAAAATGATATAAAATGATATCATTTTGTCATTGCCGATCGTTGAGTTCCTTGACTTTCTGATACTGAATCGCAACAATCCTGGTGCACCGCGTGGCTTTCAATCTCTCCTGCCAGGACTCCATGCATTAAGCGCTGTATCATAGTAATCGAACAATGAGCAATCAGCTGGATAAAAAAACCCGAATGTGTCACATCAATAGATGTCCATCTTCATTTTAAGTTGCATCACATGCTCAATGCAGCCACTGCTCGAAGCACATTTTCATGTTGAGTTCACTTGAAGTTTTGTGATATTTTGCTTCTGTATTGTCGAATTAGCTATAATTTGTGAGAACATTTTTCTATCAAAAATACATTGCTGCAGCAATTTTGGAAATATACATTCAAGAAGATCTCCACGATCTCCACGGATATTTCAAAAATTTCGATATCCATCCATGGAGATCCTCATATGGAATTATCCATATCCACGGCAAACCTGACCCTCTTGGGTGGTGGGCCGAGTGCGCTGCCAGTGCACTATTGTTAGTGCTGCAGATGAAGAGCACCAACACTTTAGTGCAGCCACTGAAACGTTTGCCGAATAATATAACATCCTCTGATAAAGTTGAAGAGTTTTCCCAAAGCAGTTGACTATATTTAACTGAACTTTTGAAAATCCTCAATAAGCTGGTGACATTTATCACAATATTAAGTGTTGGAACGGTCTGAGTTCAAATTTTGTACAAAGGCGCTTCCATCAAAAATATAACTAATATTCAATGTATTTCAATTTCCTTGCTTCCCAATTCAATTCAGATATAAAGCGTGACTGCATGATATACAGGGTGTTTCATATGTCTCTGTCTCTGACATCTCTTGTCTAGTCTCCGTTTGTAGAATGTTACACCTATTTATATGAAAGGTAAAAAAACTTTCAAATATGATTTTTAAGGAGACTTTTCTTTTTAAATGATTAAGAAAACAATATTGCGCCTTTTACTATACAACCTTTTTTCAAAATGAAATGCATGTATCATAACAGCGCATGAAGCACTCATGCGCACTCGTGGGGACGGCGCACCTCATTTGCTGCAATTATGCAGGCCTGCTTCAACAAACCAGAGAAAGAAATCTAAGTCAGGCCAGGTGAAGAAATCGATATTCGTGACGACGAAAGCGACGTTCAATTGTGATTGATTGCACGATTGCGGTGAATAGCGCAAACCCACATTTCATCTTCGAAACTTTTCATTTCCATGTGTTTTCATTATCGGACGAACTTTTCGCTCTTGATGGCTTCAGGTGATTCCGAAATTACAATGCAAGAAAAGGTATTTCTGGCTAGTGCTTTCTGACTTACGACAGTGCTACCAGAGCAACTTTCAATTGAGGACACACTGACAAACATTCCAAATGACATGATCAAAAAGTGTTATCCTGAATTCGTGCGGCGCTGTGAGGTGTGCATCCAAGAAGATGGACGTCATATTGAACACAAAGTGTAATACGTCTATTCATTTATTTTTTCAATGCTTGTCCAAATAAATAGAATTTTTCATTCATTAAAATCTTTTACAGTTTTAAAAATAGGCAAAGGATTTGGTGTAATACGTGTACTAATTCTTTAATCATTTGAAAAAAAGAGAGACTTCAGAAAAATCACCATTTAAAAATATTTTTCCTTTCACATGAATAGTTGCAACTTTCTGCAAACGGAGACAAGGCAGAAGAAACAAGAAACAGATACAGAGACAGAGACATATGAAACACCCTGTACATGTACACCTACATGTATTGCATAATATTGGCATCTATAATCAAGTCAGCAATCGATATTTAAACTTTGCAGATGAGAGTCATTGACTGTGCAAGAAGCAGAATTGTCGTTTCATGATTGAAATTTCCAAATCAAGATGCAACGTGACTTATTAATCTGCGGCATTACCGTTTCAAGTGAAGCTTTGCCAATTAGATGGCGTAATTTTGTCGAATGTTTCGAATCAAGTGAAGCTTTACCTTAAAAGCTGTTTTGTAATGTATTTTTGCTTGAAATATTCTCTAACAAAACATTCTGCCAAATCATCAAATTATTCCTATATTATAGATTTGTCCCTTCAAGATCGATAATGACATTTCAAATTGCAGCAGTCTGAAAGAGTTTGCATAATTGACGTTTCAAGTGCACTTTTCCGTTTTAACGACGATTCTTTGCCAAATCAACTGCAGCATTACCATTTCAAATGCAAAATAAAACAATGAAAGTAATGTAGACGCAGCCTATCTTTATTCTTTTTTCCTTTTGAGACCCACTTATTCAAATTGCTTACAGATATTAACTGATCAATATAAGTACACTTCAAAAATTTGAGTCACTCTTTTTTTCAAAAGACTGGTCTCTTTCGAATGACTACACGTCCTTCGAATGCACTACATATTTAACTTGGCTATGGGGGAATGAAATCGACTGCTTAACCGATTGGTAGGATTCATTCGATAGGACCTACAGAGCGGACAAAGCACGTCTTTGTCAGTTGCGCTGAGATGCTGAAGGAATAACGGAGGTTCATCCTCAGGGCTAAATATAGTAAAGCGTTGGACAAGACTAATTGACCAATTATCATTTTTATCTGTCAATCGATGTATTAATTTTCTGTTTTTCTGTCTCTCTTAATTTGCGATGCAGATGGATGTTAGTTTCTATCTTCATTTTTAGTTAATCGTTTTTATCTTATAATCAATACTCCAATAATATTCAGTACTGTCAATATAATAATGAATTCTGTAGAAAAACACAAAGGCATATCGACTTATGAGGCTCATCGATATAATGACTCCTAACCATGGAAGAATCTATGCCAAGATTTTTTCAATGATGGAAAGATAAGACATTTTAGTGTTGGCTACCATATCCTTGTTCAAGCCCTTACTTGTTGGCTGATATTAGCCACTGACACGTTCTTTCTCTCAGTGATGAGCTAGCGTATTCGATTTGATCCAATCACAAAATTTGGAAATGACAAATAATTACTTAACTCATTATTTAGCTGATATGGTGTAAGCCTATCAGAAATTTATTCTGATCTCATTAAAATTCTTGCAAGCTTCAACAAGATGTACTATGATTGTGCATATTATCTACAATTTTGAAATTTGGCTTCTTTGTATTCCTCAAAATGAATCGGTCAGTTGTGACGTGGCATACTCGATTCAGAACTAGAACAGGTTCAGTTAAATAAAGCTTGCGGATGACTATGCTATATGCAGATTTCTGTCTACACGACAATCCTTCATTCATAGAAACATTCTTTGGGCAGCGGCAATTTCGGGTAAAACCTGGATTTCGCTACCTTTCCTGATGCATGATATGTTTTAATTTTAGTTACAATGATTTCACTTGAAACGGCAGTATCACACTCAATTCGAAACTTTATATCTGCAGCTGTAGATCGTCATTGATTAGGATGAATTCACGTCAGGCTTTGTTTTCATTATGCTGTTGACATGGCAAGTTGCATTTGAAATGGAAATATTTCACCTCATTTCGGTAATTCTGCTGTTGGAATGTCAGCGATGAACTCCAAGCGTCAATGCTGCGAACAGCAATGTCATTCTGCAATTGAAATGTCTATGCTTAATACGAAATGGATGATAAGCTGCTTGATCGGTCAAACCTATAAATTAAATTATTCTATTATATTTGTATTTATATATTTTTCAGACAACCTCAGCCATACGTGGTTGAATTGCATCCACGTGATTATCTGCTAAAGTAGATAAGTGGATCATTCGTTCCTCGTGGTGCATTGTCAAAAGGCTTGGACGGGCTTCTTCTAAGGATCTTTTCAGGGACGCCCTGAAGGTACTAATTGGATTCTCCACAATATTCATTATTGGTGAGTAGGGATATTCCTCCACAATCTCCTGTATTGTGGTCTTCATTTCGTCGTCAATCTTCGTCCTTCTTCTTCCACTCCACGTGTTTGTAGTCCGGGAGCTAGCGTGAAGTTGTGCAGGGAACGAGGTAGTACATAAAACTTTCACATAGCATAGTACACCTCCAACCTACTGCAAAACTTCGCGTCTGCCGGATCAGATCATTTGCTTCTAAGAAATAGACAGGATAACAAAATCTTATGTATTTCCAGTGGTAAAATTGTGACATTTAAGGTGTTGACTCCATTTTTTCGAATTTTTGCTCATAAAAGTTACACAAATTGGTATTTTGTTGAACTGGTTATTATAGAACTCATCTACAGATCATGATCTTTCAAATGAGCTATCATTCAGTGACAGAGGATGAAGTAAAGTGTAAAAACAGACACTTTTCGTTGGTGTAACTGCAAATTTTAACATAGAAATTTCAGGAAAATTGTTGATATACTTTAACGAAAAGTGTCTGTTTGTACACTTTACTTCATCCTCTGTCACTGAATGATAGCTCATTTGAAAGATCATGATCTGTAGATGAGTTCTATAATAACCAGTTCAACAAAATACCAATTTGTGTAACTTTTATGAGCAAAAATTCGAAAAAATGGAGTCAACACCTTAAATGTCACAATTTTACCACTGGAAATACATAGGATTTTGTTATCCTGTCTATTTCTTAGAAGCAAATGATCTGATCCGGCAGACGCGAAGTTTTGCAGTAGGTTAGAGGTGTACTATGCTATGTGAAAGTTTTATGTACTACCTCGTTCCCTGCACAACTTCACGCTAGCTCCCGGACTATTGGAGGCTCGGTGGATCTTCGCATGATCGAATACGCTGTCCTGCGCTTTATGTCTAACTACCCGGCGAGCTCGATGTAGTCCTCGACTCGCCGTTCATGCATCGTTGATAAAAATCAAACGATATTTATCGCCGCTGCTGATTATTTGTCTTGGCATGGCTGTGTGAACTTGTTACGGCAAAGTCGCACTTGCGGTGGCATTTTTAGCAAACGCTTAGATCACCTCTCGGCTGTCATCGCAAAATGAATGTTACTCGCATCGAATTCTGCACTTGATTCAGCATTACGCTCTTGAAACGACAATACTGTATGTTTATTTGGCAACTTTATTCTTGAAACGACATGCTGCTCACGACATGTCTAAAGCCGCATCTTGACTTGGCATTGTCCAGTTGAAATGTTTATGCTTCAATTGAAACGACTATTTGAGCTGTTGCCCAGTCAAACCAATAAAAATATGCATTTTTGATGACATTGACTAAGAAGCAACTGATGAGATTGTGGAATTATTTCTTTTTCTGCTCATCACTGTTACCATGTGTGTTGTGGATGCAATACAGAATAAGCAGCAATACAAATAGTAAATGGCTGAATGACAGTTATTGAGAAATTGAACACCGCAAAAGCTGCATGCAAGAAATCAGCCAGAAACATAAGTATCTAATCAATTTGCATGAATCTATTATTCATCAAGATAAAGATAAATACTCTAGAAATGAAAAGTAGTATTTGAAAAATCATGCCACCATTGTTAGTTGAGGCATCATTTCAGTTTTACCACCACTGATAACTTGGTAGTATCCATAATCATTTTATGTGAAATCTCCAAGCACATGTGAATAAGGATCCTTCGTGTTTATCTGATTAAGCATCGAAGCAATATTATCTAGAAAAGTATTTGTAAGGGATGTGCAGTGCGTAATGCAAGCATGATCCACATCAAGATAAAGTGCATTACAAAAAACTGCGACATGGCACGTATTAGATAAAAAAAGGCGGCGACATCGATGTTAGTACACTTTTCATCTAGTCGCTGACTCCATAGGAGCAATTCTGTTCAATAAATGTGTCTAGTAGTAAAGCAAGAAGTTCACCCAGTACAACTGTTTCTCAGTATATTGCAACGTTGCAAAACTATGAATTCTTTGAATAAATTTGAATCTGTCAAAGTATTCCAACGCGGCAACGTCGTGTGAAGAACGTCATTTTTGAAATGTATACATTTTAGTTCGCATATTTCTTGGAAATCTTAGAGACCTATTTTGCAGTTATATTTCATTACATTATCAACGATGTTTCATACTGTTTGAACTGTGTCTGCTTCCATTCAAAACATGCGATATAAAAAGAACACGGTCCTCGGATCTATCGCTTATAAATGTGAATGCTTTGTAAATCACAGACGAATAATGCTCTAAAAATGATTTTGTTGCAAAATCCTCAAATTGTCAACTTGCCTATGTGTAAAAACAAAGTTAAATTTTCTGCAAGTTAGTATGCGTCAGTGTTATGAATATGAATGATACAGCTGCTTAATTTATGTCTAGCTCAAGTTATGTAGTTAGAAGTTCAGTGAATAAAACAGTTGAAATGACTTCAAAAACTATATTTGACCTTTTTGTGTTGAATGTGAAAAGTAGCAGCGTGTCTCCACTAAATCGACCGACCAATTCACTCGAATTTTTTGAATGTGGAAAATTGGTTTCAAGACGCTCACTGGTGATCTGAACAAGCAGTACCTACTGTACTTTAGTAGCTACTGTTAAGCTGACCTAAGAGCTTGTCGCTCATTAACTGCTGAACGAAATGAACTAATGTTTCTCAAAATGTGCTTTATATTTTATTTCCGCTTTTTCAGCGATGTTTGAAATAAAATGGAGGAACATTTATTTTTCATCATATACTAAAGTTTATGCGAATAATAACACATGCATGGAACTGTTTTCGCTTTCGTGAAATTCAACGAATACATATGATTTTGAGGTCAATGTGTAGGGTGAATCAGTCAGCAGATTTGACAGTGTTAGGTAGAAAAATATTCACTAAATCGTTCTTTCTGCTGCACTAAATCCGGTCCGGTTTAATTCATATTTTCAGTATGACCTCAACTATATCGCTCGATTTCACCAAAATTGCCAAACAATGAACTTTCACAATAATGAACAATTGAATAAAGATAACTATCTTTTGACTCTCAAAAAAAGTTATCAACCTGATCACTTTCGCAGACAATTTAACATTAATTAAATTTTGGTTACCATTTGACAAAACAAGAATGAAATATAGTGACAATGCAAGAGTAGGTGATATTGAAAATGGCTTCAGACTTTTAAATAAAATGTCTCTGAAATCTTTTACTACACCTAACTTGTAATAGCATTTCTATAAATATAAATATGAGAGATCGAAAGTTAAATGAAAGCAAAGAAAATTACCTAGAAATTGACAGAAAGACTAAGTATGTAAAGCACAGTATAATAAGCAATAATGATGGATAATGTGAGGTACTGGCTTTCAAAAGACATTGAAGCACAGGCACATTTTCTGGGTAAAATTCAATCTTTGCGTCGTCTTGCGAAGTGAACGCAATTGAACTGACTTTTTCATAGAGCGCCATAGCGCATAATCAAATTGAACGACGAGCTGAGTAAACGACGAAATCAAGATCTGAGAAATGTCCTTGCTCGAATTTTCTACTATCGACTATTAACTTATCATACAAATAGAATTCACTATGCGGCACGGAGGAACTCTTATATTTTATACAAGATATATAAAAGATCTTTCAAGACATGTTTATAAATCATTTACAAAATATAAAAAATCTTAAATCGACGTCTTTAATATAGAACGTCCTCGGATTATTCAACATGAATATTTGACTTTAATTTACTCAATTAGTTCAATACACTGGCTGCCAAAAACCTGACTTGTTCATGCTTTAGAGTTTGTCAGGTTATAAAGATAACTAGCGAGGAGACCCAGGACTTAGATCGATGCCGCTGGCCAATGCCACCGAATTTCCGCTTGAATCCAACGTATTGTGACTGAATTGAAAACAAGTGTATGAGATTACAAATTTGGCTCGTGTTACTTTTTCCTTAACCCTAATAGTTTTTTATTCAAATATACTTATTTTCTTGTGATCCGAAAAACATGTGAGAAATGAATGGCGCGATCCATTAATTTAATCTGTTTCAAAACTGTCATTGCAGAGGAAGTAATAATCAGATTAGCATCTTTTTGACACATTCTAGCATATTGAAATCATCTCTGAAGTCGACAAACTGATTCTTTTCAGTGCATCGGAAACTATAAACTTGACATTCGAAAAGATGAATTATTATCCTAAACAACAACTGAATTTTGCGTTCCATCATCAACAAGAACTTTATCGATTTCCTTATTTCACATCAATCGCTTTCATGAGGTTTCCTCGATAGAGCAACTGTTTGTCGGTGAATTTGCGGTGAAGACACGACTCGACATCAAATAAGCAAAAAAGACAACCGTATCATCATGTTCATTCAAGGAGTAGTTCAGCGAACGCCATTCATCTCATACAATTCGACTTGAACATGTAATCGAACCACAATTGTTTTCTCTACGAATGTCTTTCAACCATTTTCGATAGCCACGATGCAC
This sequence comes from Prostheceraeus crozeri, assembly GCA_907163375.1. Lineage (NCBI taxonomy): Eukaryota > Metazoa > Platyhelminthes > Polycladida > Euryleptidae > Prostheceraeus > Prostheceraeus crozeri. The sequence continues at coordinate 447,817 of CAJQUW010001501.1, read as the reverse complement.
TTACAAGAATTATTATCGAATCCCCGAGCGAGTCAACGTTGAAATTGTTATTTTTTATTACTGTCAAACAAAGATTTACACATTTGAAATAAACCGTTCATAGTCTATAAAGCAGAAAACTTTGTAACTTAGAAAAGATTTGTCTAGAACTATCTTCGATAGTTTCAAATTTTAATCTTCAGCCCCTAGAGTTCAAGGTCAAAAGTCTGTATCCTGAATATAGAGACATTAAAAGTTCAAATACTATAAAAGGTGACTTTTACTTTGAATAAATGAAAATTGCGACTGCATCTTCATGTTCCTTCATCCAGGGGTGCATGAGACAAATTATAGGGCTCGGGTTCTTTGTGATGCCTGTCACTCGAACGTTTGGTCTATCGATGGTTAAGTAGGTAATTGGTGGATCTTAATAAGGGCAGATACATCTCACTTTCCACGTTTCATTTTGGTCATTAGTTATATACATGTAGATATTTTGTGATGGAATTTCTTCACTGAAGTATTTTCATGACATAATTAAAATTTAAACATGAGTTCTGCACCTTCTAAATCTAGTGAAACAACATGCTTTAAAGTGCGACCGAAGTAAAAAGTTAGGAATCAGATAAACGCCCTTTATGCTAACAATCATAAAAAGTAAGTATCCATGTTTCGCCGATTCTCTTGAACTTGTCATAGCAATTCAATTTGCAACCCAGTAATGTTCGATGTACAATTCGTTTATAAATTGATATCCGATGCAAAACAGAGTACATGCTATCTGCTATCAACTTTGCCAATGATTATCTAAACCGATGCCCATTATGTAGCGAATGTATTGATAGGTGATATCATCTGCATATTACATTTATATGTATTTGTGAATTCGCAAATTCAATTAGATATTGTGCTTCTGAGATTTAGGGCCATTTGGCTCAGCGAGTTAATTTAATTTTCCCTTGTTTAAGGAATAATTTATAGTCTTAAGACTATTTTAGAGTAACGCTAACTATAGAAGGTTGTTTAATACGAATGTAGCGTTTCTGACATTATCATATTACTTCTGTTCAGTTAGATGGGGAGGAATGTGATTTACAAATTTTCGATTTATCAGCTCATCATACATTATATATGCTAATATTCATGTTAACATAAAAATATAAATAAAATAACATAAAAGTATGTTTACCTTACGCAATTACAGCAGCAGTATGCAGCGTCGAAACACACAGTTAATAAAAAATTATGAGATATTCTTTGGGATTTGGGAGCAATTATTTAGCATGCAAGTGGAAGTATGTAGAGTGGCGGTAAATAAAGACGGAATGATTTGAAAGGTTAGTGATGTTGGTGGAGTAGCAGTACTGTAGTGTTTGCTCTCATATGGTCATTCTAACCTTTTTGGCATTAATTGTGTTGTAAATTTTGCGACTTTAATACTACCCGGGTATGCATTATGCATGAACAAGTATGCACATGTGCGAGTATTGTAACTATTAGAACCATCGGGATCACATGAAATTAGTTCCGCAACTCGATGAACAATATCTGCCACAGGAGAACTCTAATCTGATGGTCGCACGACAGATGCTAACAAATATACCTTCAATGATTTTTCCTAACTTAGTCTTGCAATCGTAAAAACTATACATTTTTACGTATATGATCTAAAAATGCAGTTTAAAATAATAATAGCATTTATCTAATATTTTCAGAATTCATGGATTACAAATATTTTCAAGTGATAATTTGCGAGATATGTATGACAGATATGGGAAATATATGGCTTATGAATGTTTTCTGCAGTGTAATTTATGTATGTCATGTTCATGCTATACTCAAAAAAATCATTAGTATTGATGGTAGTGGAATCTTTACAGATCACATTTATATTAAATGTTTTATGCGCATCCATGGTTTTTTAATCCAGATTACTCATTTATGATGATGCATTTCTGATTGTTAAATGAAGCAGAAAATAAGCGAAATTTAGTCCTCTATTTGATAAGTTTTTATGAAATCGTTCAAATTGCCTAATTGCAATTAAAAAATGCTATCTTTGGTAACAATATCGACTCAAAACACAGATCGAATGTCTCAATGTGAAAGAGTATGTGAAGAGATGACATAGTACTTACTTGATTTCATAAAATATACACCAGTTTTTCAAAAATGATTTACAATGTTTCATCGACAAGAAAATAGTCTGGGGACGATATGGTTCAGCTATCTGTTGACCTCCATTTAACCAGTTTTATAGTGTCGATTTGATATCCCATTGTTCTCACGAGTTTGATGCAGCTTCCCGTGCTTTACTAGGAAAGCTATGTTTTGAAGTTGCTGAAATGACCTCTATCCATTATACTGTACTATATCACAAAGTCATCAAATCTTTGCAAAGAATATATTGACCTATTGTCGTGGCATTTTTAGATTTCTCTTAATGAGCGATTAAAAAGTGTCTCAAATGAAACAAAGAATCAACTTCCTTCAAAATGAGATGCACGTGTAGGAGTTGCTCATATCAAGTATATGTGTAGCCTTGTATGAAGTTCAAGTTTATCAACGTGTTATGTACATTTCTATACGAAACATTGTCATGTAGACGATTTTTGATATGACTTTTCACTTACATGTGATAATGATTACTTTAGCTTCAAATGCGTAGTACTGCACATGAAAATGAATATTGACGTCTTTGCGAGTATGTTTTACAGTGCAGAGGCAAAGAGGAAACAGACCTTACATTATAAAATGCATTAATGGGATGAAATGTATTTTAAATGATGAAAGCAAAATGCAGCATCTGCACGACTAATTGTTGTGCAGGTGGCAAGATTTATAGTTCAAAATATCACATGACAAAAACCAAGATAGAAATTGCAATGTGAGATGTCATCACTTGTTGTAAACACGAGTTTAACTCAGCCTGTCTAAAAACCTTGATTTACAATCATTTTGTACCTTTGGAAAGCAATAAGATCGATTTTTCAACATGATACAAACACAAACCTTTTGTAGAGAACGTTGGAACTATTTAGGGACAACCCCGTGTTGCCACCATCATCCCGAGGTTTAAACTGAGCCGAATCAGTGCAAGGAATAAATGTAGCGTTTTTATGTACTTCAGTACGAATAACCCATGGCATCGGTATGTCTGTAATAAAGGAGACTTTTACCTATAGACCACGATGAATGATCTCTTTAGATACGTTTCAAATGCTCTCAATTTTTGTGCTGTCTCAAAGGCAAATCGAATATTAGCTTTGAATGAAAGGTGGCTTTGCAAAGCAGCGACCATTTGCTCTTTATGACATTGTGCAAAGCACACCCAATATTTGTATATTGAATATAGCAATTTAATCTGGTGTCTGAACCCCACACCATTTTATTGATCATGCTGAAGCTCAAAAACGCCTTTGCAAATCATTTGTAAAATTAAAATGCCTTAATTGATCGAAGTCACTGAATATGAATTTGTTAAGTCTTGAAATTTAACTACGTTAACATTTAAGACAGTGAATCAGTTTTGTGATGTTGATTCAAACACTTTATTTTCTTCATTACGGTCACGCAAACATACAAACACAATAAATCCCCGGCAAAAGATAATTGTGACATTTTCAAAACATTCAAAGCGCCATCCTTCTTTCCCGGTGGATGTGACGCATCAATGAAATTCTCGTTATTATAGCGGTAGCTTTGACTTTCACTGGTTTAACCATATCCATACCTTGAAATTTGCTGTGGACCTTGAAAAAGGATTACCGCTCAACCTTTTCATACCAATATTGACTTCCTTACATGTTCACATGTGCTTGGCATGCAGCAATGCGAACAACTCCCTCTATTCTGTGATTGGCTGATTAAAAACAACATACATGTATACCAGAAATTCAGAATAACAGCATATTGTAGAAATCCCATGGATCCATCGAATAATGTATTGAGATATCTTGAGATATCTACATTTGCAAAAAGTTAGTTAATCCTATAATGATATAATTACTAAATATGTACATATACATATATACATATAATGGCTAATCCAATAAGTCTTTACTTTAATTTCATCATAACTTCTAGGCAGGATAAAGAGCTGAGAAGATAAAGAGCCGATAAAATGTAGACCTTCTATTTCGAATGTTTTCAGCATCCGAAGCATATTTGGACAAAATTATGAAGTTTATTAGTTGGCGTTCTAAACGAATTACGCAAACAATGAGCAATCAACGGGCTGGACTTTTTTAGCATTGTATTTTGGTATAAGATGTTCACATATCCTTCAGTTTTTGAGATAAATGACAATATGAAAGAAAAAATCTTGAACTTCTACCAATCGAAAAATGAACATTTTTCAGTGTAAAGATGAAAAATAATGCTCTGTGGCCTTGCCAAGTAATCCCAAGAAACTACAAATGTACCAATTTTTGAAGAGTGTTGTGATTTTAATATTGACATAACAATGAGAGAATTCCAACAATATTCCATTTTTTTGTAACAATATAGAAAGCAATCGACGCACACAGCTCTACTCTTGACCTAAAGGGATGAATGGTTGGGATAAATAATTGATAATTCCTCATTCAATGCTCGCTGCTCGTTCATTTTCAATTAACCCCACGGTCACTAATGATCTGAATTCACCTACGTACCTCTCAGATAAAAATTCTTCTCGTTGAAGAGAGAAATCTTCCATACCTGAGAACCGTTAAAATCGTCTCCGAAAATTATGAAAACGGAATTCTGAATGATTTAGACATTACAGAGAACTAATAATTGAAGAGTTGGCGACGAGGACAGCGTCGATGTCTGGCAGAAGTAAGCGGAAGATAGGATTGAAATTATCAGGAAAAGTGGGCGTCCGGCCAAACAGGGGCTCAATGCCCTACACGTCGGATCTAATCAACGTTAATATAAATATCAAATCGAAGTAGAAATTCAAGCTTTGAGTGCCAAGCGTCGTTCACTTGAGAAAGGAATTTTATATCATCAGCAGGAATAGCACTATACTATTCACTTCTGTAATTTATAACTGCGATGACTTATTCTTAAGTAAATTAAGTAATTTGAAGGATAACTGAATTTGAGGTCAATTAGTCTGCTTTTTTCTAGTGATTCCTATTTCCTCCAAATTTCAAATTAACCATGTCATTCATTAAGTACTGAATAGATAATCATAAGTATTTTCAATTGAGGGAACGATTGTAAATTTTAATTAAAACAATAGTATATTATAGTTTATATTATAGTTTTTTATATTTATTATATATTTATATATAACTTATATATAATTATATTTATTATATATTTTTTATATTTATTTATTATATTATATTTATATTATAGTTTATATTTATAGTATAAACTATTATGATAGTCATTGACTAATCATACAGTAGGACAACGTGTGCATGCATGCATGCATGCAATCTATTACATGCAATTTTCGTATTTCTGTCTAACCAACATTACCACACAACAATATGTAAATACAGCACTTTGATATGCATATGAAGCGCACAATAATCATGAATGGGAAGTGATAGTGCAAGTTTATTGAATTGCATTACGATTTGCGTTATCATGAGTCTTTAAAAGTCTTATTTATGAAGTCATAGCGTCACTGGGTCACTGCAAACTTGTATAGAAATCATAGGGAGCCGAAAATTGCATGCTGACGGCTGCATCAGTCAACAGTTTGCGATTCTCAAAACATCTTCTGGTTCAACAATCAGTTCTGGCCGGAATATGAAAAAAATTCGTTCGTGAATTTTTGTTAAGCTTTGTCCAGGAAAAGATGGTTTGGTCAATTTTTTTGCTGATTCCTTCAATGCAATTTTGGGATCATTGTGAAGATAGAAAGAAGAACAACTTTCCACCCATATACAGATTGATTCATGCATTATAATATGATCTCAGAGTTGTGACTTGAAAAATTAGAACGAATTGCGTGAACTGTTGAAGTAATGAGAATCTAAAACTTCACGGTACAAATCATTTCAGCAATAGAAAAATCTTCTTTCAGAAAAAATAACGTTCACTCGCGCATTTTGAGACTTTACCTTAAACAATTAATAGGATAAATTATTTCTTATGAATATTGAGAAAGTTCGGGACAAAGATGTTTGCTGATGGTGCACAACAAAGTAATTACGTTGATGTTGTAAACAAACAACGCGTAGGAGAGATAATATTTCTCATCCAAATCTGAAAAGTAGATGATTTGAACCGTAGATTCTATCACGGGAATTGCGTAATCATCTTAATTAGGGCACAAAAGTTACCTATCCTTACCCAATAGTAGATACATGCGCATGTCTAATGAACGATTTATGCTTCAAAATATGAATCCTTTTCATGATCCGAGGTAAGAGACCTTCATATAAAAAGAGACATATATATAAATCCTTATTAAGTCATTTAAATGTATTCCATTATGTTTATTGACAATTCTATTTTCAATAATTAATTTATTATTATTCAATTCATTGACATCGTCTGAGGAAATTCACTATCTGATTCTTTTCATTCGAAGCTTAGGCAACGGATGAGATTGACATCAGTCAGCTATTTTCTGCAAGCTCATGAATTATTTTTTGACATCAGTTGGAATTCTTCTGGGTGTTATTCAATCTGCGAATATTTGAGAATTATGTAAGAATGCGTTGGAGATTTTTTTTGCGCAGCAGAATAGAATATGCAGATAACCAATGTTTATTAAACTTAACTGATCTTCAATTATCGCTGCCAAATAGTTGCCAAAAATTTCAGTATTCATTGTTTTATCACCTAGCATAATGATATCAATTGACAAAAATGTTCATGAGATTAACTTGGAAACCCTAACAGAATCATTGAATTTAAAGGAATACACTAAAAAACTTAGAGTGTCTATTTTCTGGACTCAATCTAGAAAGTAGAGAGTAGTACAGTAGAGATCAATTGTATTTCTCTTGAAATATAGTATATAATAGTATAGTATTCAATTGTATGTTTCAATTAAATTGTCTTGCATTTCCATTGAATAATGCTTATCGCAGGTTTTCACAATGATATAATGAGACTAAAGAACAAGTACTATTAGCCCATCGACTTATTGATTGCATAATTGTCGAACTTCACAGCACTTTTCTTGGTCGTGAAGCATTGGATTATACCCTGTAGTCATCTTTAAATTTTGATGGGATGATTGACCTCAGGCCAAAACTTACTGAAACTCTTGGCAGCAATCAATTTGTCATCAGTGGAAAGTCATCAGCTTCGCATGCTATAATTGTTGCTCACGACGCTTGCTGACGACCCACGTACAAAAGCATCCATTCTCTTGAGTTTCGACCTTTCTAAGGGATTCGACACAATATGTCAAGAGATCCTCCCTGGTAAAGCAAAGTATTTCAACCGTCCTTCTGGGCTTCAGCTTTTCTCGGACAGCAATTAGGATCAATGGCAATAAGAGTTCACTCCGAAGGGTAGCGAGTGGAGTCCCACACGGGTCTCTGTTTGTTCCTCATCTGTTCGGCCTTTATGTATCATCTCTCCATCCTCTTCTACCCAACATCACTTGTTTAATCAAATGCGTTGATTATATTTGTGTCATAATGAATGTTTAAGGACTCCTTCAGTAAAGGCATGTACACCTAGTGGACGTCTATCAGCTCCTTGTTGTCGCACGAATATACAACAAGCTTACTTCTTCCCAAGGATTTGTGGGACCTTATCCACTTACACGCCTCAGTGATGCGCTTTATGGCTGGTTTTAAGCAGCTGGTTTCTTTATTATCTGAGGTTACCATGCTTTAAAGATTTATATTGAATCAGCATTGTCATATTTTCAATTGCAATTTCAAGAACCAATAAACATATCTCGCTTTCGCTCTCTATTTCTCTCTTGATAACAGCAATTCTTCAAATGTTGCTTAATCCAATAAGACAATCTCCAAATATTGCCTAATCGTTGGTTATAGATCAACTATGAGTTTGTAGCAAAAAAGAAAATAGTTGTTATAATTCAAAACTTGAATTTTTTGATTATTTTTCTAATCACTCGGAATTAATGTGCATTTAAAAAAAAATTTGCGCATCCAAGATTGGTATATCGTGGCAGTGTGTGATGACATGCAATCAATTTGAGACTAAAAGCAAAAAAGTCGGTCTATTTATTCACATCTTTATTCTAAAAAATTTTTTTTCGCTGTTTAACCCTTTGCCTATGCATCACATGCAACAAATTAAGACACGCCACGGTTAAAAAAATTCGAAGAAATATGGAAGCGGAAGAATGTAAGTTCAAACAAATACCATAGTGAAAATTCCTAGAACGAATTAGATCATTTAAAGTTCATTGTCCATAAATGCAATTAATGCTTGCAATATAGAGATCCATACCCTGGTACAGAGCAAGATGCATAATTTTTACAAAAACGTCAGTTGGGTCTGACACGGCTGTGGAGGGCGTGCTTCGTTGGCTTTGATGATCTTAACACCGCGTTAGCAGTTCGAGGAGTGGGTTCGATTCCCGGCCGGCAAGTCATTTTTCGTGCCAGGAGCTAGGCGCATAGAAATATCATTTCAGCCTCTAAAAAGCCTGAGGCATTGAATTGTTGAATCCTTAAAGTTGTCCCAAATAGCAGAATGATGTGGACTTCAAGGCTAAGCTTTTATCTATAACTGCTGCTAGAGCACTTATCAGTGCTCATATTTATTCTGTCTTTCTAAGATGCTGATTTCGTTAATACAAATGCAATCCTTCTAATTTATGAGAATGAAAATTAATGAGATGGCTCATCATTGATTGATAACAGCTAATCACCTCTCTTTGCTGATGACTATGTAATCTCAATCACCTAGGAAGAAGAAAGAGCAGATGCCACATTCAAAAGTACTTCGGTACAGTTGAGAGTTCTAGTCTGGGCGTCGAGGGAGTTACCACTGCTCTCACTGTAGGTTTTTAATCCTATAAACTTTTTGAGAATTGCTTGTGTGCGAAGCTTGTTCAGTGCACACCACATTATACTTTTCGCTCGTTGGGCAAAGTAAGGAAGTAATATGAAATAAAGTGAACAGGGAAATATTTCGATGAAAGTTGTTTCTATCTAGTCTGATTTTCAGTAAAACTTTCTGACTTCATTTTTGCCTTTTTTACTTTAGTTGATAAATGAGATAAGTAGGTTCGCTGTTTTGAATCTCAGCTGTCAATCTTTTAAGTGCTTCATTTATCTTTCATAACATAATCTCTGACTCTTAACATCGCATGAACTGGACGACCCCTTATTAAAATGGAACATACAAATAATTCTATAATTAATACTTTAAATTCAACATCTTTGAAATTGTAGATCTGTTGTTTAATGGCATGAATGTTCAGATTAAGAAATTCGATTATCCCTTAATGAAATGTTGTCATCTCTTAAATTCTTAACACACCCTATAAAAATATTCAAAGCAGTGCATATTGTGCAATTTTGCTATTTAATAATAATCATCAAGATTTATTCTGTGAAAGATAAAATGTCAAATAACTGTGTTTGCAATGACAATTGTAACATGAACTGGAAATAATCATAGATGACTCAAAGCGTGCTGCAATTTTATTCTTTCCTTTCACGAAATTTTAAATATTTTAGAAGGAGAAGGCGTCTGCCCATCCTTAGAATATTAGATCTGCCTGCATTTAAGTCTATCTGTCAATAGCTCTCATATCTTAACTGAGAAATTTTGCAAAATTATGTGATAGTGCATGAAATACTGAAAACATGAAAATGAACGAATTAGAATCCATGAAAATAATAAGGAACATTACAGATGCATGATATTGATTGCGATTCTCGAAAATAACTTTGTCATTTATAAAAGGCGATTGAAAAGTACCACTTATTGGTATTAATATCATAAACGATATTCAATAATTCTTCAATTGTTAACTGAATCTCTATGCCTCAACTTTCTTTACCAAATTCCCTTTCATTTTGTCATCAATAAGTAATAAAACAAGCACTCAGCATTCCCATATTTGTTTTTGATCATTACTCTCGTCGATATTTATATTGAGCAGTAAAGTATCCGACAATGTCAAACTATCATATATACTCGTATATATCATATATAGTACATATAGAATAGTAGATAGCACAATGCATATTCTCAGATAGCCTATTAATAAAATCATGTTTTCCTATGTCATTCTATTTGACTATAAATTATCAAAATTGTTTTAAAGGAATTTCATGTCATCAACTTTGTTCCCTTAACTGACACTAAATTCATCAACAAGTTTGTATTTAAACACAGATAAACTTTCTCTCCCTTAACTTTATACACGTAGCGAATAGTGAGGCAGATCTTCGACCTCGAAGTGTGAAAAGACAATCGCTCAACACTATGTTGGAATATCTGTTTTTGGGAAGATGGCGTTGAATAATTGATGGTATTGATGGAGGAATTATCAAGAATTTATTTTCTATCACCTGTCAATCTCGAAAATGTGAAACGCTACGAGCGGCGCTCTCCTCAACCGCAGTTGATAGAGAGTTAATTATTGAGTTCACTGACATTAGTTGACTTAGTTGACGTTACTATCACAATGAATGTAATATTTTTAATATTCAACAGCTTACCGCCGAGTGCTCCTTGCTTGTAATGCCACCAGCTGTCCCATCTCGTATCCCAACCCATTTCTCGCCACAATGCCAATGCTGAAATGAGAAAGAATACAACTGTAGGGATGCTTTTTCCAACATAAAATGATAATATAATGATTGCGGACAACAGGCAGAATTGGAGTCAATGAATGGTTATTATTCACCAAGTGTGAGAATAGTCTCTTCTTCTATCTGACCAAGCTATTTTTCGCTTCTATGTATGCATTTACTGTACGAATGCATCAATGACAGGCAATCTTCATCAGGCTCAAAAAAAGTCAAATGGAAAGTGAAAATTAGATAATGCACGTCATAAATAATCTACCATGTTTAGAATTTGCAAGCCACGCGTTTAAGTTGTAAATTGGCCATAATTAGATGAGTTTTTCGGTGAATCAGATGGATTGTCTAATTGGGAATCTAAAGTTCATTGCTGAGCATGCAGCATTCATAACATTTAATTGTCAATGATGTGATATAGTCAGGATGATTGCAGGCATAATGATAATAAATATATATTGAAATGAGTGAAAATCAGTGGAAAAAGGTATTTAAAATTCAAAGCTAAGTTGACCAATAATACCAATAATAAAATAGATACACTGACAGAATTAGGGACACTTTCAATGCATTACTTTTTAAGGGAGGAGGCAATACACAAAGGTATGAAGGAATTATGTCGGCGAGAAGATCGTGATCGAGGTGTTGTAAGTTCCTTCGTACGTTCGTACCTTCGTGCGTTCAAGTTTGATATGCATTTAAAAATTGACTCAAAATATTGTCAGGACGAAGACGTTTAAAGCTTGATGACACCGTACCGATGGTAGGCTTGTACGTAACAAATAGTACGTAATTCGTTCATTTTTAGAAACAAAGACTTATAGCCTCTTTTAAACATGCAACTTTGATGCGCTTTTTCACTAACCTCGTCAACATGAATGCTCCTTGATAAGTGAGGAGCATGCACAATGCACAAGATTTATACTTTTGGAACCATCGTTTAGTCAAGCATTGAAACTGGAATTGTGGTTGACTGTGAGCGACATGCATTCAGTCTTCGAAGTATTAAGCGCTACAAAGCCACTTGAAATACACCGAGAGTATATACATTGCCAGTTTCTGACTCAGCTATCTGTTGTTGTCAGGCACGAGGGAACGATTTTTCGGTAGAAGGGCTAAAATTTTCGGTGTTGCAGAGCGAATTGTAGGTGGTTAACGGAGGTATACTACTCGATCTGGCGGAGACTGTATTCGTTTTGGATGGCGCGCTGAAATTTGCTTACTAATTTTTTACATTCAGACTGAATTTTGCTATAAATTTTTGGCTTCAGTTTTTTATCACTATGGCTTCCCGTAAGCTTGGGTTTGCGTCATAAGTTAAATAGCAAATGGGGCCTGACTTTCCAAAATAAATCATGCGTTTAATGACATCATGCATCTCGATTCACATTTTATTTCACCAGTGTAGACTATATGTAGCTATATGTAACTATATGTTGATTTTACTCTATCATTCGGATTGGCGTCTACTTTGACATGATTTACTTTGATTATTTCAATTGTTAGGAAGCTGGGATTTATTTTTCCGCCAATCCTTCCGTTTTGGCAGTTTCTTAAAGTTTCTTAAAGCATTTGTTTGTCAATATATAGCTATGCTGCTGGACATGACACTCGAAGGTTGGAATCAGAAGACAAATCACTCTAGCTGTATTATGTGAGATATAGTCGATTTCCGATGAACTGCACTAAAATGATTATTGCTGAAACTAAAGCAAGTTGATACAAAAAATAAAAACATCAAATTGATTTCGGGCCTATGTGTCAAACACTGAAAAAATGTTTATTAAACAGGTTCACGTAAGTGTGCAATCATCAGCATGTGCAAGCTTGCAACAAAGATCACACTAGGCATAAACTATCAACAAAATCATTAATTATACCATTTGTTTCTTAGTATTATTGGGGTATTAAGTTCAATATCATTTCACTTGTCTGAAATTAAGGGCTTTCAGAATGAAATAGCAACGGTGTCATCCATTATTTTTGTAGCTGCAGGAGATCATAATGCCTTTCACTAGAGAGTATGAACAACGCAGCTAGGCTAGGGGGAAAGTGAAATAAATTTGAGCACGTCCTGCACAAACTATTAGGCCTACAGGGCAGTTCAAATTTAACCAAAAGTCTTTGACAATGTCCCATTGAAGAAAATATAGGCCTATATCCATTTAAGCAATATTAATTAAAAAGGGACCTAAATTAACATACAAAAATACTTATGTTTTTGAATATAAATGCAATAGTCATTTACAATCAACTCGTGCGACCGGATTTCTTATTGATGATTTCCGCCAATTGCTGACAGGCTAGACGACCGATAATGTGATTTTGTGAATATCGAAGTTGGCCTCTAAGCATCACACTTTTAAAGGTATTTGCTTTTATGATATTACTTCATTCATGCACAATAAAGAATCACGTGACAAGAGACACAACATGTGGATGGCAATTAAAAAGAAATTATTATGAAATGTTTTGGAAATGCCTGTTTTGTTTTGTTTGATCGATGGATGAATCAGACTATATTCCGTGATCAATGTCTCTGGCTCAAGGTTTTGCAGTTGCTGGGAGTAAGTGAAAACTTTAAGGCGGGCTCAGGCCTCCCTAGCCCCTGTTCCCGCGTGCCTGGTTGCTGTGGACATCATTCACAGAAAACATCTGCAAGCATCTGACAATTATGATGACGTCACAACATGGCGATTGATGACGTTGCAGCAAAAATGAGATATAAGTAGAAGAACAGAAAATGTTTTTGTATATTTTTCGTCGCTCTGTTTAGACTGCAAAAAATGATTAAAATCCAAAAATTACACTTTAGCTGGTATTTTGGTTGCTGTTTATGTGCAGTTTATAGCAATGGATCATTAAGTTTAAACACGTTGAAAAAGTGAAAATGAACTAAAATTGTGGGAGTTTGCAATTTTGCAAAACAAAAAGGCTAACTGCTAACTACTTGCACGTCAGTGACGACATGTACATTGAGTTATAGAATAATATAGGTCATAGGTCATAATATAATATCATAGGTCATAGCCATTTCACTATACCTGCATTTTCTTGCCCTACATCTTTACATCGCAGTTCTTGATAGTCCATGTGGCCTTCCATTTCATTTCATAAGAGATATCGTGTTTTAATTTCATTTCACTAGAACATTCAGTTGTTGAATTGTCTTCATGCACTGCATGGCTATGCATTTGAATTTCCGAAATCTCTCCTGCTTGCACAGGAAAGTAACCTCTCAGCATCAGAAACCTTCCTTAACACGTTATCAACCGATTCATTATTCTTATTGTTTATTTTTGGAACTCAACTTTTTATAACAATAATAATAATAATGACGTATTTATTTCAAGCCCCAATATTGGGAATCGTGGGGCATTCAACTTCACAAGGTCAGAACAAAATACAAAAAAATTAAGGCAAAACAACATCAAATAAATAAGTAACATGAGAGTAAAAAACGGCTTGGCGATGACAATAAGTTACATACTGAAGTTGCTATTACTCAATTTTGACATAGAAATTATGAAAGAATTTTGAAGCAGCGAATTAGTTATTTTGGGGATGCGAAATTTTCCAGAGTACGGAAGTCGAGGAAGAGACAATGAATGTAGAGGATGCTTCGGATCTGAAAGCAATTGCTGGAAAAGCCTCCAACTTAGCACCACTCGTCGATAATCTAGAGAAACAAAAAGATGACATTGACATTTGGCTTCACATATCACACGATGACAACGTTGCTGAACTCTGTCGACTAAACTTGATTGATTCGAACGGAGGCCAATAAATAGAGGAGCACAACACTCCAAAATACTTCTGATGCAGCCGCAATATATTGTAAAGAGTTGATCCTTATCAAGAAACTGCTTCAACTGTCGAAGCACGTATATTCGTGATGAAGCCTTTCTGGAGACAGCGTCAAAATGCGATTTCCAAGTAAGTCTTTGATCGGATAGTACGCCCAGAATTTTCATTTCCACAACCGATGGAATATTATGGATCTCCCACTCAAAGTCGTAGTTATTTGGTCTGAGCATCACTGTCATTTGTTGGCACTTTTGAGATTTTATATTCATCCTGTTATCATCCATCCATGTCTCTATTTCACTGTAGGCATCAGAAACTCTGCCTGTATTTGTCCGACCATCCACCGACCCACAAATAATAATGTCGTCTGCATATTTACGAGACAAATATCAGACTTCACCTTCAAGTCGGATAGAAAATAGTTAAATAAATATGGTCCAATCGTAGAACCCTGTGGAACTCTACCGGTGACTTTCCGATAACTGTTCAATGTAGACTTCCACCGCACACGTTGATATCTGTCGGTTAGATAATTGTTCATGAATTGTATCAAAAAGGGATCAAAATTGGCTGAAATCATTTTGGCAACAAGCATGTTATGGGATAGTCGATCGAATCCCTTTTCAATATTGATGGAGAGTAAATGGCAAGCATTGACATGTTGATTCGAGAGTGCGTTAGCTATATAATTGGTCAACTTTATCAATGCACATGTAGATGAGCTACTTTTGCGGTATGCATATTGAGCATTGTCAATTCGATTTGAAAATTCTGATGAATACCATTCCATTAACCGGCGTTCAAAGAGTCGCACAGGCATGGGCAATAATGATATGGGGGCGAGTTTCACAGATATTTGGCTTTTTTGTTTTCGGTAATGAAATGATGTCAGACCGTTTCCACATCTTTGGAAGGTTTAATTCTTCTAAGCACTTGTTGAAAATAAGACATAAAGGTTCAGCAAGGGCAGAAGCAAACTTTACCCAAATTATCGAGGAGATTTCGTCGGAACCATGAGCTTTCTTAGGATTAACACGAGATAGCATGAGCTCAACTTAATGCATCTTGAACTCGAAGGGAATAATTACAGGAGTTGGTCGAAACTGAATTGGATCTGCCTGCATAACCGAGATGTATTTCAGAATTAAAGTTTCAAGAATTTGCTTGATAGGCATATTAGGATCACATTTAGGAAGCCATTCAGAGTCCTTGTAAGTCCCTATGACCTTCTTATGAATGTCCCATATCGATGCACCTCTAATACGCATTCTGAAGCCCCATTCACGTTTCGCCGAGAATATGCTCCTTTACTTTGTCGCGATAATGAACATAAAGAGTCCAATTTCGTGATCTATACGCCCTGTACCGTTTGTTGATGAAGACTTTGACCACAACAGTGATCCACGGCTTATCCGTAGCTGAGCATCTGATTGTATCACTTGGGAGAAGTGACAGACAATCTCTTAGATGGCTGTAAAATATGTCACACATCTCATCAAGATCGAGTCCCGAGAAAAAGATGGGAAAATTGATGGTTTGCATGCGTTGAATAATTGGCAACATGTTAGAATCTCTGAAGTCATACACTTGTTTGTATTCACTCTGATGAGGGAATCGGTGAAATTCACTAGGTTTAATCAAGAAGGTATCTGCTAAATGTTACTCAGTAAAATATAGAAAATTGACATTTGTGCTCTAGATCTACCATGTGTTGAGTGTCAAGATAAACTTAAGTATTTGCATGAAATTAGACTAATTAGTATGTGCGCTCTCCATGTGTGGTAAGTGCTGATCCATTTGCTTCCTTTAGCAATGTCATTGAACGAACATCCTGGACGACTTGTGAATAAGAAGCGCAGTATCGCGAAATATTTCAAAATGTCGTTTAACTGATTGATTACAGTTGAAATACCCATCATTGATATGAGAAAATTTTACATTAATTAGCAGTCTCAGTAGTATAATTTACATTTAATTGTCGTAAGGCAACTACTAAAAGAGAACATTTTCCTGTGAAGGAAATTGCTGTCTTATGTTTTTCCAGAGATAGAGAGAGATTCGTTTATTCAAAACAATGAAAATCAATCATTTACATGTCGTGAACTATATATATAGGCACTATATATACACATTACTTCGATTGTGTACAATTGTGCAGAAAAGACTGATAGATGACCATCGAGCGAGCGTACTTGCGACAAAGAGGTGCAAGCAGCATTTCACTATGACGCGATCATTGCAGTTTTGTTGGTAGTGTAACGTTAATTGCTAACAACGCTCTCTGAAACGATTTTGATAGTGGATAGATAGTTGATGCATGCATGTGAGTTGGAATATCAATTTTCAAACAACTCAGAACATGAATGCTATCGAGATATCTCTCTTCATCTGAATCATACAAAACTGTTTCAGTGTGCGAGCAACATTGTTAACGGAAGACCTCGAAATCCGCAGTGATTTAATGAAACAACCAGATCAAATGTGCGTAATTATTGTTTGTTACTATTAAATTCTTTGCCTGCATGAGATGCGCGCTAGAATGTATGTGAATGAAGAATGTGCTTGAAGAAATATTTGAAAGCTTCAACAGACTTACAAGGTTTCGAATTAGGCTTCATATTTGTGAATAATGCATCTCATGGGATATTCTGTCACATACAACATTCTAATATTTGAGAATGTTTGCTTGAGACATAAAGACTTAACAGGTTCATCGGAACAAAGAGTTGAAGATGGTAAAAAACTAACATTTCACACAAATTTCCCATTTCTTAATGTTGACAGCTATCTTGCAAATTTGGTTCAATAACGTAATTTCCTATAAAGGATTCGTTCTGTAGACTATACATGTTCTCTGCTATTCCTTCTTTGTCTTAACTACGAGATAAATAACTCGTTAAACATCGCAACGTTCTCAAAATCAAATGTGCATACTGTCTGTCGACCAATTTATCATTTTGTACAGGTGGCAAAGATGCTGCACATTAGTTTAGTGGATTTATAGATTGAATACATAGACAATTAATTTGCACTGCTAGCTCACTAGCTATTACTATGAACAGGGTTGGAGCCACCCGGTGGCTGGCGTAATCAAATACGACTGGCCGATGCCGGGACCGTTGCATTCAAAATTGGCCGGTCGGGGCTGCGAAGACGGCCCTGCAATGGACTTAGAACGTCAGACATAATTTGGTCAACATCATTAGACATCTCTCAATTTCCACATACGCGTTGTATGAGTGAAATGCACGAGCGGTAGGCCTACCGACACTCCGAATGAGCAAGGGTTCCCAGCTATGTAAAATACAATTATTCTTTCTTTTTCGAGCGATTTCATGCCCAAACGGGGCAATTCAATTTTGAATGAAGATCTCACAAATGGAGGTTGCTTTCAAAATTTTCAATACCTTATCAGAATCTAAAAATACGCAAAATTATATTGTCGTGAAACTTTATAATCTGATCGTCTGTTAATTTATTCACTGATGGAATTTCTTACTTGTCGACGCATCAATGTATTGCATGTATATTAGTCAAAATGGTTGCAAGTGACAAAGTTTCTGATTCAAACAAATATTCTTTCTGACTCAAAAATCCACGGTCACTGCACGCAGTTTGCATTGAGAAATATTTCAAAGTGAAATTTGCTGATTCTCTCCTACGGATATGGAAAGCGCTTATATTCTTTCACTTGACTTTCATCCATAAAAACGTTTTTGCACTTCGTTCTTTAGATTATATTATATGAATAAATCATTTATGATCACCATGATTGGCTGAAAATGCTAACAGATGTTTTTCATTTTGAGGTAGATGCAGTTAAGTGTAGTGATTTTGTAGTCAAATGTTTATTATTTGACGTCATAACGAGAAGACAACATTATGGTAAAATAAGAGTAAAGTCGAATAAAATTCATACCATTGCTTGATAATGTGATGGCATTAATTTCATTAATTCCTGATTCACATAGTCAAAAAATACTGCAAAATTAAAATTCAGGTAATTTACATAATGGATGAGCATCTTGTAAGCGTCTTAGACATCAAATTATCAGGTTTTTTAAGATTTTTGCTGCGGGTCATCTGATAATTCCCACGGATTACACTCAAATCGTCTCAAGATCGACTTTTATTAGTTTACGCCTAACGCACTCAGGATTTATAAGTAAAAACAAAAGTCATGAATGCAGCATAACATTTAGCATTTAGCAGTGAATTTTACTCGCGATTCTACATGTACGTGTGCAAGGTGACTTTTTAAGTCTTGAAGTTAATTACATGTGTTACATTACACGCATCAGTCTCGTGTGAACAGTGTTATTACTAGACTTAGTGACTATTATTGGATTCTAAATTTTCATAATGATCAGAGTCGATCAAATATTTTCTACACCGTTTAGTCGGAGGTCGTACAAAGAAAAGCAAGAAGAAAAGGCTGTCTTAATTATGACTGACATGCATCTTACGAGTGTTGATAACGATAGCGTATCTCTTCTCTCCATTCTCCATGTTAATGAGCTATCTTGAGATGATTTCTGGGCATTGATAGTGTTGGCTATGGCTCACTACATGTAACGGATGAACGTTCAAAATCCACGGTACAAGTCGAAAATTCCACGATGCACAATGTGACCCGTGGAACACATTAAAAAACACACTGAAATTATAATTAATTAGAGAAACTAAAGCAGTTACTTTGAAAATGAATATAAATCATTAACGCATTGCCTAACACTTAATGCCTTGCATTCGTTTACTCGCACTACTTAAGCGGTTAAATTTCATTTCAACTAAATTGATTAATAATTTTCCTCAACCTCTACTCACCAAAACTACCGCTCTTTTTTCTTCCTCTGACATAATAGCGGCCAATTTTCAATTTCTAAGGTTATTGATGTTGAATAAATCATGTGACAATTTCATTAAATGTTGGATCAAAGTGAAATGATTGATTTATATCCTGACATATTCTCCTCAATGATTTGAAACAATGGAGGAGAAACCATCATTATTTTCTGTATCTCATATCGGTGAATCTGACTGAGAACTTAGGTGTCTCATAAGTGCATGGCAAACATCTGTGCTCAAAGGTCACTGAAATAGCATGAGGTTTTCTTAATGGATTATAAATGAACTTCTCAGCAACTGCTTTCATGCTGATGCAAATGCACCGGCTCGGAGTCTCAAGGATAGAACCCATCCAAACATTCGCGATGCTGTTATAAAATTAGGTTTTTGGAATGCCATATCTAATTTCATGAGAAATCTTTGTTTCATACAAAATATGATTTATCAAGGAATTTTTTTGTTTTCACAAATGAACGTCTCAGTGTAGATTTTTGACAACTAACATCGTGAGCATTAATTTTTGAATGTCTTGTGAAAACACTCGTTTGAATGACAATTTGTTGCAATAATCTATTATTTTGGTATTTTTATTCATAATTGCTATAGCTGAAAAAAATATATATTATCCTGATCTGAAGCTTCAATGCTCCATTGACTGACATTTTTTCTTTCAATATTTGCTATGTAAGAGCAATTTCTGCATAATGAGTTTAAATCTGCGAGACTACGAAGTCTAAATGAACCTTTTTAGTTGAATAAAGCATTTCAGATAATTTGTTATCATCAATATATCATGTGCACGAGTCTTACAGGTTTTGAATTCTGTTTCAACTTTCTTAGACAAATGTCAAAAGGAAGATGGAGCTATGGGAGAAGTGGTAGTTGTTGAATGATTTGCATGAGAGACGACTTTTAAAAGCATGTGATCGAAACAGATAACAATGTCATGGCAGTGCGATCTCCCATAGTTGCTGCGACTCTTTTGGATCTACATGTACAGTACGTTTGAATAGACAAAAGTGACCACACAGCAAACGAAACATGATATGAATTATATTGTTAGTGCAGACCCTTGTGCCCCTGGACCTCTACCCCAATGCCGCGCGAAGGCATCTCATTACATTGAAGATCTTTTTGATGGGACTCGGCAGGAAGCCGGCCGAGAATGGGTTTTGAGAAATCCTCTCGGATTACATAAGTTCTAGGTTGCTCTCTTGCAGCACAGCAACTCCCGAACATCAATTTGGAAAAGTGGGTTGATGCATAAGAAATGTTGCCGAATAATCTCGGAGTAGAGGCGGAAAAATGTGCCCTCTTTACAGACATTTGAAGAGATAAATTGCAAACATTTTTACTTTGCAACAATGATGGATTGCGATGATAGCAATAGAAAAACCTCTCCCGAGTGAAAATTACTGCCGATGTATGACTATATAAAATTCAATAAAATATAATTGTACCGACGTTTCGCGTCCAGACGCTTAGTCGTGGCAGAACTAGCACAGATAATGAAAGAGTGATTTACAAATTGATTCGGTTGAGGCAAGTTTGGCGGAAGCTCGTTTAATTAATTACCATCAACCCTTGATGAACAAGCGTCACGAGACTGTTATAGTTTTGTAAATCACTCTTTCATTATCTGTGCTAGTTCTGCCACGACTAAGCGTCTGGACACGAAACGTCGGTACAATTATATTTTATTGAATTTTATATAGTCATACATCGGCAGTAATTTTCACTCGAGAGAGGTTTTTTCTATTGCTATCATCGGAATCATGGTCCTCCCGCCTTCTGCTATTGCATATAATGATGGATTGCATTACAAACCTGCTTTTAATTATTTCATCATCACTGTGCTACTACTAAAAGTGCAAGGAGGCAGTGGATATACTGTATGCTCTACATTTCTATTATTTCCTAAATGCATCACCTTCATGAGATGATTATAGTAGGCCTACATAGTCACATTATCTAAAAGTGTAATGTTTTTGTAATCTTTCTTTAATGTATATTCAGTGTCAGATACTGCTTATTGCTTAGTAAAGTAACACTATTTATTCAAGTTGCTAGCGGAACCCAATGCAATCATTCCTACAATTCTCAAATTTCAAATCACGTACTACAATTTCGAAAACATTTCGTCGAATTTTGATGGATGTGAGTATACTTTTTTCATTGTAAACGCTGAATTGTATTCAGCTAGTAACAGAATCGATAAACCTACTCTTTTTTCTATCGAATACAAGGTCAGTAGAGCATATATACAAGCTTTCTAAAAGCATGTTTTTTAAATCAGATCTCAACAGATGAAACCCACATGAGACATGTTTTGGCCAGTTTGGTCTCATCAGTCGTGGGTAGGTTTGAACCAGCTACGTTAGAGCTAGAGGACGTGCAAGCATATCAATTAACCACCAGACCACCAGACCATCTGTTGAGAGTGTGAATTAGCCAGAAAGGCAAAGTTTTAACGTAGGCACGTGTAGGGTGGATTGCATTCTGCAATCACTTAATGCCATATCCGAGATTGAGGCGCTTCTCGCAGGCGCTACTCATTACATTTCATGACGGGTAACCTGGCAATTGATAAATTTCCAGTTTTTTGATAGAAACATTTTAAACATATTTTCTACCAACATCGCTTCCCCTTCCGGTATGGTCAGGGTAATAGACGCATTACATTATGCTGCAGAGTATTCATTGGATAAGCTTGGACATAATTTCATAACTGCTTTCATACTGAGATCAACCAGTATTTTGCCTTAGACATCATTAAGCATAAAAGTGTTGTATAAAAGCTTAAATTCATTTGACAGATAAAATAATAATGAGATCCTCTTGATAATTCACATTGAATTTCCAATGTCATTGTAAAACTTATTTTCCTAAAATGATCAATGAGCAGTAGTAAAAATTCCAAACTTAATTGCTGAATTTTCTTTTGATTATACACGTTCTTTGAACGGATGGCTATTGTTCAACTCAAAACTTTGGAGGTAATATCCTAAACACAAGGGAATGATATTTGAGCTGAAAAGGGAAGCTATGTATCAATCATCTGATCTGATAATAAGGCAGTGTTGGAAATCCTCGTCGAATTGTATGAGCCGCTATAAATTGAAAACTGTTCAACTGAAGTCGATAGAGCAACATTCCTCTTCATTACATTACGAATGCGTTTATAACAGAAATGGATTTTTCTAATTGAACGCTTCTGTAGCTCAAATGCATTGTTTATGAAAGCTAGAATAAAAGTATCACATTCGAAAAACATTTCCGTGGAGGAATCCCCGTCAAAATTTCACTTAATACGCTGGTTGCGTATCTCGAATTTGCCCGTATGGCTGCAACCTTAAATAGTGAGCTGTGTCGATGTTGAGAGATGTGAACTAGGCCTGCTGATAATTCCTGTTATTGGATGAGATGGCAGCAATTCAGGCCTGTTCCCATTTTTCAACTGAAGATGCAGCTAAATATTTAATCATTCTACATGTATGCACATTGTGAAGCATCATGTTAAGAAAATGCAGCGAAATTCAACTTGAACTGACTGTCATCATCATCAACATCTTGTCCATTATGAGCAGGTGATGTCCTTCCATCAAAATATCTTAGATGCTAAAACTTGAAACAATGCATGCTTTTACACATCAGATTTGATTAACAACAGATCCTGAGATTATTGGCGCAGTATAGTGCAAAACATAGAAATAGAGACATTTTAAAGATATTACTTAAGTCAGTCATAAGCTTATAATTGTTTATATGTACTCGCATATTTAATTGTATGTAATACCTACAGGTTGATACAATTTTCGGCCCTGACAATTAATTTTTGAATTTCATGTCTTGAAGGAAAACAATTGTTTTCATTTTTCTAAATTATTCTGTGTAAACTTTAAAAAATTTAAGGAAATAGTGCCTGTCCACAATCTCAACGATAATCCTTTCATCACGAGATATCCGATTACTTTATGTCTGGAATAGCACTACATACTTGAGCGCGAAGAAGTTGACTATACAGCTGTCTTTTGAATTTTAGTAGACAATTAGCTTATTAGCAATGGTAATTTTAAAAGAACCGCGAAAAGGCACTTTCGCGTGTACTCAGATAACTGAATATAATATACAACAATTTCAATAATAAAAAAGATTGTAGGCCCTACTAGGTAAATTTATAGACCTCAACAAACAGGCCGTTCATCAATGTGGAGAAAATATTGCCAATTAATCCTAAGTTACTATATAAAAAATGCCAGGATAGTAATTACATGGAGTTGGAAAAGAAATCTTGCAAATCTTACATTACAAATGAAATTGCATCATCTGCATATAGCATATACAAGGTGTTTCAAAAGTAGGCTAACAGTAGAAATTGGCCTTGAAAAGCTATGTC
Organism: Prostheceraeus crozeri; assembly: GCA_907163375.1. Lineage (NCBI taxonomy): Eukaryota > Metazoa > Platyhelminthes > Polycladida > Euryleptidae > Prostheceraeus > Prostheceraeus crozeri. The sequence continues at coordinate 424,087 of CAJQUW010001501.1, read as the reverse complement.
TTAATGCTATAGATTAATAAGCTATGTCATAATAATCTTTTTCACGATGCCACAGATAGCTAATATGCCTTGTATTCGTAAGGGGCAAAAATTCAATACTCTTTGACATCGCGTAAATCATATTAAAATATCTCATGATCTCCAGTGTTTTCATGCCTACATATTTCACTACAACCCAATTTGAATCTATACCGATCATGAGAAGTCGAATAACTATCCAACATCTATCAAAAAAAATTATTAGGAAACCATGTAAACAAGATAGTAGTTGTTTCAGTGTTACTGCGGAGAAGGAAGAACAGCTGACATTCGAATGTCCTCCGCGCCCCTCAGCCTGGTGCACGAAGACGCTGTCGTCAACACAAGACAGGGAGGCGAAGAAGGAAGAACAGCTGACATCCAAATGTCCTTCACCTTTGTTAATTCCAGCCTCCTCTTAGACCATCGTCAGAAGCTTCTGACGATGGCCTAGAGGAGGCTGAAATTAATAAAGGTATTAACATTAAAACAACTACCATTTTGTTTGCTTGGTTTCCTAACAAAAAAATGAACAAATGAATAACCAAGGCCTATTCAACATATCAAAAAATTAATCAACTTAAAGTTGCAAAAATTCACGAACGCAAATGCTCAAAATGTCCACCATGGACATCGGCACATTCTTGTAGTCTTTCGGCCACACTGTGGCACACAGTTCTGCATAAGTTCCTGTCATCACTGATCTCTTGACAGGCATCTGTGATGTAGGAGCGGAGTTGAGAAAGTGTGTGAGGTTTTCGTCCGTACACTTTCTCCTTTACAACGCCCCAAAAGAAAAAGTCCATCGGAGTTAGATCGGGAGAGCGAGGAGGCCAAAGGATGCTACCACATCTCCCGATCCACTTTCCTGGAAAAGTGTCATTCAGATAGCTTCTGACACTCACTGCAAAATGCGCTGGTGCACCATCCTGCTGAAAGTACAGCTCATTGAAGTTGTTCAATGACTGCATCTCAGGAATCGCAAAGGATTGGAGCATTTGAAGGTACACCTCAGCCGTCACAGTTCTTTCAAAAAATACTGGCCCAATCACACCGTTGCTTGACATACCGGCCCAGACGGTTAAGCCAGGCTGGTTCAGCTCATTTGTTGATACCATGTGCGGATTTTCAGGGAACCAGTAGACACAGTTATGTCTATTTACGTGACCTGATAGTTTGAAACTGGCTTCGTCAGACCAAACTATCTTGTCAAGCAAATCTGGGTTCTCCCGAATTTCCGACAACATGAGCACAGCAAACTGCAAGCGTCGTTCAGCATCATCCGGTAGAAGGTGCTGCAACAGTCTGGGTCGGTATGGTTTCAACTCAACTTTCCTCATCAGTCTCCAAGTAGAGCTTAGAGAAATGTCCAACTCCAATGAGGCTCTTCTTGTTGACTTCTTCGGACTTTGAACAAATGTTTGGGCCACTAGCTCCTCGTTTGATGTTATTGAAACTGATCGAGGGCGTCCTGACTTCGGTGCATTCTCTACCGAACCGGTCTTTTCAAATTTATCTCGAATGCGATAAATAGCAAATCTTGATGGAGGATTTCTGTGAAAGGCATCTCTCCATTCCATTCGCACCTTTTCAGCATTCTTGTTTTTCCAAAAGGATTTCAAAATACATTTTCTCTGATCATCTTTTAGATGACCTGACATGACAGAAGCAGCAAATTCAAAAAAGCTTCAAGCTTGTTTAATTCACTTCAAGTCAAACTAACAGTGTTTGATTCAAATCAAATTAATTGAACATATCCATGTACGTAATGTCAGATTGGTGCTATATCTTGTCCATGATAGATTTCAAAATTCCTTTGCCAATGGAATGCTACTGCATAGACTTCTAAATGATAGTAGCAATTACTTCGAAGTCTATGGCTCATGTTGGACTGATCATGGATATCCATCGACTGATTCAGGTGTAAATCGCCAATAGAACGGTCAACATAGATTTCCTAGGGCAAAATCAACTGTTAGCCTACTTTTGAAACACCTTGTATACTCGTAAATGAAAAATGGCACCTCCTGAATAGCAGCAATATGCAGACTTTAGTACCAATTTTTGACATGGTTTTGTAAATTAATTTTAATGTAAAGTAATTAACATTGACTAATATTATCCTGCCGAAATATACCTGTAGAGATTTACACTATTTTTTGGATCTGCTGCAGTAAAATACAGTTCTTTAAATCTGTCAAAAAATCTGTAGAAAATATGTTCTTTGTGTTGGCAAGGTGGAAGTATATATTTTTCGTAACTCAATTTTGAATATATAGTAAATAAGCGGAATATGTGTGGTTGATAACACTCCTTGTTAAATTACACATGGAAGTCAGCGCAATTATAGAGTGCACTTCTTTATGGAGAAGATGCTAGATTGGAGTGAGAGGAAGTCTCGTCGTTGTATGGTCTCATATCTTCCTTTCCCACCAGGGAGGCGTGAAAGATAATACCTGCTGTGTTCAAGTGTACTTCACAAAGTGCATCTTATCATAACCTTAGAAGAGCTTTACACCAACAAATTAGAGGAAGAAATTATTTTCAAACTGCTGATTTTGAGTGGCATTCCAGTACTATCAGTTACTCTATCTAGGGAGCACTCTAATCGAGCCTTAAAAGTGAACACTGAGAGTACAGATAGTGATCTTATTTCATGTTATGAAAATTATGTTGACTAATTATTGTAATATTACAAATTCACTTTAATATTGCAGACGACATTGAGCACGAATCCAAAATGCATGGATTCTGATTAGTGGATTCTTTGAATTTACTCAAGTCCTAATAACAAGTGTTATCAAAAATTGATTGGAATTATTTATCGCCACCATTTGAATAGACTAATTCTTGATTTTGTACTTTTCTTTCTTTGATGAACTTATCTAACTTTAACGAATTAGACTGCATAGACCTATGTACTTCAAAAGTCGCATAATGGCCTATCATTAATTTGGAAAGTGACTTGAGTGGATCCATCACATGAAATGCATGTAACTCATATAACTATATTCTCAATTAGATGTAGATATTGAAAAATCTAATTGCGAACTTAAGTAATGCATCACAAAGATAGTGAATGATAATTCATTACATGTATTAAAACAAGTGAATAAAGAATCACACATGCCTAAGAAAGCAGAACACAAATTATAGTCTGAAAGTTATCATGAAAGTAGTGTAATATAAACATGCGAAAAATGTTATGCTTCAAACAGTTCCTGATTCGAATCCTGAAAGCCATCACTTTGGGAATAAGATGTGTTTAGTAAGCGTAGTGTCTAAACATATCACTGAAGATGCAACATTTGTCCTATGATGGTGAGAAGTGACGGCATCGCAGCAAAACAGTCAGTGAAATGCCTTTAACATTACAAGTCTATCAATTAATTAATTGCAGCTATTCGATGGCAGAAATCAATTCTTTGCAATATTTCCATCACTACAATTAATTAATTAAAATTTTTGATAACATAAATCAACTAACAGCGACCAGTTAATTGCAATGCAATTAATTTTGATAACCCCTGCCTATGATGAAAATATAAATAAATTCAGCTTTTGATGTAGCAGAAATGCAGTTTCATGGTGTCAACGATTGCCTTCACTGACAATGAGTGTAATGGAGATTTAAACAAGTCATAAAAATGTCAATGAAATTCGTTGAGAAAATAATTTTGTTTGTTTCTGTCTCTAATAATATTGTTCATCAATAACTGGGTATACATTTTACTAATTTTGGAGTCCTATTTCACAATGTGTCAGCTTTGTTCATTTTCTGATGATACAATTTATCTGTCTGAATAGGAGTATGTCGGAAGAAAGATAATTTGTTCTTATTTTCATGCATTCTCAGCGTCGTTCGTTATGATGGAGACTAGAGTATGGAAGGAACAACAATACTTCCTCTACAGACTTGCTTTGTATTTATCTGAAAGAAGTAAGCAACTGGAGCAGTTGTTAACTAATTTGCCTTGAAGGTCTCATCAATTGCTAGGAAATTCATATGCTTGCAATCACAGAATTATTTCAGCCGTGCAACATTAACTTTCATTGCAACTTCACATACCCAATAAAAGTGTCGAACCACGCTGTAGATACCTGGCCACGAAAGTCGCCACAAAAGCATTAGTAATAAAATTGATCAACGTAAACTGCAGCATGAATTGAAAGTTTCACCCTCATAATACAACAATATCCCAATAGGCGTGATGGAAGGGCTCCACAAGAATTCTACAAGTCTATGCATTCTGCAAGTCTATGCATATCGGGCGCAGAGAATCAATGAGAAATCGAGATATGTTCCCGACCTACTGATTCAAGAAGTCAAACATACGTGGTGTGATCCAAAATGTCCCGGACTAACCTACTTGCAGATAACCTGTGATAACGAATACTACTTCAGATGTAAATTTAGGTCTTTAAGGCATGAGAAATATGGTCGCCGAAATTTTTCCGGTCAGTTTTCTATTTTTTCAAAATTTTCAAACATTTTTGTCTGAATTTCAAGATTTTCCTATAAATTCTAGCGATTTAGAATTAATATATTTAGATTAACTTGACATTTAAGCTATCACTAATAACCTGACTAATAATTAACGGAAAAACAAATGTTTTGTTCCAGAAAACAGTTTACTTTTCAATGTATGAGCCGTTAGCATTCGTCACTTTTTGCCAACGAAGTCTCAATTCACAAAAAGCTTTATGAAAAAATTCCGGTGTCAAAGAATCAAAAAACTCAGTAACTGCATCCCGCAGTTCAACTGGCGATTCAAAATGGTCTCCACGAAGATGCTTTTTGAGGAATCTAAACAAATAGAAGTCACTTGGGGCCAAGTCAGGTGAATAAGGAGGATGGCTCAATAGTTGAAATCCGTTTCTCGTTAAGGCATTGGTTGTCTCCTGCGAGGTGTGAATCGGAGCATTGTCATGAAGCAAGTAGAGGGGAATGTTTCGTGGCTTTCTTATTTTCTTCCTCGCTTCAGATAACAGATTGGAATAATATTCGCTATTGATTCTTACTCCTTTATCCGCAAAGTCAACCAGTTGGATTCCTGAAGCGTTCCAAAAGACCGTCAGCATCAACGACCGGCGATGTGATGTTCCGGATCGCATTTTCAAAGGGGCAGACTCGCCTGATTTTCGCCACTCTGCAGATTCTCGCTTACTTTGAGGCAGATACAAGCTTAAAGGTGTTTCATCCTCTGTAAGGATGCAGTTCAGAAACTGATCTCCGTGCATTTCGAGGAGATCCAAATTTGACTGTGCCGCCAGAAGTCTGTTCTCCTTCATTTCAGGTGACAGAAACTTCGGTACGAAACGTGATGCCAGTTTGCGATATCCAAGTCTTTCGATGATGTCATGACAGGAGTGATAACTGATTCGCAACTCTCTGGACAACTCACGGATGGTTATCCTTCTGTGTGCTGTAATCACTTCATCGCACTGACTCGATTTCTCTTCCGGAATCTCCTGCGGCCGACCAACAGTTGAAAAATCTTGCTCCACAGATTGTCTTCCGCGTTTAAATTCGCTTATCCAGAAATAAGCAGTAGTTCTCGATGGAGCTTTGCTTCCATATGCCAGGCTTAATTCCTTTAGAATGTCACCATTAGCGAAGCCGCGGATCAGGAGGTATCGTATCACACTGCGATATTCGACTGAAGACACGCTTGTCACATCCATCATGAAAACTGATAGAACAAAGAACCATCGTTGACACGGATTTCTTAATGAATGCGTGCTGAATGAACTTCACTGATTGATATCGTAACACATGAAGCAATTAACAAAAGACGTGCAATATTCATGGCAAAGATATCCGTCAAATAAGGTACAAATCAAAATCAATCTAACTATAACAATAAGACAAATCGGATCTCGATCAATTCAGAAAATACAGAAATTCATGTTAAAATGTAAAAATATTTTTTAAAAATAGAAAACTGACCGGAAAAATTTCGGCGACCATATTTCTCATGCCTTAAAGACCTAAATTTACATCTGAAGTAGTATTCGTTATCACAGGTTATCTGCAAGTAGGTTAGTCCGGGACATTTTGGATCACACCACGTATATTCTCTCCTTAAAAGTCGTTATTAAGCAGCAAATTAAAAAAAGAAGATAACGGTGCACAAACGTTTCATCTATCTGTGTCTTTTTTACAGCCAAAAATGCACTCATCTGAATTTCTACACTTGGAAAGTATTTATGTCGAACAGGGTCGAAACCGGCCGGCATCATCAAAACTGCACGCAGGGCCGCGGATTGAACGTATATGTGTAACCGACTGGTAAAGGCAAGCAGAAGACCGCTAGACATCATTCGATGTCTATATGGCATGCATGAAATGGCATAGTTGGCACAGGTGTTGCGCTATGCGTTTCCTCACTATTTCTTCCTCCGGGCGGATATTTAAAGGTTCATAAGAGGAAACACTAGGAGGCAGATTGGAAGCTAATTTATCAAAATGATTTTGTATTTAAGTAGAAAGTATGATAATTGTGAACATTTACGAAGACACCTACTATGTATCGGTACCTACGTAGCAATAGTCAGCCACTCACTGGAAGCCGTCATGGCATATACCCTTATCATGACAACGCATGTCTCCAGCGCGGTATTGCCTTCAGTGTGCATTGCATGCTCATTCTAACTTATCACAACCGTTCACTTTTAAGAATTACTAGATAATCTCACTACAAACTTCCATACATTAATTGAATAATGGGCATAACTCCTGGTTAATTTGATGTTCTCCGAGGCATCTTGCTCCGAGGCCAGTCTTTTAGTTTATTAAATAGAACAAATAAAGCTGCCTTCAAATGCGATGAAAACGTAAGAAAGGTGGAAGGCATCTGAGTCCACGCTTATTCACTTGGATTAATTTAATCCAGTGCACCTAGACTTGGCAGACCCTTTCATTATACATTCACTTTCATTCATTTGCCACTGATTGTAAAGAATTGCATGGAACAGAAGTTTATCACAAGTTGAAGCTGTAATAATTGCTGAATAAAATATGTTAAACAGCAGTCAAAATTTAAGTCTTAACTCACTGTGTGAATTTTGTGCGTTGAAAGACTTATATTTCTTTTATATATTCTTCAGTTATGATTTCTAAGTCTATCTTACTAATTGCGTTGAAATAACAAAAAATTGTGCGAAAACAATATAATTTTCCAACAATATCACAAATAAAATAATCTCATCTTGCTTTTTAAGCACATGACCATACTGCATGCTAATTACCGGAAAAGTTATCACACTCATCTATTACATTTCTGGTATTCTTGAAGCTTTCTTCTCAGTCACGTTTGCATGTCATCTCCTTTATGAATGAAATATATTTTTCTCGCCACATCACCTTAGCACGAGTAAATCTGACTACCATTGAATCTCTGAAATGTTTTTGGAATCTTATCAAGTGTCCTTTCCTGATCGATCGATCCCCTTGACTTTGATGTTTAGCCACCGATAGAATACCTGGAGACAGACCATCCTCACTGGTGTAAAGAAATTTGAAGATGACGGGGACGGTGTGCGGATATTCAGATGGTAACTGGACAACCGGCTGTAGCATCAATGTTCGTGTTGAGCTGCTGAACTTGCCAGTTGCAAGTCTGCTATCGACATCGGACTCGTCAACCGTGAGAGCACCGATCAACATTCAAAGGACTCCGATGACAACCTTAAACAATAAGTAAGGAGTCACATCATTTCACATAGAAGCACAGTCCACTCTAGAAATTACTAGTGAATGGTCCCGATTTGGCACCGACTAGCATCATAGTTGATGCCTCGGACTCTGCAGTCGGTGCTCAACTTGCGTAGCAGCATAACGGAACATGGGTTCCAATAGCTTTCCTCTATCGAAAGCTCCAAACCGCCGAAAGAAATCACAGTGCATTTGCGTGCGATTGCTTGTGCTTATGCAGCTATCAAACACTTCCAGCATTTTGTCGAGCGTCATGTATTCACACTTTTTACTAACCAGAAACACCTGACTTATTATTTGAGCATTGAAGCCATGTCAAATTCGTCATATGTCAATTATTAGTGAATCTACAACCAAAATAAAATATATGAAGGCAAATTCCACGTACTTGCTTACGCCCCCTCACGTATCATCATGTCATCAACTTTGCCGACTACGCAATGAAATTTTGAAACTCAATCCAAAAGTAACGCAAACGCACAGGAAATATAAAGATGAAAGACAAGGATAACATTTCACGTGATCGTTTAGAAAGTGATCAATAAAATCTGTCGAAATGTCCTATTGTCATACATCCGATGCGGATATAAAATTACAGGGCGCATCTTTTGGAGATGTTGCGCTATCTTATATGATATCTCTACGAGACATCTAGGCTAATTCTTCCTCGTTCATGGACCAGTGTGATATTTAATCAATTTCATGGTCTATATCATCCCGGGCCCCGTCCTGCATGCTATCTATATCTTCTGGCTTGTCTGGCGCGGAATGAAGAAAGGCGCTACACAATGGTTTCATGAATGTCACAACATGTCAATCCAGCAAAAAGCTCGGCATACTCGTAGTCCATTGTCAGGATCGATTCCGTGGTTTACACGTTGATTTGGTTCGACCTTTCCCTTCGAGTGAAGGCATGACATGCATGGTCACAATCATTGACAGATATACTATCCGGAAGCGCTTCCACGAACAGATGCCTCATCAACTTCGTCACCAAAACTGTTCTGCATTACTGGGTTGCTCGCTTTGAAATCCCGGATGACAGAGCATCAGATAGCGGTCCACAAGTCGCTTCTAGATTATGGAATGAGTTAACTTCACTGATTGGGACTGAAGCAAATTCGACAACAATTCACCATCCTCAATGGACTTGTGGACGGTCTTCATCGTCAATTAAACAGCAACACTGGAAGCTCAAACAAACAACTCACATTGAGTGGACGAGCTACCATATGTACTTTTAGGAATTCAGACTTCCCGGAAAGTTGATTAAGGCTGCAGCCCTTCAGAATTAGTTTATGGAATAACATTCCGCATTCCCGGAGAAATGGTACAAAGCAATAGTTCTCGTCTCAATCAAACAACAAGCGAATTCGTGCGACAACTTCAAGGCACAATCGTAACTTCAGGGCAAGTCAAACAAGTCATAACCGATCAAATTCTACGTACATTTCAAAATATCTATAGCAAATACAGGTTACGTGTGCTTGCTTGCATGCATGTGAGAAACGCTGTTATTGACAGTCACTCCAAAAAAGCATGTTTTACTCCATTTCGCATCATCAAGAGATGCGAAAAGTATTATTCAGTGAGCATCAACGACAACGAAGACTTACTCGACTGCCTGAAACCTGCTTAATTTCCTTCAGTGCCTATTTCTATGTCGCTCCTTCCTTAGTCACTTGAGAGAGGAATTACTGTAGGGATAAGATATCTATCTCTATAAAAATCTACATGCATACATCTATCTTCAATGATTCATATTGTTGTACTTGAATTTTGTATGCATGTCAATGCGATGGTGTTTCACACTCAATAGAGAGTCACAACTTAAATTCCATATCCTCAGCTAATGCATGTGAAAGTGGTGCTCAAGGTTTTTCAATAAGTAGATTTCAATAAGAGACTTCCTGAAAGGCGAGGATTTAATAAATGGGGCATCACCGTTCTCTTAAGATTTTGCTGTTTATAAGCTTAAACACAGATACACTAATTTTCGCATTCCGGATGAAAATGACTAGATAATTTTACAGATTTATCCAATGTAAAATTTAATAATGACATTTTCTATCATGAATTTTGCTGGGGAGATATATTGACATGCCATTTTATCGTCGGCTTGGAGCTTGATTTGCAAGATTTCTTCCTACCATATAAATGAATACTTGTAAGAATTGGCAGACATTTGGGTAATAGATATCATTATCGTTGCAAAAGGATGAAATGGCAAAGCAACAGGCACAAAAAAATGCTGGCAATAATTTTCCTGATAGCATAAAGAGAGGATGAGATTCTTATTTGATTTCGAAATCATATCTGAGTAAAGTCGAAATTTTGAAGAAGGATTGAATCGAAGAAAGGTTTTGATATAGAGACAATCATTTTGTATGACAAGTCACGTTTTCAATTATGCATTTGTTGCTAACCGTTTTCGCCCTGCCACAAGTGATTCATTCTACTTTTCAATTATTTTCATTATTTAGATGTATTAAACCACTCTCATTTGCTTACGAAATGACTTAATAAAATCTTTTTTAACGATTATAGGTGCAGGTTGCGAAGAAAACAACCCACAAGCTCATGCACCCAAGCAGTGAAGCAAAATTGACTGTTTTGGTCGTCCTTAACAAAGACATTATGTTGCATCGCCAGATATGGAACAGTCGCCTCCGATTCGTATCTTGAAATATTAGAATTGCACTTTGTTCCCTCCATTCTCAAATTAGAAAAGAATTCCGTCTAGGATGATAATTCAACGATGTAGTGCGCCACACATTGGAAAAGAGGAGAAATTGCTTTTTACAAATGAATTTCATTAATAGAGGCGCAAGTCGTCACTTTGATTTTGACTGTCATGAAATATGCAAACTTTCTTGATTTTTGGTTCTATGGATTGTTGCTATGTGTCAAACATACAAACTCAAGATATCGATTGATTTGAAAGCAAGTCATTATTTGTGTGTTCAATAATTAATAGTTCGATATGCTGGTGTGGCTATCGATTCTTTGCTTAACAGTCTGTAACACTTGCAATAGATCAATGGTAAAGACACTAATTGCAACAAAACTCCCATGTCCACTTGTTTAAATAATCTTACATTAGTGATTTTATCACTCTTGGGTTTTTCGTAAACTAGCATTCAAATTCATTGAGACTTTTAGGACAGCTGTATACAGGCCTATATATAAATGTCTATGTAGAATATAAATTCATCATGAAGTGTGTATAAATTGGTCATATTATCACCTGCAGTCGCAATCAGTCCTATCATATGACGAAGTGAAGACACAACTTCATTGGATACAGCAACATTCTCACTAAATTTTGTCAGAATGCAGTGAATAGTTACCGTACTTATACGTTGGTATATCGTAAATACACCAACATTGTGCATAACCTGTACTTGAACATGGGATACTTTTTCATACAGTGGAAACAATATTATATAAATTGTTTTAATGCAACATACTTCAAAGAAATATCATGCGACTATTTTAGACTGTGACCACACGTTTTCTGAATTCCAAAGTTCTGTTTGCAGAGGAGTTTCAAATTTGGTATTCGAAAGTTTATGTACATGTTCGAGAATAGGATATGTTTCCTACCAAAGTTAATACAGATATCCTGTTTGTATGCCTGGAATTCTAGCGTTATGTGGAACTTGATTGCCAAAGACGAACAAAATGCCTTTTACATATCGCAAATGGCATGTAGCATTTTCATATCACTTTCAAGAATTTTGCTTTGCAAATAAATAGCAGTCAGTCCTTCTATAACAATAGATCTTGTGAAAACCGAAAATTGAATGATAATATCAGATCGACGCGGTAAACATTCGAGTTTTGCATTCCTGATCTCCATTATCTCTTTTGAGTTCATCAATTTCAAACTTTTCGTTGTGTTAGAATTAGAACTCAAACATATCACTTTTACAGTCCTATTAGCCTCTGATATTCAGCTTCATATAATTTATGGTATTATTATAAAGATGCCACCTACAAAAACACGTCGGCACTGCACCAGATGAAGTGATCACAGCTGACGAAAGGTTGTTTTCTCATATCGCAGAGTTCCTATTAATGTCGATAAAGTGCACAGATTTAATGCAAAAGGAACACTATTAAAATACATGTAAATCCGAGCTTTCTCGAGACGGCTCGTATTGTCAATTCCCAATTTCTGTGGAAATCTCAATTCCCCACATGAAAGATATTTTGTTTCAAATAATATTCTTTCACAGAAATTCATCGCGCATCTTCTTTGTGTTGGTCATTGCGCATAACATGCATAAAAGCAGTAAAAGCAAAACACAATTTATAAGTTGCCTTCCTGATTGTATTTGTTATTTTGTGTACCAGTACTTCATTAATGAATCCGCAATTTTTATGAATTCCCTTATAGAATGTCAAGTTAATTGCAATAAATTCACGATAAAGGCGAGCTGACACTATTTTGGAATTCGACTAAGATAATGATCATTTTGAATATATCACTTTGCTTGAGCATTGTACCTACATTGTAAATTTCACAATCTAATGAATATTTAATGTGTGTCAGTAGGAACGTACCATCTGCCCTGTTTAGGGCAAACCATAGGTTGTATTAAATATATGTTTTAGTAAAGTTATGTGGAACATGCAGTATTTGTTTTGGGAATGTCCTAGCTTCAATCATTTCAGGTGCATTCGTGAAGATGTCAAAGCTCCATATTTGCAACCGCAAGGAAAAAAGAAGGTTCAAATGGTAAGAAAAACGTCTTACAAAAATCAAAGTAATCCATGCCTTTGCTGAGCCCCAGGAACGCCAGCCGCATTCTACTTTGTATGTGGCTCACACGCTGCATTAGCCATGCTGATTCCCTCGTATCATGACTAAAGTCTACAAGCGACTCCCAATCTTGCATTCTTAGAGTATTATCTCCATCAACAAGACGAAGAAAAAGAATAATGTTGCCAGCTGCATGAAAATTGCTGACAGCTTTCCACTAATTAAGATTCTAGAGCAATCCCACACAAACGATTGAAAGACATAATGTCAAAGTATAAAGGACTCATTTCATTGATCACTTTGACAACGTAGCATACTAAGAGGCTACGTTATGAAAGTTTTGTATACTGCATAATAAACAACAGACTGATATTAGACCCTATGTTGAACTCAAAGATGTGGCTGTTATTAGAAAATCACCTTTAAGACATAGTTTAAAAATAGCGAATGAATGTTACTGAAAAGATTTTATGTGCCTAACTGATTTCAGCAACTTTTATTTTATCTCAATCATCAAAATTGTACAGAAAAGCTAGATGTGGTATGGGGCCCAGAATAACAATAATCTAGCCTAATCCACTCGCACAAAACCAAATCAACCCTGCACCAAAATTCGGTTCTGAATGGGGTCTGAGGCAGGGTGCGTAACTAAAAAATGCTTTCATGGAAATATGCCGCATTACACGCTATTAGAAAAAGAAGAAGCATATAAACATAAAATATCAAAAAGTCGTAAACCATAGGCTTAATTAAGATGAAAAACGAGGACACTCAGTACACTGCTTTTGTTCTATAGATAGAGTAATCTGAAAATTGTTTGCCGTCTCGTTTCACTTGGCAATTATTTGACTTTGTTCAGTATCGGCATGCCATTCTGACGAGCAGTTTTGTGATTGCTTTTTCCTGATCATGGTTGCTTGATGCGTCTGAAAGGCTGCTTGTTCCGTCATGTTATAAAGTTCACTTAAGCAATAAAAATATTTTTTCTCATCAAATCAACAGACCTCAAGATTATACATGTACGTGTAATTCGTCAAAGTCCCACCTATCCGGTACTGATGGAATGACTTCCACTCACATCACCCACTCGGCAGCTCTGATATTCTATATTTCAGTCATGTTGAAAAATAAGTCCTCACAATATTTGTTTATGAGGATTATCAAAGAGTTCAAAATCAAAAAAGAATTGAAAAAAGAAAAAAAATTGATTTTCATTCAATCAATCTCTTTTACATTTGTTTTGACTACTATTCCCCACACCATGTGTTTTTCTCGCACAGACTCTAATTTACCTTGTGACGATCGAGTTGGATAATCTGCCAAATCACTGGTCTTTCCAGCCCACTTTATATTTCCGTCCTTTGATTCTGTCAGTCGCTCGTCTCATCCTGATTTTGTTCGACAGAACTATACTCCTCACACCCTACAGTCATCATTAGTCTCTCAACTCTAGCTGTCTGACTAGCTGAAAGCGTTGTGATAAATCAGTGTCTCTTCGGTGCCGATTATTCACCAATCCCTCGTCTGTTCTATTTCTTTCCTTGTTGCTCTCGAGGGATGCGTGATCTGCGAGAACATTTTCAGCCACATCAAGGATTCTTCTTCAAAGATAGCGCCTAGACTGTCTTTTAAGATACCGCCAAAGAAATTTCTGTGAAATTTATCCTAGAATATCGTCTTGGGCATTCACAAGAGATACTCAAGGAAACGCCTCACTAGACCCAGCGAGTGTGAAACGACGGCTTGGAAGAAAAGGAATATTAGGAATCCCGTCAACTCTATCTACAAAATCGACAAAAGGCATGACAAATAAACCGGTATCAGGGTCAGAGGGATTTCAATTGTGTCATTTATTGGTCGGATTGGTCGTCAACATCTCAATACGATTTGGTATAAGTTATCTAACAGAGAGCTAGAAAACAGATTTCCGTTGGGATATATTCGAAATATTTGAGATCTGTTTCCGATTTTGAGGTGCCATTCACTCAGCTGTGTTTTGACATTTTCTTTGATCTCATCATTGGAACAGTATGCAACACGCCTTTGAATTTAGAGAAGCGATGGATGAAAGGAATTTTGAAGTGATGCTCTTATTTGCTTGTTGATAATAATAAAAACGGCAAGTCAAATATTCCATGGATCCATACTTTCTCTAAAATAAGCTGAAAGATCTCCATTAAAACATTGTATCACTTATCACCTAAAACATGAAGAATCCAATAATGCTTGCACTTCAATCAAATGTGGATTTAATTCCAAGTTAGCCCTTTTTCATATGAACGCTCATATTTGTTCTGAAGTGCTTTATTGACTAACTTTCAGAACAGATTATCCACGTGACCTTGTGATGTAGCGTATGCATGCAGAAAGTGCATTTTTAGGAACTAAAGCTAGCTTTTCAACATTTCCACATACATCGTCGAATAATGGTGAGGTTTGGGTACTCTCAACTATGCTTGTGTTTTTCTGGGTTATGGTGGTGGGTAACTAAACATGGCGTGCTTTTTTAAATCATATTGTCCTAGAAACTGCTCAGTAAAGACATTTGATATAGAAGCATTTGCAGTTTTGCGCATACAGGCTTTAATGACATATTCCTAGCATTCTTAAATGTCTTTTTGGTGTTAAAATGAATTTGATATTTACTGACTGCACACATATTGGCTAAATGTAAGAGGCATATGCATCATCACAATTCACAATTAGATGTATGTGGTATTTTACCAAATATTAAAATCTGGCTCAAGTGAATCAGTTGAATAGCTATCTTGTCAAGGGAGCAAAAAGAGCAGTTTTTAAAGCATTATTCTTTTTAGACCAAAACTTAAAATACCACTTTTGAAAGCTGGTATTTAACATGGTCTTAAAACCGCTATTTTGAAAGTGAGCTTTATATTCTGCTACAAACATGGTTGAAAGGCTTGCTTTTGAACATGTTTTTAAGCCGTGCTTTCAAACATGCCTTTATAACCGTGATTTTAAGAATACTTTTAAACAGTGTCTTGGATAGCGATAAAGATTAACTTTGTTTATCATCGGAAGCATATTATGTGAGCGCCGCAATATTCCGCGCTGCCGAAATATATCCATCCCTCCTTCATTCCTTCATGCTGAGAGTCCTATTTTAAAAGTAATAGGTTTCACTCTACCATAGTTCGAAATCAGGTCTCCCGGATGCAGAGCGAACGCTCTACCAAGCCTACACTCTAATTGCCATAAACCTTCATATACCATACTCTGCATATGAGTGCATTTTAAAACTATTCGAGAAAATTATCGGATAAATTTTGTTTCAAACCTCAGCGGGTTACCATGGGTAAATATCCACTAAATTCGTCAGTGATACGAATTTTGGTCATTCACTGATGATTCACTCAATGCATGGTTTCAAAATTTGATTTAAGCATCTGCTTAAGCTGGCATTCCATACTTTGCATATTTTGAATTAGGACACAAAGACCGATCAATGCTAGACTTGTGTATTTTAGGCAGGCTACAGAGCCCGGCTGACTGACAAGTTATTTCCTTTGGCATTTTGCTTCTTATCTTTAATTCAGGCAACTTGCGCTTAAATTTCTTCTCTGGAATAAGGAATTGACTTTTGTCTTCAGCAGATGCCTTGAGTGTTTGAATTTGCTTTTAATCACTGGGAGTCTTATGAGTTTTATCCATATAACGGTATTTATTTCTATCCATAGTACAAACACCGCAACCTTTGTCAAACTTGGTATCGTGAAGACTTTTATCTTTCGCTAAATTACAAAGAGCTTTGATCTTATCAGTCAAAAACTGTTGGTGAGACTTGTCATGAATATAAGTGCAAGCTTAACATTTGAACTTTGAACGAATACGATCTTCATTCTTCTTATTCAAAAAGTTTCGCAACACTTTTGAAAGCAACTTCAGCCTCTGTTTTTTACATCAAGAACATTGACCCTTTGAGGTCAGAACACAGAGAACTCTAAACTTAGATAAGGAATTTAATTATGTTGTCCTAAGGATTTCAGTTATGTTAGATTATAGAAGCAAATAATATTTACGGGCTGTCGGACATGACAAGACAAAAAGGAAGCAGTTTTTGTTTCGCCGATCATTAAGTGTAGTCTATTGAATTTACTTTCTATCTCCAAGCGAGTTATTCAGATTTTGTCGATAGGCTTTTGACTTTACCCATATGAAGACCTACATGAAATATTCTCCCTAAGAATGGTTTATCACATTCTTTTAGAGCATTCTCAAAATAAAAGTATTTTGCGATGATAGACGCAAAGAAAATGGTTGTATTCGCTATATTCCCGTCGCCTGTGCGTATTAATCATTTTAATCATAAATGAATCTGAATTTTCATCAACCCTTAATCTTTTTTGTGTCTATAACTTTCTCAGTGAAAACTTTGCAAAATTTACATTTCTTAAGCCAATCTTTTATTGAAATCATAAGATCTCTCTCTCTCTCTCTCTTGATATATATTTTTCCGTAGAATTATCGAACAGTTGTCGGAATCGACTGTATAAAGAATTGCCAAACTTTCTTCCTCCGCTGATCCGCGTGTACTTCTCTGAATTTCCGTTCAATCTTAATATTCTTCTTATTCAAATCATGCTGATATTTTATCTCTATGCAACAAAAATTCTATTGATGCGGATCGGCCGGGAGCATCTCTGTCCTTCAAATTTAATATTGAATTCAAATTGTGAATTCCATTTACATTATTAATGCTCGAATTTCATAACTTGAGATTGATTCATGAGATTAATTCATATTCAAGTAGAGTGAAAAGATACATTGCGATAAAAATCTGATAACTAATGGAACACGAAACTGGCAGCAGGTGGATAAACTGCAACATCTAAGATGTTATCATTGGACATACGAACATTTTTACACGCTATACAACGTCTCCTCGATGATTATCAAAAGGATTTGGATAAACAGTAACACTGACTGCCATCTTAGGATACATTTTGACAATTTAAAGTTTATAATTGGATAAACAGGACATTGCAGGCGCCAGCAACATTCAAGAGTTTGACAAATACTGCGGTTATTTTTTGGGGAGAATTTCGTTGTGGTAGTCATTTTGATAATGTCAGAGAGTGTCAAGATTGGAATTATATACATGCATGAAAAATAAATTATTTGGAGGCAATTTAGCTGATTGAACACTTGTAGATTGTTGTTTATGTTGTGTTGTTAGTATATGGTGAATAAACATATGATATAATAATTGGAATAGCCATGTGGCGCATTGGTTGATGGCATAGACGATGCGATCAGGAGGTGGCGGGTTCAGTTCATGTCTAGCTATAAGCGAACAAGTCAACGCGGAGGAAAGGACTGGAACGCAATCTCGGTAACATTACAATGCATAGAAAGATCATGAAAAGCAACATCACATTAAATGATACAATTTACTGTCGGTTCAATAAATCAGCCTCTCAGCCAGTTCTAAAAATTGCCAGACATACCCAATGGTTCTAACGTGAGAAATACATTTTCATTTAGGATGCTATCGAACGCCCTTGAATTATCGTGGAATATTGCATCAACACAATGATTGCTGTCAACAACATCAGTTAAGAAGTCATAGAATAACACATTCGCTAAGTCAGTAGATCGACTAGGTGGAAATCCATGTTGACTTCTGTAGTCAGACGGGAAAAGCAACTAATTATTGCTATTTCAAACCATTATTACTATTTCGTTTTGTTTTGTTAACCAGACTTGAAGATAGGAGTTATCATAACTGATCGCTAGCCGTTTGGAAATCACCATTACTCATCAACACAAAAACATGTTTGCAATTGGATAAATAAGAGCACTTGAACGTTGCTTTACAAAAAAGTGCATCGAAATCAGTAGTCATATAATTTTGGAATAGTTTAATCACATTTTTAACGTTCGTCGTGCTGATGGTGACACAGGAAAGAGATTCAGACTAGGTAGTGCTTTAAGAATGCAATGAGGGGTTAGGCGTGACCATTTCTGAAAATGTCTTTTTAAACGCATTTGCAGCATCGACATCAGTATTCAGCGTTTCACTGTTACTATCAACAAAATTAAGTATAGAGAACACGCTGCTTTCACTTAACTGAAAGTTTTGGCAAGTGAACATTTTTCTATTTTGGACTGAACATTTTTCAACTCAACAAAATGTTTGAACTGGAGCGCATTGAAAATAAGTTACAGCTGTGTGCAAAATTTCAAATATCTGATAAGCGCACAGAAAAGCCAATTAGTGAAATCAAAAATTAGAAAAAAAGCCAATTAGAAAAGCCAAAAAAAGTGAAAAGGAAAATGACAGTGATAAAGAACGCAAATGGCAAAAAGGGAACATATCAAATGAATGAAAAAATGCAATTGCAAAAGGCCAAAAAAACAGATGCTTGAAAACAAAACAAAAAATTTAAGAAAAAAAAGATGGAGGAAAAAATTAAAACCTGAATTTTTGTGGAATAAAAAAGTCTCTCATAACAAAAGTATAAGAAAAAAACCATAAAAAAATAAAAGTAGGAGAAAAAAGTAGAAGAAAAAAACGAAGAAAAAAGTAGCAATGAACAATTGAAAATGCTGAAAAAAAATTGAACATTGAAAAAGCTGCAAAACTCTGCTGTTGAAAGTTGGTTTGTTTGGAAGTCTATTTCATACTGGACTGTTGAAGAGACAATCTGTTCAACAAGTATAGCAAATTAGTTTCATAATGCACTAGTGCAAGCATCGCAACAAGTGCTTGTTGCACAGAGTTTTGATGACTTTGACTTGACTTGCAATAGTTGGCTAGAACTGGCTAAATATGGCACATAGAATTGTATTAGCAAATATTTCATTTCTTTCTTTTAATATCTCTTTTCTTCTTGATCTCGTGAGGCATGATGAACAGCTATAATTTTATTTATTCTTTTTTTACCAAATATTATTTTTTTTTTTTTCAATTAAGAATTTATGCACTTTACAGTTATCATGTGCAAAAATTTTAAATGTGCAAAATTGTGCAGCAATTGCATGGGTGAAGTTGCAAAGCCCACGAAGTGAAAGTTTGTTTGGTTTTTTAATAAAATTTTTTTTTTTCTTTTTTTTTTTTTTTTTAATATAATATAAAATGATATAGTAAATGTTATTTAAAATGTTTATGGCTCTGCTTATGCTTATGCTGAATCACTTGCATTCTGATGAAAATGATTGATTTTTTATGAATTTTAACTTTAGAAACTTGAAGCTAACTTGAGTGAGGATGACAGCCATAGGTAAGTATGTTAGTATTTAGTGCATGCCGCATCCGCATTTATATTATCAATATATGTATACTATACACTAATTTATTTAATTAAATGAACTCAAGGGAAGGTGTATTGTATCCAAATCCAAATATGCAAAGTGCAGTTTTGCAGTTTTGCAGAACGGAACGGACTGATGATGTTTGTAATTAATGCAGAAAGGAATTAGGTATTTCACAGATTCCTCATGACTGCCTTGGAGATTAATTATGTATGTAAGCTTAGCAATCGATTCCTTTTCCTTACTTTCATGATCAACGTCAAGAGTAATTTCTTATGCGTGATCATATCACAGGCGACATGCCACTGGCGCAGCAAAACCACAGAATCAAAGACAATGACTTCATTTAACTTTGACAGATGTAAATGGTACCACATCACCATTCAGATTCTAGAAATGAAACATGCATGAATTTAGTGAATCATGAAATCATGTCGTTGAAAATTGAATTGAAACCTTGAAATTTCAGGCAAGAAAGCTCGAATAATATCGCGATTTTTTCATGAAAACTTCCATTATAATACGGTTCATGAAATTCCTTTGATAATCAGCTTGATTTCCGCTTTGTTAGGATGCTTATTAGTAAATATTTATTCCTTTTGATATCCAACTTGTTCCATACTACTTACAAGGGTACGTCATCTCGGTAGTATATAAATTGGCAAATTTTAACTTTTTTCAAAAGTGCTCAAATAATTTTGTGGACTACGGGCACGTAATCTCCGCAAAAAACTGAATCTTTGCATACAAAATTTTTATTGTATACAGATACTTTTTTGAGTCGACACTCTACCTATCTATCCCTACTCTGTGATGACAGCCAAAAGCTATGATAGGCCTACACCATTTAAAATAAATGAAGAAATAAATAAATCGAGGATTTTGTGCTGAAAATTATACATGCGATTTAAGTCATCACATTCATTTGTATTTTACTGATGATTCTGCCCACCATAGAGATTTTGCAATCATTGACCAATATCATCAGCTGTGAATTCATTGAAAATCTAATCGTTTCAGTGTCAGATCAACAGTACTCAGATATTTAATGTTCAGGTCACATACAATGCGAATTTAATCTGAATGTAACTTCAGTATTATTTGAATTTGAATGTCATGCGCGATTCAAGCAATGTCCCATTGTCGATAGTTTCAAATGATATTCTAGTGTTAATGGAGAGCTCGTGCGCAATGTGAACCTTCAGAGAAACTATTATTGCAGGAAGGCAATTTCGGTTGTCTCGCTAACCTTACTTGTATAATTTATTAGTTAAGACTGTAAAATGAATAAAACCCATGTAAAATAAGAGCGGTATGGATGAAAGATCCCGTCATAAATGAATTATGAAACATTAACTGAATTCCTCACATACTTGACACAGCTCTATCATCAATACCGGTATATTTTCAACAAATTCATCTAATCATAAAAAATACAATTTTATTTACATTTATTGGAAATTGAATTGAAACCTCCAAATGTGTGAAAGAAATGAGTGAGAGAAGAACGTGAGAAAAATCGAGAAAAGAGAGAGAGAAGACAGAGAGCAGATAGGGAGGATGCATGTCAGAAATCAGCTTGGTGTTGAGTGTGAGATCTACACAAGATTCTTGTCTTTACCACACGTCAACGATTGGTCTTCGATGAAACAGATTTCCTAATGAACTAATGGAATACATAGACCCTACATCATCTACTGCCGACATAAATGTCACGGATCAAATTTCTGGCAATCATGTAAAAAGTTGACGTTGGCAACGAAAACTTTCTACTTATTTTTGGAAAGCATTGATATCGGGTTTGATTGCTAGATGTATCTAAGATGTCAATTTTCCATCAATTCATCTTGATTTTGATTGACATCCTTTACATATTTAGCGAATTTAGATAAACGTGTTGTGCAGATATTAATCAAAATGAAAGAACCAAATCATTAATGATAAGGTTAGTTGACAAACAGAATTATATGTTCAAGGTATTCAAATTCTCTCAAATTTTGATGATGTTTATAAGTAGCTCAAAATTGTGGTATTCATTCCTATAGGAGTATAAGTCATGAGTCACATGTGTGGTGTGTTTAATAATTCAAAAAGTAAAATAAATAGAAGCTCAATAAAAAAGGGTAAATCATGATTGAACACAGTTTAGTTGATAGAAATCTTAACTCTTTCAGCTTTTAAGTTAAATTTCGGAGTCCATCTATTGTAATTTACTACCGATGTTGTTGTGTCTTCATCTGTGCATGATTTCAAAGTCATTGGCCAGTACCTGATTGACATTTGTCAAATTACAGTCATTTTTAGACTGTTTGTTGATCACTATATATATACATATGAAAAACGATTGCCAAGTTGGCAGATGTGTCGCCATTAATGCAATCAGCTAAACATTGCCAAAGATTGTCGAAGCATTAATTGTTGTATTAAAGGAACGATTGATTTCTAAAATTTCTGGATAAATCATGTAAGGCATTCAATGCTCACCATTTGAGCTGCGTTGACATAAACGCCGAATTTGGATAATTTCGATCCGAGCATTTAGGTCAATGTATGTTTTGGAAAAACTGAATGTTTGAAAATTAATGAAATTTAAACAAACTCGGCAATTAATGGGTTGACAGTGTGTACACCTTGTGACTACTTCCTAAGAAGATTGGACCCAAACAATTTGAAAATGCAATTTAAAGCAAATTAGCCACTGAAATTGGATCAGAACGAATAAGAACAATCCCAATCGGACAGCCGAATATTAGAAATAATTCTCTTTTATTTGAAGTAGAATTTTCGGATTTTCCAATGATAATGTCCAGTTGATTTAGCATATTTCATCAAAAATGATGTCATTCTATTTAATTCCACCTTCTGTCTATTATGTAAATAATGTGTAGATATCGACAAAATAGCTGTACAAACTTATTAGCAGGATTAACTGATACACATGGTCAGGAAAGCATCACAGATGCTGTTGGCACCTAAACTGGAAAACCATTATTCGAACATCAATTGTCGTGCCAACAGCTTTTGAAGAAACAGAAGAATGAAAGACAACTTTTCAAGTAGAAGTGTTTGCATCATGTTTTTTTACAAGTAACCTGGCAATTGATAAATTTATCAAGTTAATCTCAACAGATGTAACCACTGGAACTGGATGCTGCATTATGTGGTTGTAGAATGCAATCCTCCCTTCACGTTCCTGCGTTAAAACAGTGCCGTCCTAGCTAATTCACGCTGTGAACAGATGGTCCGGTGGCCTTGTGGCTAGAGGGTGTGCTTTGCATAGTCTTCTGATTCCGACGTCCCTGGTTCGAGCATCGCGCGACTGATGCATGTCTCGTGATGGTTACACCTGTTGATATTTCATAAGTTTTGCATCGGTGAGGCGTAATGAGGCGGCATCACCCTCAGTTCAATGCCTATTTTCAAGCCCCTGTGGTTCTCAGTGCACTGTAGATCAGTACGATAAGATGTTTAATTAAGTGTCAGAAGCTGTCAAATCCTGTTCATTTTAGCACATTGTATATTCATAATTTCATCAGTTGGAAATTTAATTTGTTTTCTGAGCCAGGAAGTACATTGTACAATATTCAATTGACATATATTAATTTCAAAGTTCAGTGTATGAGTTTTTCAGTGTAATGAGTTGAAATCTGACGCCTGACGTTTTGAAGGGTAATCTCATAGGATCATAAGCAACGTTTATCTTCCTTCAATAAGATGGATACTTTTTCATGATCTTTCAGCAGCTCATAACTTCACAAGATATCTGAAATTTGCGATTATTATTAGGTGTCATTTCCTTTTGGATGTCGTACGTTTTTCATGGATATTACTAATTTCGCCTGCTATTATTTATCGTTGTGATGATAACTCAATTACTGCAGTGGCATCAGAGTCCAATGATATCATGCAAACGTCCTCCTTTTCATACACAAAATGGGTGAATACATGTATTGTATATTTTATGCATACAATGAGTACAGTGAGTCTGAAATAATAAAAAAGTAGTAAATCTTCTCTGTGTCATATTGTATGTAAGTGCGCAATTGAAAATAGTCTGCCTTCTTTGTCATATCATAAAACCATTATGGAGAACGTAGTTTAGCACAAGGCGTTTTCACGGAATGCTACGAACGCCCGAGAAAAAGAAAAACATGAAAACCAAAAGTATTGAATTACAGAATGTCGACAAAAATGTGACAGATAACTATTGTATATTAAGTAAGCAAATTACGAACAAACAAAGAATTTTTCTGCCACACAAACAGAATATTCGTTCAGAAAAAAAGAATCACAAGGAGCTGTTTACATTAAGACGCGCCTTTATGGCATCTGATGGCCACCTGGTGTAAATGGACAGCAACAGAGCAAAATGCAAGAAATCTCCGCTCTTCATCTTATCGAATGTGTGTTTTAGATAATCTTGAGTCACGGACGGAGTATGTGAGCTTAATTCACCTTCAAATTGTGATCTGGCAATATCCTAAGAGCTTTGGATTATAACCTCATATTGACTGTAGAATTTTTCTATTTGCTCATTAAATTGGTTGGCCACGTGCGTCCACGGTCAGCTTTCTGTTTGATATTTTACTTTCCGTCTGCTATATTTTATCTTACACTTAAATTTTTGATTTAGTCAGTAAGACTTTCTGAAATCTGTGCACTGATACAAATTACAACATTCCATACAAGCGCTTGAGAGAAGTCTCAAGTCGGCATTTATTTGGCGGAAAGATGAAATAAATAAAATCTCAAGGCTTCATGAAATAAATGAAGAAGACACCCGAGTGATCAAGGCGTGAAATTCCACGTTACTCTTTGTTTCATTTTCTACGTTATTTACACGGCTTCATCTGAAAGAGTAGTTTTAGGCATCTCATTTTTATGCATGTATTTCAACTATGAAATTATCATTATTCCTGGAGGATTTATTTCTTCAAATGCACACAAAAAATATTTGTGTCCTTTACAGTATCATTAAATCCGCAATAAATCAACAACGGATAGCACAAACTTCTTCATATGTTTCTTTATTATCTTTTCTTGTTTTTCTGCTTCCAGCTGTTTCTCTTTTTAAAAGGCAGCATTTGGCCTATGTAAGAGTGCTAGCTTCGAACATGGAAGGAAGAGCAAAGTGCTTTGATTGTAAAAATGTCAATTAAAGGAACATCAATAAATACACAAGCTTTTCGAAGTTTTTAATGGAGGTTCATAATCATAGAGCAAACATATCCTGTGAACACGCGACCTTAGCAACGTGTGAGTAATTTTTCAACGGAGCAATTTCTAAGCTATTATGTTCCCTTATCTCCTGTAACTTTAATTGTCTATTCGGTCATCACATTTAAAAGTGAAAGAATATTAACATTAATTTCTCAATTATACATAGAAACGGCATAAACATGCCACATCATGCATATGTTCTCAATGATAAAACCAGTGATAAAACTTGAAAATGCATAAATCACAATATTTTAAAAAGAAAGTCAGTTATTGCCCTACCATTATTTATGCGTCTGATAGATAATGTTCTTCTCACTTAAAGTATGTTTTCTTTTGGACACCGTATGGTATCTTTCATGCAACTTAAGTGTTTACTTATGTTTTTCCTATCTGTTTAACCACCGTCTTTGCTTTGATGAACTTATGTTATCGCTCTTCTACTGATGCATAGGAGGAAACACTCAAATCCATAAATTGTTGCTTATGGATTGTTGTCGCACTGAACATCTCAAGATATCTTTCCGTCATATAACAACAAAGTTGCAAAATTGGCTTCTTTTAGAAGTATTTCAACATCTGTTAGTGCAAAAAGCATTCAACACGACTGTCAATAAGCTTCCACTTAACTCCAAGACAGGACTGATAATTTGAAGACCTTCTATTCTGATGGATGCTACACCATTTTGGGTTTTAGTATTTCCCAGTATCTCTATCTTTACCCTTCCTTGTAACATACTTGATGATTTTACTTATATATTCTTCTCTATAATCCCCATATTTCTTTCTTCATTTTTCTATTATGAGACCGCCCGTCCGCTGCCCTCACACCTTGATTGAAAAGATAATTGGCGATAGGACATATAACTAATTTTACAAGAAAATTGGCATTCAGGGAAATTGGAACAAAAGACGATAAGGATGAATTTTCCTATGCTTGAATGCCGTTGAGAAGTGCTGTCTGACGACTTGAACATTCTTTAAGTTAATCTTCACAGGTGAGATTTGCTACCATTGTCTCTTTTTTGTTGCGGATCATGTGGGTTAAATTTATTGACTACTACGAAAAATATATTTTCAAATGTCTTTTTTGCATGCCTTTGGATACCGTTATCTGGTGATAATTATAAGTGTTATGTAACAACAGGTTTATTAAAAACTTGAACAGTTTCCACTACCGCTATAAAGTCAAATATCCAGTTGCTGCATACATGACATAGCTATCGAAGCATAGCAATGAATTCAGCACAAACATGGGAGTTATATTGAATAATCATGCGCTTCAGGTCTAAGTTTCCTTACTTTTTCAATTTTTTTGGTAATCTTTCATTAAGCGCAACGATTTTCAATGCGAATTCAGTATTTGATAAATTCAATTCTGTTAATCATCATGACAAGCCAATATGCCAGATCATCGAATACAGGTTTGAAAATTCGTGACGCATTTAATCTCACTTTAGAATCATGTTTGGAACTGTTAAATGGATTTCTTGCCAATATTCAGGGAAATTTCAAAATTAGAAAAGTTGGAAATTTAAAGTTCTGATTTTCAATTCATAGTGTACCATGCAACGCATTCATAGTCATAGTCCCTATACGAGCTAGTTATTACAACTGTTATTGGAAATGCATCCCTGAGATGTCAGAGTCAGTACATCCATGATAATGTGGAGAATTCTTGACAGGGTAGTGTTAGTTGGACGTCAACATAACAGAAGCAGGCAGACCGCGGTCATGGAGCTGATTGAGCAAATTCCCTTTAGAGTAACTATGTCCATTGTCGGCTCAATGGAGTGCATGCATCCTTTGTAACATATCGGCTAGACCTCCAGGTTGATGCAGGGCTGCCGTTAGTTTGCAACTGGATGGATTAGCCAGTTGCTGCGAAGTGTCTCGCTTCACACTTTCGGGTATTTACGATAACCGGCTGTGCCTTGTGCTACATGTTTCATATATTTTTTCATGGCTCATATGAAAGCAGAGTAGAATTCGTGAAATCAGAACCGAATTCTGAATTGACGTTTTACTTACTTTTCTGATTTTCGGGCTTTTTTATTTATAGTAGGGCCTATAGCAACTCATCTCGTGCATAGATTTGAAATGAAATGCTTCTCAAAATTCATGTGAATATGATTCTGACCAGGGCTGGAATCGGCAAACCGGTTAATCTTTGGGTTATCCGGTTACACTTCCTTCAAAGGCTTAAAATCGACGTTTGATTAGCTTTATCTCGTATAATGAAATTTTTTAGATAATTGCGAATGAATACTTGTGATAATGAATGAAAATTGTCGATGAACCTTGACAACTTCATAAATACCGGTAATTCTCTTTTAATCGATTTTAGCCCGAAAAATATAATCGGTTAACCGGTTACAAAAAATTAACCGGCCCCAGGCCTGATTCTGACTATGCGGTCATGTTCAATGCAGGCATACACTTGCCTTGTGTATTTCACATGGGCTCATACGAAACCGTGGCAAAGTGAAGTGCATGCTTTTCTCCAGTTACAACATCAAGCCAGTTACCTGACTCCTTGTTATGCAACACAATGAAAATTCTGGGTGAGTAATATTTCAAGTCAGATCATGTAGAGCGCAATTGTAAAAAACCCTCAAACATTTGTTGTCAAAGGAAGATCTAATTGGTGTGTACAAAGTGTACATATATATTTTGAACATCTTAGAATATAACTCTCCTCTACTTGTTGGTAGCAGCAGGTAAGGAAGCCAAAGGATTGAAGTCATCAGGAAGCGCGCTCACAATATTATTCGTGGAAAGGACTGTGCTTGCTCATCATTTGCTCCTTCATATAATAGACATGAGTCTAGAGCCATGAAGGGATTCAAGGCTCTTTTTTTAAGGACCTGTCAGTACTCCACACTTTCTTATTCTTCAGAGAGTGATCTATTCCGTCCATCTGCGCGTTTCAATGGTGAAGTCTAAACGAGGAGTCTGCTCTTTCAACAAACTATGCACCAAATCGATCATTTGAATGCATACCCTGATATTCATCTGTGCACTTAATTCCCTTTACTTGACTCACTTGTGTAATGTTTGATTTTCAATCTTTCTGAATAGATTTATTATTATTATTGCTTATCACATCACAATTATCTGTTAATAACTGATTGGATGCATTCAGGCATTGATAAGAATCATTCCTTCATGACAAGAATATAATTATTGTAAAAGTATGTATGCACAATTATGTATTTATTGTAGATAATATAATTATTATAGGCCAAGAGCATGGAAATCGAAATTTATTGAATGCACGAATAGGCCTTACAAATAGGCTATATCGTGGAATACTGAAGAAATAGCAATATTTTGTGTCGAACAGCCGATTCCTGCTGCTGAAGATCATCAACATCAACCCATGCATATAGATGACAAGTTAAGTGACTTGAAATGATTAAATTTATTAAGATACTTGCAGAAGGCGACAACCAAGTATCATTGACTGTCGATGTCATCGATAATTAGCCACAAATCACCGGCATTTTTCAACAACAATTTTTGTGGCTATTTATGTGAAAATCATTACTTCATTTCTTGATTTTGTGTGACGTGTCAGTACACAATTATTTCACATTGTATTGTACAAAATTCGAACTACTTTCTGCTGATTGTCATATTTGGGATATGAAATACTCATCCTATGTTGATTATGTATTGACCAATGACAAAAACGCAAAGTTTATTTGACATTCATAGATACATGCAACTGTATAGACTTGAATCCTCTCAATTCCAAAAATGAAGGCAAACTTAATAGTAGCTCTGCTTACAGGCAAAAAATCAAGAAAATCGGATAATGAAGGATTACATTGTAATGATTCCAATGAATTTATATGTAAATTCAGCTATCTGCTCAAGCTTCGAAGACGCATTAAAAAAATTCTCATGAGAGTCGATCTTTCTTTGATTT
This sequence comes from Prostheceraeus crozeri, assembly GCA_907163375.1. NCBI lineage: Eukaryota > Metazoa > Platyhelminthes > Polycladida > Euryleptidae > Prostheceraeus > Prostheceraeus crozeri. The sequence continues at coordinate 395,158 of CAJQUW010001501.1, read as the reverse complement.
TTAAAACCATTAATGAATTTCAGAACTAACATAAATAACAATGGTTCGGCATTTTTTGTCTATCACATTCTAATGACGTCGTTCACAAATTCTTCACACACAGCAAGCTCAATATGAATATATGTAATTTCTGATATGCCTCTTAAATTTGGCTTATCTTTTCATTCCGTTCAAATCAACAATGTCTGAACTTAAAAACTCTCTCTATTTCTCATGTTTTCATTTGTTACGTCTGCTTTTCATTTCGCCTTTTCAAAGGCAATACTACATTGCTCTGAATTTTACGAGGAAATTTGCTTTTGAAGGTAACATGAATTCCGTTTTCTGTTATAATTTTACTCTGTAAAGAAACAATGCCACTGAGATGGACTACCGCGTGATATATTTTCCTACCAGAAATACGTGTAACAAAAGCAGATCCTAAGGATGAGAATATACGATCCAGAAATTGTGTGATGGCAATGTGTTATTGCAGATGTCCAGTTTCCATAAAGAATGAGATTGAAATAATCGTCAGAGACAATGTTTTTGTTTGACTGCCAATCATACAGCAATTGTCATTGCAAACAATTTCAAATTAACTTCAATCTTTTGCGTCAAAGAAGAGTCTAAAAGCGAAACAACAGTTTGTCAGATAGGAAGCAGAGAACAATGAGACTTTGTGATAGGAATAGACTTCTCATTTGTTTTATTGTACTGACCTCAAACTGAGAAATATGAATGATTTATGGCGACTACCAATTCAAACAAGCTGTTGTCTTCATGAAATGAAATATAGTTCTTCTGTATCGATCAGATATACATTACAATTAATATAACAAATAGTGTCACTTACTAAAAGTATAGGATGCAATTCATTTAATGCAATTGCACACGTGCGAGGGAGGCTATGAAAGCTATGAACTTTATGGTCTTCATTGAAAATCCATAGAAAAGAAACAGATGGCCAAGCTACAAGTTCTTGATTTCTAAATAAACAGAGTAGCACTAACCATTATTACTTCATTTCTCTGTTGCTTCTTTCAAACACTACAAAATGTAACTGTTTGCTTAAAAATCTGTTCTCATTGTTATCTTCAGCATGGATTTTCACTTCTCACTAAAGCGATAAAAAATGATGAAGTCACGAATCGCTAAAGCAATACTTATTAAAAGCGAAATAAAACGGTCATAAGTCAATGCTACATCATCGTTCAACATAAGCCTCTAGTTCTACCACTTGCAAAAATTTTGCGCCTCTCGTTAGCCTTCACGCCAGTATAACCATCAATGCTGTGCTTAAATCACTAAGAAATCGAAAGTTGAATCACAAACTCTAAAATTTCTTCATCCAAACTCGTAGTCGAATAAGACCCCATGAATTTCAAAATAGATATTCGAAAAAATGCCACATCAAGTTTATGAATAAATACTTGGTTAAAGATAACTGATCAAAATATACAAGAATTGAATTCACTTGGCCACTTTCAAATATGACTCGTCTATCGAAGCGTTAAATAATAATTCTGACTGCGCATGCTTGTGCAATTAAATTGAAAACACAGAATTGCAGCATAAAAATCATATAATGTCAGTATAAAAGTATAATGTCATGATGTATCATTGAAGAGGGAAACTCTTCTTCAATAATAAGCGAGCACTGAAGATGGGCTTCCTTCTTTGAATCTTTTCCGTTAACCCCCGTCAAATATTAGCCACTCGCCACTTTTCACCGTCTGATTTCTGACCTGCTTCATGTCCTATAAAAGCTTATTGAGATTTAAACTGTCAATCCATCTACCGAATCTCACTGCAAACCCGTGCTCGCACGATGATGTCTCACGTGATTGTGGGTCAGAACATGGTCAGACGTTTAGGTAGGATTGTACACGGATTGCATCAGTCTAAAGACTCTGAGTGATCCTGATGAAAGTTTCAACTTACTTCCTTCGCCTGACTTCTATTCAACCGTCGTCTGATAGTGTTGTCAACCTTCTTAGAGACAAAACGGTCATATATGTACTTTATTTTATCTGCCTTCATAGGTAAAAAGCGATTAAGGTGCCTTAGATTAGATTATTGGAGTCTTCATGTGTGGTGGTGATCTAGTATTTTGATTTCAAGAAAAAACATTGGTGTCGGGGTTTAACAGAACCATCTCCTTTTATGACATGCCGTGATGTTCACATGATCTGTGGATGATTTCTAGTAAATGCATTTTGCTGCCGTATGACGGATGCCTAGGTTTTCGGATGGGCTTAGACGTGCAACTTCATTGCTGACGCTTTTCGATCCATGATGAATCAGAAAAGAATGAAAAGAAAATGGAATCAAATGCACGCCTTCAATAATCGTGCTTCGTACGCAGCGTGCTGGTGCCCAGACAATAGGGGCCTAGTTATTTAAATAATGGTAACAGAGAAAAGCAAGCAAAGATGTAAGCAAGAACAAGTCCAGGAAGTCAGACCACGTCGATCAGATCACGACACTTATCAGCGTTTGAGTGTCAGCAATAATTTCAGCTAAAGTTGCGCATTGTCCAACTTTGTTGACACTTTTGGCTGCCACTGTCATTGATTTTACTGCAATATCAATGCATCTTTTATGTATGGTTACTGGTAGGTGACACACGAGGCACGATTATTTAAGACGTGTCTTTCTTTCCACTATTTGTCCATTCTCCAAAACACTCTAGAAAACGTTCGATCGTAAATATTTTGTATTTCAAGTTACCATTAAATGCCAGCTGCACGCTCATTGGTTAAGAGCGTCAGCTGACTTGCGCACGCGTCACCCTTTCACCAATAGGAGATCAGATATCATTTAAAAAATCTCGAAAAATCTCATGCAATATTCCATCATTGGGAGACTGTTACACGCGTCTGATTTACGCTAATTTTTGATGTGTTAATAAGCACAATCTAAATTACATATATATGTCAATTTTCAGAGTACCACAAATTTTGTCCGAGTTACTCATATTTAGTTCTTAAATTTCGTGGTTTATATGGATAAGTAAAGTGTCAGCAACAAAGTTGCACATATAAACACACGGCGGTTAAAGTTATAATCCAGGAGAAAAGCTGAGTTATGACCCCAAAATAAAATTTTCCAAGTGCGGATATCACATAGTGGGATTTGTTATTGAAGTGTCTGTTGAATGTGCTGTGTCTGAGATAGCGCTGATTTGGTTGGGGTGTCTGTTTTCAGGTTGTCTCTTGTTGGGTTCCCAGTTCCTATGAGCCAGTGTTATTGACTGAAATGTGTTTCTGAGACGTCAGAGTCAGTGAGAACGTCCCTGATAATGTGGAAGATTTCAAACAATGGTGTTTTCTTTTGAAGTCTGCGTGACACTGCCACAAACGAGCTGGCGTGCTGAGCAAGGTTCAAGGGGACCGTCCCATTGGAGATAGGATAACTTCTCACCTTTGAGTGCTTCTATTTAAACTTCTGTAAAAGGTAAATATCAAGCTGCTTTAAATTCAATCTTATATCATAAGAATTCCTATCACTATAATAAATTTCTCAACAGATTATTCAAAAATCAATAAAATTGAAAATTTTCTATTTCGGCAAACATTTGACTTAACAACGTTTTCACCTTATATGAAAATTGCAGCAGTTAAATACCTCTTGATGAAATGCTCACACTTGAGAAAATTTTGTTCCGTTACATGAATATGCAAAAGTTTGAACGGATAGGAATGAAAATGTGATGACAGAAAGAATTTCTGTCTTTCCTAAACGGTTCTTATGTCAATGTATCAGTTTCTCTTTGACAATGAAAACAGTTCTGATAAGAATTAACATTTAGAATATATGAACATTGAAATCATCTACAAACATATTGATTTCATCTTAATCCTGCAGTCTATGCTAAAGCTGTCGTTCTGATGGAACAGTTTTTATACTTGTCAAAAGCCAAGTCAACTTATCAATGCCATGCGATAAATTTTTATGTAGAGAGGGAATGAGGTAAGCTGAATGAGGAGTTTAGTAAGCATCATACCAATTATGTATGTGCTTGGAAGATGCTCTGACCAGTCATGACATAACATATTTAGAGTTGGAAGGAGTCAGGGATTTTTACTTATACAGTAATGTTAAAAATTCTTTACTTTTTCGAGCTCTAAAAATGTCATGCCAGTTGTATATTCTGCTAGGCATTTCAGTAATCATATAGCAATGTCCCTAATTCTAATATATAAATAGAACAACAAGAATAGACAAAAAGAATGAGGTTGACCCAATCAGTTTGAATATACAAAATATCGCTGTCATTTTGATGGAACTTTATATTTGACTCCTAAGCGCTTTCGCGGCCGCTCTTCATGAGGAGTACGGCCGTAGTGACAATGACAGAACAGAGATGAAATCACAAATGCAGCGATTAATCAATAAAGACACAGATGTGATTTCATCTGTGTTCTGTCATTGTCACTGCCACCGTTGGTACTCCTCATGAAGAGAGGCCACACAAGCGCTCGGGAGTCAAATATGAAGTTCCATCAAAATGACAAGTATTAAGTCAATAATAAGACAACAAAACACCAGTGATTCCCCCGACCGCATTCGCCTAACCCAGGAATCAAACCGAAGACGTACTTGCATTTTCTTTATTTGGCCTCGCCGAAGGAACAAAGGGAATGCGAGTGACGGCAGAAGTCATGCTCTCCAAGTGGTATCGACACTTTATTGTCATTGACTGAATGCTGCCGGCATCCACTTTGTAGCTAGGCAACATATCAACATGTTATTTAACTATAAGGGCTGTTTCACACATGCGACTTTTTTGCAGCGCGGAAGTCGCGCTGTTGTTTGTTTGACATCACAGCCTATGGAGCCTTTCACACATATCTCGCGTTTTCATTTTGCCGCGAGTTAATCTTGCGATTTTGGTTTTTGACCTACCAATGATCTTTAATGTCATTTCAAACTGAGCATTTCTGAGTTCAGCATGATATGGTGATTAAAATGCATTCGGAATTCCTAATTTTCGTTAAGTAGAACCGATTTTATCTGGAATAATATCTTTGATTTCCAAAGTGCTGATGTTCTCGAACTTCGTGTAAATCAATCAATACTGTAGCGAATGCGCGTGCTAACGACTATCACCAATCTACATTTTGACCTCGCTCTCAGCCGTAAGAGGTCAGATTTTGGTGATCCACACACCAAACTGATCCCCAGGGTGTGAAGAAGTGGATGGCGCTCATGGCGTCCACCATGGAGAGAAATTCTTGCCTTCGCAATCATCTTTCCTTGGAACAATGGCCAACAGAGACAATTGAAAAGCTATGCCCATGGAAGACAATAGCACAGTCGCGCGGATTCCAGTGCAACACTACAGTCTATGGAGACTTTCACACGTTTTAAAAGCGGATATATTGTCGCAAGAATTCCCCTGGAAATCGCGCGATTTTGAGGCGATTTTGAGTTTTGACCGATTAACGATCTAGAACATGGCGTCAATCTGAGAACATTTCTGAGTGTAGTAGGATGCGGTAATAAAAACGCATTCCGAATTGCTAAATTTCGTTCAGTGGCACCGATTCTATCACAAGTAATACATTTGAAGTTCGAAAGTTCGAAGAGGTTATTGACCCTCGCATGCGTTAAACAATAGCGCCTTCCATGCGTCCGTCAGTGCTCGGATTTTGGTGATTCACACACCAAAATGATTCCCAGAATATAAAAAAGTTGATGACTCGCATGGCTTCTACTATGGAGAGATTCATTTTCATAACATGTAAGACTCCCAGAGGATTCAACCCATGCACAATGCTTTATTGATTGACTAGACTGGAACACTTGCAAAAGCAGCGGATATTGACAATAGTGCAATACTGTGAAAATTGTTATGTTTCTTATTGATGTCATGAAAGTATCGCTTCGTGAAATTTTGATGACATGTGCTATGAATAGATTACGTAATCGACCACTTTTATCGGTGATGTGATTGAATAGGTTGCTGATATTTCCATGTCTATCAAATGACTTGCATGTCTATTACACAGAGCAGACGGCGAGACAAAACTGCTTAAATATGAATGTTTTATGTTGATTTTGAATATTGTAGCGAACTAATAATTTTAATCTAGTAATCTAATAATTTTAGATATTCTAATAGCAAATATGCTACTGATTTCGATGAAAACAAGAGCCAACACAACTGAAACCTGCCTTCAGAGTAATTTTGGTTCAAGTACTTCTCCAATAGGCTAAGACACATCCACTTTCTATGTCTCATGAAATCGAGAGATCGAAATGGTTTGTCCGATGCACAGAATTAGATTGTTTAATCGCATCACTTTGCTAGAAGTGCAAACTGATTCAAACAGATGGCACATGCAGGAACTTAATAGGTGGGCAAAAAGAAATTTTTAATACCTTGCAGAGATTGGAAAAACAGTCATGCGTCGCTTGCGGATTGCTCTGAATTCCTTCAAAATGCTCCGATCGCCACGACTCCTTCAGACCCCTTCTAGTCAAACGGAAGAAGAGACGACCTGTCTAATTCTGTGGTCCGATGATTGACTGTCGCAGAAATCGAAGTCCAATGTGAAAGGCCAATTCAAAATTTTAGCGACAATCGCGCCGCAAAAAGGTCGCATGTGTGAAGCAGTCCTAAGTCACACAGCAGATTGACATAAAAGGTTTGCCGTGGAATATTGAATATTTAAAGAAAATGACAACAACCAAGTCAATAAAAGTCATCAACACCCTTGATTCTCCGACCGCCCAGAGGGGCAAGAGAAAAAATATTGCTGGTGACACTTTCATATCATGACATTTTGCTTTCACAGATTTAGAAGATAATATTTTATATAAGTAGAAATACGCCATGCTTTTTAAACTCTAATTGAAATCCCAGTAAATTATGAGTATAATTTAGACTTGCTAGTGGGCCCTTGATGTTTTAGTCCCAGCAAGTGTGCATTTAGGCAAGCGAGCCAGCAATCCCACCATATATATCCATGACTTGTTAGAAATGAATAATCAGGTTTAGGACAATCTCAAGAAAATGAGTTACTGACGGCATACGTTATGGTAAAAACCCCTTGACATTATGAGCTTATGAATGCAGGTTATCGAAATTAGAAGTGCTCTGTTTCAATCATGAAAGCGGCTCCTGAGAATGCAGGCTTATATAATAGGTTGTTCTACTGAAGAGAAACGATTCCAAAACACGGTGATTTCGAAAAACACTTATTTTTTAAGCCCTGAATGCAGCGCACCAACAGAAGAGAACAACTTAATGATTGCTCAAGCTGCCATACTTTGTCTTCGGGCTCAATGGTCTTGATAAGTTCATATTGTCAAATGATATAATTGTCCAAAAGTTCCCTGTCATTTTCCGGTTCTACAGTGCAAATTGCACTTTCGATTTTCATTTTCACAAGTTCGTTGATTTTTATTTTCAGACTCCCTATAGGCAAACATAGCATGCAAGTATAGGCGATTATAGATGAACTGGATGAAGGAAAGAATTCTCACATTCTCGAAATTCTCATGTTGCTTTTTGAACTTTATAGTGCTTCTCATTACTTTGCTTGTTACCCATTACGACAGCCTTAACTGATCTACAAAAGGTGCATTTTGACCACTTTTAGTATTTCTAGCGTCTTTCGTGCTAGATACAAATCGCAAAATGGCAATCATATCTCAGAAAATAAAGTAACTTTTTTATGACCTCAATCATCGTTTTTAGGGTAAAGAAAGTCATGTTCATATCTATAGCAACATATGACTGGCGTTCATCTTGACCCTAGTGAAATGATTAATAGTCCCATGCACCAGCTGGTTATTGACGAACTACCTATCTGCGGATAAGAACCACAAATATTGCTGTATTGTCACAAGCAAGACTGGGAGACAGCAACTGGAAGCCAGTAGACACAGCAATGTCACTTTTCCCTCGCCACGAAGTTCATTGGGCCTCCGTGAAAATTGGTCCTATTCCAGTAAACTACTATATACTCGCACATAGTTTTGATGGTAGAGCAATAGAGACCATAGCTGACTATTAACTAATCTCACAATGTTTTGACTAGGAGTTTAATTTACGAGGGGCGTTCCAAAAGTATCCGGATTGAGCCCATAACTTTAAGAGTAATTATCTTATGCCTCTGACGTTTTGATATGTTCAACCCATTATCATCACTAATAAGCACAAAAAATTTCATCCCGATATCTTTATTAGTTACAAAGCTGCAAATATTTTAGTAATGTCACTACTTAAAATTTAGTACGACCAAAAACAATGTTTTGTCAAAAAAGAAAAATAGATATTTAAACATTTTTTATCAAAAAAGAAAAAGGGATACACGTTACAAACTAACAGTCTTCTTGTGGCAGAGCAACCTTCTCAATGTAGTCACCTTGCAACATGATGCACTTCTTCCAACGATCTTCAAGTTTGCGAATGGTAGACTTGAACCATTCAGGTGAGATGGACGCCAACACTGATCTCGTCTTCTGTTCCAGCTCCTCCCTTGTGTCGAAATGCATTCCACGAAGAATGCTTTTCATGTGAGGAAATAAGGCATAATCCGATGGTGACAGGTCTGGGCTGTATGGCGGATGCGGTGCGATGTCCCAACACAGATCATCATCTATCCTCTCCATCGTTTTCCCACCGGTGTGGGGTCTGGCGTTGTCTTGATGGAGCAGGATCACTTTCGATTTCTTCCCTGGACGGCGATGTCGAAGATGGTGATGGACTTCTTGCAATACTCCACAGTAGTAATCCGCATTGATTGTAGTGGAGTCGGGAAGAAAGTCCAAGTGGTGCTCTCCGGTTTCTGAATACTTTTATCTTCCATCGCGTGACTGTATCGACGATTGATTGAAAAATCATTAAGTCATTAACTTTAATGTGACAATTCGTGAATCATGAACATCGAACGCAGCTCAGTGAAATCCATGAGACGTGTGCAATTCAATAACAAACTTTGCATCTGACTAAATCAGTCAACATTCTACAGCAATAGAAGACATCAAAGTCGTGAGAAGAATTCATAAGAAAGAAAAGAAACAATAAATGATATGATCTTACGATTCTTAATAATCAATTTGGTCGTCACTAAATTTCAAGTAGTGACATTACTAAAATATTTGCAGCTGTGTAACCAATTAAGATATCGGGATGAAATTTTTTGTGCTTATTAATGATGATAATGGGTTCAACATACCTAAACTTCAGAGGGATCAGATCATTACTCTCAAAGTTATGGGCTCAGTCCGGATACTTTTGGAACGCCCCTCGTATTTTGACCGCTAGATTAAGCACATGCCACTACAGATTTAATAAAAGTTAGGTTGCAATTTAATCACTTTAAAATCAAGTTGAAACGCACTGTTATATACTGAAGACTAAAAAAATACCTTCAACTGCATTCATTTATTCATTTACGTAATTGACCACGGGCCAGTCGATGCATCGTTAAAGCAAGCTAACGAAGTACTTTGGCTCGAAAATAATTTATTGGATCGTGTAAAAATATATCAAAGTTTATAAAGGATGCAACGGGCCTTGACTCCTCTCTTCATGGTCGATGGTCAAATTATAGAGATCGAGATGGCATATCACAATTTTGATAAACTTCACTTTGTTTTTTTAAATGGACCAATGAACTCTGTTCGAGTCGAAGTACTATATAGATGGCATATATTTTATATTCAAATTGAGTTATGTGAAAAATTAGTTATGTATATTAAAATGTATATGAAAAATTAGTTTCAATCTATTTGTACGTGCGCAAGTTCCAATTGATTTTTTAACGAATGCAATACTTGCATTTGAGTGGGTAATGAAAAATATTAAAAATAGAGTCTACGCTCACACTTACGCTGATCGCAATAATGAATGGAGTCCAAGCCGATGAAAGTACCTATGACATGAAACCCCAGCCTAAAATTATTTTCATAGAATGATAGCACACTATTATCAATTTGTCAACCTGTATTATTTGAATTATAAATACAGTAATCAAGATTAAAAAAGCAAGAATCAATCACTGCACTATGAAAGTCGCTTTTTAATTGGTTTCTTAAAAAGAAAAAGTGGATTTCTAGATTCCAAACAGTCTCTCCATGGAACAAGCAATAATTTAAGGGAATCGACCAGTTTTCTGATGAAAATTAGCTTCAATTAATTTTAATTGACAGACCCTCAATTATGTGTACAATGATCATGTTCGTGATAAGATAGAAAGGCTTTAGAAGAGGACTTCCAAAACAGCACAATCGATTACTTAATAGTTGGGCAAGACTCCTCTTCACAGACTTTATTTCCATTTTGAGATTCTAGAATATCTGAGTCTCGGGATTGATAATTTCTTCTGACGTTGCATTAAAAAATCGATTTCTCAAAGTTTATTGCGAACGATGGAACAAAGTCAAGAGTAAAACTCGACATCGAAAAGTTGAATTCTATCTTGAGAACAGTCTGCAATCGAATATGCGCCATTCTTGAACTCTGTTCCCGCGCCGCGGAACACATATATTGTGAGAATGATGGACCAACTTGGCAGACTGACAGCTTTTGATGAGAGCACTTGGCTTTCAGATCTATTAGAAAGTAATCCGCTTAACATAGACAGCGACTGTGGTTCGGGCAGTACGATTGGAGTCATTTTCTCTTAAAACAGCTTAACACCCGGATATGGTGAAGCATCACTGTCAGCGTTTAAGAGTCATGCGCAAAAGCGGCGTGGATGATGAAAACACAACCGTGATTCGTTCTCTTATTTCAAATGAATAGAAACTAACAAACCGGAAAATTCAAGTCTACCTCTCAGTGTGGAACCATGAGAAGGTATTCCTCTGCTAATTTGATCTCTCTGAAATACTTTCCCCCCAGAACAGTTCCTGAGGAGATCTCAGACCCTGCACCGTTGTCAAATGTGAATGGAGTCAAACACGAAGGAAATCGTTAGAATAACGAACCATCGATGATTATTTTAGTCAATGAAACGTTGGTTTGAATGCTGGCTGCAAAGTAGGCGCTGTTGTATGATCTGAATTTTTTGCTAGAAATGCTATTTTAAGAACCATTCATATTTTAAAGGACTTACAAGGGGCATATATGAACTTCGCCGTACTTTACTCTGATCAAGACGTTATTATCTCACGCTATGAAGTTTCTCTTCAATATACCACTGATCCTGCATTTAGGAAGGAGATAGCATTTAGCTGTAGCAAGCTCGTTTATTCGATTACTGAATAGTCAATTATGAGATTCATGGTTAAGAATACATAATTCATAATCGCTTCAGGCACTTGATAGTAGGAAATAACAGCAATGAATCGAAAGAATATAGCTCTACATAACTAGAAACATGTATGAGAATCAGTGCTGCATAAATAGGCATGTAGGGCCTAATAGTATGAAGCAAAAGTGTATGTCTATACGGTATGCACAAACTGTGTGAGCTGGTTTTAGAAAAACATGTTCTGGTCTTGTTAACACAGCTACATGTATTACATTACCGGTAATTTAGTGCAAATGGGCGATAACGCACTATCTTCCAGAACGCTACTCGTCTGACCAGGATTTGAATACAAGTCAGGTTTATGTTTTAGCCCTAAACTGGACACAAATATGATTCCTTAAATACGCCAGTGCCATCAAAAAGAATTAATAAATTTACAGAGCATTTGAATTTCCAACACTGTGTTCGATGTCTATGGTATAACGGATGAACAAGATCGGTGAGGAACTTGCAACAAATTCTCATGGGTTACATCAGAATTGATTATGCGAAACACACGTTTTCCTAACAGTAAAAGTTGCTGCTGAACATAAAACGGTAAATTGCAAAAAGATGGATATGCATAAAGTAATGCTGAACGTAATGCCGCATAATTATTTACAATCAAGAAATCTGGACAGCCAGAGCGCTTTAAATTTCTGACGAGGAACATTCACCTTGATGCTTTATTGATACTACATTCAACATGTACATTCCACCTAAAGTTAGAAGTAAAAAACACATCGAGAATCTTGAGGTTGTCAATCTTTGGGATAACAAAACCATCTGAAGTTGCGGTTGATTTACTAACAAGTTGCTTTTTCGTAGCAGTATCAAGAATTTTACATTTGAAATGTTAAGCGGGAGATGATTCGCGTTTGTAGAGCTAACCTAATGTTCCCCTTCTGTTTGAAGCTGGTTTTCAGACGAGGAACGCAAGAAGTGCATAACAATAGAGTCGTCCGCATGCTTGATTACAGCTGAGTTAGCAATCAGTGGCTTGAAAATTTCTACAAGCATATCAAAAAGGATCGGGCCCAATACACTGCCCTGGGGTACGATACTGAGTACAGAAGTCCATGACGAATAGGCATTGTCCCATTTTCCATTTTCGCAAAACCATCTACTCAGAAAAAAGAACTTATGAAAGCTGGCAATATGTCATCAAAGTAAATGTTGACAGTAGTTTACGGAAGTTGAAAGATTTGAAAACAAGTTATGGTTCTCCGAACTCCATGCGCAAGTAGCCCTACAGCATGCTATACTCGCATTAGCGATCATAGTGAAGTTGTACTTAATGAATATCTGCATAATACAATCAAAATGAATGAAATTAATTTAATAAATGCCAAGATGTTTAGCATCATTAATGATATCCCAACTAGATTATTATTTTCATTTTTTGCAAAATAATTTATTCAAATAGCGAAAAATGTACAGTCTGCTAAATCGATATCGCTTATAAACTAGAGCTAGCACCCATGAATGTTGCTGTTCAATGGTGTGCACAGCAAAATAGATCTATCCCACTTAAGAGTACAGCTTCCGATAAAAAATACTGTCACCAAAATTGTATTCTAGAATACGCCTTTTTGGTGAGGCTATAAACATGCACATAGGGTTCTGCTTAGATCTGAGCAGCTAGGTTTTAAGTTAGTTTGGGCAGTACAAAGGGGAGGCTGGTTGCATAATCAGTTCTTTTGTCTACACTTGTCTCTAGATGGACTTGTAATCGACCGATTCGTTGTTCCCTCTGTTGTATCTGAACTCGTCATTTTCTGACATATTTCGTCCTCTATCTCATTGGTGAGAAAAATCCTCTCGTTTTCAGAGTACCAAATGAGCTAAACAGCGTTTGCTAGAGAGAAATCAATCGAATGGTTCAAGCCATGCTGACGAAGTCATGCATCATTATGCCATTGCAGGGTTTCTCGTGTACGTGCATCATTACATTTACATGCATGATCAATAAGCGCAAATATACAAACTCAATCAATACACATAACTTCCGACAGCAAGAAATTAGAAATCCTCCGAAGGGAATGTATTTGAAAAAAGGAAGCCTGTCTGATTTATGATAGTTGCCTTCTTAATCTTGCCTAAAGAAATGTACAAATAAGAAACAAAAGACAATAACAAAAAACGCAACTGCTGACCAATTATATGCATAGAGACTTATTAACATGTATTGCAACGTATTGAATTTACTTTACATGTCAAACTTTTGACCACGTTTGATTGTAAACTGTGATTGCCTGCCTTTTTGATCAGATTGCAAAGAAAACAGTAATTGAAGAAAATGTAATCTAGCCTGTAGGATTACCTTGATCTTTGCTTGGATTTTCCGCTTTGTGTGAGATTTTTCAAAATGTCAGAAGTGCTTAAAGTATATAATAATTCATAGCTATGATGAAGTTTTTTTTACAGAAATAAGCAAAGCTGATGAAAAACATTTGATGAAACACAAACATAAATGGATTAGATTCGCAAAATTGATTATCAGCATCAAATATATTCAAGCCATTATGTACTTGAATATCAAAAGATCAACATTAACAGGGAAAATCAAATCATCTTTATTCATCGAGAGGTTAGAAAGCACTGACTTTCAGCATCGATTTTATTAAAACAGATAAACTTGACGTGTATTGAAGTATAAGCTTTGTGTTCTAGAAGAACTAACGCAATTTCTTCATTAGCGAATATTCTTGTTTGATAATCATCCCTACAAAGTGCCGTTACAATGTGAAATTGAGCGAGTAAACAATGTTACTCGAAAGCAAAATCACTAGATAGTACAGTATCTATCATGAATTCAACTCCGCACTATTAGTATCAAGGCATCATTATCTACAGACAAGAAATCTTAATTGCCAAAATGAAAGTGAGTCATTTCCCCTTAAATGGCCAGGCGTCTGAATTGCTAGCCTTTTAGTAATCAGCAATTTGAGGAAATCAACCTGCATTTACGCTCTCTTGTTACTTACTAAGAAAATAAATTATGAAACTGCAATTACATGTAAAATTGTTAAATACAAGAAGAAATGTTAACCGTAATACGTGCAAGTACATGACAGGTCGATAGACATCACTTAAAAATGTCTATAGCCTGTGGCTTCACTTCAATTCAATGATTCAATAAAGCTTTGAGTGAATTTTAATCAAAGTGGTGGAAATAATTTAATTAATGCATTGTTATGTAAAATCAGCATCAAAGGCATAATTTTGATCTATTATTGTTGTTTTCAAGAATCAATTGCATGTTGTTGACTTATGGAAATCATTGGTGTGTAATCACAAGATATCTGCGGTAGGCTTGCCGGTTTTGTGTTGATGTCTGTTAACTTTCAAAGTCTTCTAACAATGCAGTTATATTATCGATTTTGTATAGTCGCATGGATGGAATAATTTGTCAAAGGTGAAACAGGTGACATCTGAAACTTGAATGCTACTATCGAGTATTCTTAATGAACCATATAAAGTAATCCCATTTTCGATAAATCAAGGTAACTACTGCGATGTTCTTTATAAATGTAGAAATTATGCGTCAATTAAATGAATAACAATTAGCAAATAATACCAGTCTGAAAGCAAATTGATGCCACCATCTACTGATTTTGGTGTGTGCTCGTATCTAACTTTCTTTATTAATAAAACATAAACTCAATTTGCTGTTCTTGTCATTTACCCCTCACGATTTTTCTCAATCAGGCCTGATGACTAATAGGCCGAACTGGTACTTCCCCAAAACATTCTGAAATACGAATGGACCTGGCCACCACACGTTCGATTATCAGCAGGCCAACGGTCCTAACTTGAATCTGCTCCCGCATGACTGCACTCTCATCACAAGTGGTTCCCATTCTGAGGACTGCATTGAGCTCTGTCTTGACTATTACCGGTCATGGGCTCATGTGCATGAGTATTTTGTTAAAATATAGCTCGAAAATTGACTGTGCTACTTGTACATCAAGTGATGACTTACTGTACATGCAATGGACATATTAAAGTTGGTCTCAAAGCTTGAGCGCCTTCGGAAACACAACGCATGTGGAGCTCAACGAAGTTTACAGGGCATATGCATGGACTCACATTATAACTGATCATCTACTTTAAGCTTGTAAGAAATGACAATTGCAAACTATATGGGTTGTTTTCTGAAATTCACGAATATGTAGTATCATTAACTCTTCACTTATAGATAACATCCACAGCTTGACGAAACATTGTATAACGTATAACATTAAAGGGTTGCACTAAGTTACATTTGATTTGATTGTAAATAAGTTGAATTTAGATGAATTATTTGATCGTCGCCCCTAAATATGCAATCAAGAAATTATAGCAGTTGTATGTAATTTCCCTTTCTTAACTCTTCTTGTCTGATACCTAGATTAGGGGTTGCATGCGCATCCTCTTCACGGCAAGAAACTCAAATTGTGACTAGTATTTGCATGAGTTAAAGGGTAGAGAGTTTTCATATGTCTCTGCTCCCATCAACACAGAATAATTTCAAACAGACATGAAAATGGGTCTAATGCTTTCATCGACAAATATAGAACATTCGAACTTTTTAATTTATTCTTCTAATTTCATCCTAAATACACCAGTTCTAAGTATACTTTTAATCATTTGATCAAATGAAATTGCACCGGTAATTCTAATGCCACTCAAAATCTAGTTTTCGAATCATTTATTCAAAAATTTGAGGAAATCCCACAATTTTGTTAAGCGACTCATGCTGTAGGCCTAAACATGAATTGCGTCATCATCTTCTTAGTAGGATGAAGGACTGAGTCGTAGACATAAGCAAAATTTGCTGATAAATTGTACCATCCTTTAAAATTGAATGGTCATGCCCGCTAATTCACATGGCTGGAAACAGGCATGGTTCTTTCAATTTCTTCCATGAAATATCATATATGCTATGCGCTCTCTCTCTCACACGTAATATTCCGAAAATATGACATTTGTGACGAATGGTCTAAAAGATATTCCAGGGCTCTAGAAATGTTTTTTAAACAAAGTCATCTTCCACAAAAGCAGCTTGAGTAGATATAATTGCTTGCAGAACAAAGTTAAAAACTTCCCAGAATTATCACTTTCTCACGATCGTTGGCCGTTACAGAAAGTCGGCTGAAGAATAGCCAAAGTTGAAAAGATAAAACTGAATATTGTAAACAACTGAATCTATTCTTTTACTGAAAAGTGATGACAGTTCAAGCGTGCTCAATAGAATCTGACAATGAATAATGCATTTTGATTGAAGTAGCCGAGTTTCAAGGATGGTTGGTAGGGTGAAAAGAATATGATTTCAACAGATATTTATTGCTTATTGGAATTTCAGTTTCATGAATTTGAAAATGTATTTGAAACCTTTATCGGAATCCGATTTATTCGCAGCGATCTGATGCTTTTATCAAGTAAGATTTTTTATGCATTCATGTTAGGTGTTATTCATTAAGACGCTTTCTTCCAACAGCAACTTTCCACACGCAGAATAGAAAACCACACTGTAAACTGTACACCGTTAAAAACAGTTCAGATAACAGTTACAATTCACAGAAAAGTTTCACAGGAAATATCCGTAAATATCTGTTAAAATGATGAGTGATGACGTAACAGTTAAAATTCGTTCATATCAAACAAAGCAAGTGTCTGTATTTACGTATATTGACAGTTCATACTGTAAAAAAAACAGTGAAACTAATTTCAGCTGCTAATTTGAACGGATATTTACGGTTTGCAGTTTACAGTCAAGGTATTCTAGTGATAGCTGCAATTCTGAGTTTGTATGGACAATAATTATTTCAAAATTCTGTCTGTTCTCCTTCAAAAGTTAAATTGAAAAAGTAGTGCTACTATTAGTGCTGCATAGCTGACGAGTTTGTGTAGCACTATAATACAAAATGATTTCTGACGATGAAGAGAGAGTTTGCTCATCACCCAATATCCTGAAGAAAAACCGATGAAAATTTACCGGGTTTCTCGAGAAAATGATGAGACTTTTAAAAAAACGTGGTCTGGATAACGAGGTGTTTAAACTGTTAATTAATAAATTAATTTAGGCGGAATTAAGTGATCTGAAGCTTTCACCGCATTGAAATAGAATCTCACTCAACGTTTAGTTTCCACCGGACAGACATTGTTTACTTGTATAATTCATATTTACATCGAAAGTTTTCCTGTCACTTTAGAAGCAGCAGTGATAGTCGTTGCAGTATGTACAATTTGAAAATGTTGTATAATATAAGGGAATTTTTATATCTATCTAACAAGTTGTGAAAAATTACTTTAAGATATTTTCTATAAGCTGATTTGAATAATGCACATTAGTAACAATCAATCTCGGCTGCAATAGGATTTATTCCTTTTGAATGAATGTTGAAACTGCTTTACATAATATTCATACATGTATATCAATGAAAATGTCAGTGCATAGTAACAAGCAATAAACAGCTGTATTTAGAGGATTAGAATGGACACTTCCTCAAAGTCAAGGATTGGAAGAGCTTAGTATTTATGCCGTATTGGTGGATGACGCATCATCTCACGTTAGGCTTCAGTCCGTCTCGCGAACATCTGATTTTGGCTTATGGAAGAATGTGCCTTTTCTTTCGACATTTCTTCTTTATCCTTTATGGACTTGCTTCATCAAAACTGACTGATCTTTTTATTCATCCATTCTATTTTTACGACATCAAATAGATACAGCTCTATCCGAATTTGTTTTCATGAAGCGAAAGCTTCCGCTTGATTTTTTAGCTTGCATTTCGATACATGTCTGTCAATTAATGGAAATTAGTGAATTATGCGTTCAACTACCACGTCAAATAATCTGATTAAATCGCTCTGTCAAAGAGCTTCAATATAATAGCAGATGCACATGTAGTCAAATGGATATTTGTCAATTTCCACCGGCGCCAATCATTTGTCATAGTGATTTTAAGTGGTGAATATTAGCATATCATGCATGTACTGTATAATTACGAAGCACAATTCAATTACTTCAATTCTCACTGGTGGCAAAATCAGTCTACCACCAAGTTAAAATAAACGATCTACATAGGGCCTACAACCTCCCCATGAGATAATTGGCAAACAATTTTTATAGCCTCTCTATCAATGATTATTGAAAGAATCAGAATCAAAATCATGATATTAAACCGACTTTGTAGATGCACTTGATTCCAAAAGAATCAACAAGTAAGAAAGGTGCATAAAGTAACCAAATGATCTCGCCAACACGCCTCCAAGTATTATTACTGTAACCTGTTGGCCTTCACCAACCAATCTGATAGTTCGCGTCTTTCAGCAAAAAGGTGAACAAGTGGTTCTTGGTTGAATACTTGCCATGTTGGAGGTCACCGCTTACTGCGTTTTCAAATCATTCAAATTATGGGACGGAGGGGTTAAAATTGCCTGCCAGTGAGATGAAAATATACACAATTGTAGTAATAATTCAAATCTGTTAGATGCATGTGCTCTCACTCCATGTTTTTCAATGCTTCATCAACTACATTCAGACAGACTGATTTGAAATTTCAATAGCCAACATGAAGCGCTGCCGAGGGACGTTGAGGATTGTAGCATAATTTGATTTGAAAATGGAAACGGTGGGTGAAAAGCACGCACTTACCGCAACTCACTCAATACTTTCTCTACCAGTGCTTTGGTCTTGAATTTACCGGTATTCTTGTTTGAATGGCAATTTAAAGATTAAGAACGCATGAGTATAGGAAGGCAAACTTTAAGCTGTACTTTCACCATTGACATCTGATTAATAGGGCTGTCATCCAATAATGTGAACTTCCCTTTTGAAAGAATGAGCATTACTGAGCTAGAAGAGATGTCATTCTTCACTGAATCAGAAAAGAAGTAGGATTCATTTTCAGTTGTTTGACACACATGAGATACTTAGTTTCACAACAACAAACTCTTGATGAAATCAGGCATGTGATGATTTAATTGACATTCAACAAGAGGAGTTACAGGTTCACAATGCGAACTTCTCTTAGCAATTCTTAGCATCAGGATATTTACTACCTATGTAAGTTTTACAGAAGCATAAAGAAGAATTTAGGAACAGATAGGGTTTTCAGATGTACAAAATGTGTTTCAGTTTATCAGCACTATTAGTAAAATTACTAAATTTGTTAACGGAGAAAAATTGCAGAGTTGTCGTTGGAATGGGAATTCCCATATCGTGTGGTGAGGATGCGATTTACTTAACCGCCCCCCCCATATGTGGGATTTCTATGGGACACCCGTGAAAACAACTTATAATGCGCATGATAATTATAGTTATTGAAATAAGTTATAAAAAACGCAATCTTGTGGCCTTATTTGATATGGAAAATTATAGTTTTTAGTTGGCAAATAAAAAGTTTAGTAATTCAATGTTCAAAAACAAATTAAACAAATTAATTTGATTGCAAGGAATTAAAAATAAGGTAATCAAATTAAGTGCTGCCTACGACACAAAATAACAACACTATATCTGTTGGAGATTGCTGTGACATGTGACATTGTTGATTGAGCATCCTTGCAGCATCAAAAGTGTATTTATTGACTTAACGATGGTCTTGTGATGAATCGAAAGGGGAATGAATGCCCGTCGATTCATCAGAATGAGCCTAAATGCATGCTGTTTCCGATAATAGTGGAATGCCTGCAATTTTTCATATGGAGCAATTTGTGATAGATATACTTAGTCCGCAACTTCTCATCAGTTTAGGCAGCTTTCAGAGAAAGATGTATAAAAACTAAAATATAGCATGAGACATCACAATTATATCGTAAACGGGTAATTTCAAGTTGCTCTGTCGCAATTTGTAAGCCCACATTGTCGGACAACACTGTGCTAAGCCTCTAAAAGTGATCTCAATAGGAAAGAAGCTGAAACGGATAAAAAGACGGAGCGAAGTGAAAAGCGGTAGAATAATTGATAAATGATTGAATTGATGCGCACGATATTTCAGAATAAGCTTTCAAAATAACTGAATTTACATAGATTGTACTACCGGCGCCATATCCTTTTTCTATCCGAAGATATAATGGCTATAGCACTATGTGTGATTTAATCAGACCTATATAACATCATGTTGACGTCTGAGATGAATCATGAATCCCTACATGCATATCAGGAATTTTTGATCATCATGTATTTTTCAGTTAAGTTTATTTTCCACGTACCTAGAATCAAAGAATAAAATAAAAAAATCAGACAGCGGGAACAACATTTTGTAATTACTTAACACTTGATATTTCAATTTTCATTATCATGCTTTATTGAAGTAATTATAATGAATCTTTTAGAAATGCATGTTCTGGAAAATTAGCGATTTTCCGTGGAGGTCAATACGTAACACATTGTGTTAGAGTAATTGTGTTATTATGTCAATACTGACAACAGTTAAGAACACTTCAAAATTACTTCGCTATAACTTGAATAACGGCGATTGCTTGGACGGAATTTATTCTTCTAAACTCCAGTACGTGATTTTATTAGCTCATGCAGTCTATAGATTGAATAAATGTTATCAGTGAGTCCAACCAAAACTTGATTTAGGAATTAAAAGGTCGTCAAAATCATATGCTTCAAATGCCTTAAATTAGTTTTTAAAGTTGAATTTCTTTTCTCTTTAGCATGCATGACTGTTAGGAACCGACAATCGGAAGCTATATTCAACCATTTGCACCTTGTCCATCATGTGATTGCAAATCTATCCTGGTAATTGATTTTTTGTAATCTGCTATTTCAGTGCAGAATACATAAGGACATTGTTTAGCAAAATCCCATGCACTAATTCACTGTAAAGCTAGACAGCGGTTGGCAAGATGATAAAAGCTATAAAACAATGCGCGAAGGTATTGTAATAAAGTATCTAGTCTATTATCTCATTAATCAGGATAATGGATCTTGATTTTATCAGTGAACAAGACAAAACTGGCAATAGTACCAATAGTGAGTAGTGACACAACGAGAAGTAACAAGAAGTATAGACAACAACTGTGGTTTGATTTATTTTTAGCATGATTTAAAAAGCATACTTAACTGATGCGAAAGATGCTATTTGCAATAAATAGGTGCCTAGAGGTATCGACAATGTGCAGAGGGAGATGGCGAAACCGATTTTCGATGCGATGTTTCCTTGGATTAAGCACATAACAGCAAAGATCTAATCAAAGTCTCAATATCCAAAAACCGCCTTTCTGATGTTCTTGTGGAGGCAACAAAAACCCAACAAATAAACCAAAAAAATTTTCTTAAGTCTGTCTTAGTTAGTGCAATAAATGTGACGTCTCCAAATATGAATAAATGACGAGACACACCTAAGATCATAAATTAACAATCGGAATGTAGAAGACACGATGCAATGTGTTGACATCTATGGTCCATTTAATGATCATGTAATATCCATGAAGTTATTACATTTCTAGCAGCAATTTCAAATCAATAATTTGAGAAAAAAACTGTTGAAATTTACAGATCAATGCCGGCAATTTCACTCGATAATCCTTGCTCATATAGCTGTTGCTAAACTGAAAATTTCTAGAAATTGACTTGAAATTGCCACTATAAAATAGCATATTTCGATCTTAAACTGGATTTGCCATTACTTTTCTGGTAGGACTTATGTGCCATTGTAGGCCAATAAAACTTTAACACTTCATATTTACATTTTTTTATAAAACGAGCAAAGGTCATTTTGTATGATTTTGTTGCTCAACTTTATGTATATGTATATGAAGCACATCTGTGGAATGTAAATGTGCTCGTATGTACACATAGGCTCAATGCGGCATTACACATTTGTATGCACGCTAGGCCATAAATCATGCGTGCACCTACAATTTACACGGGCATGTAGGCCTACATTATATAGGCATGTGGGAATGCGGAACCATTGAAGGCTTACTAGGCTAGAATTATCTACATTTCACAGGCAAGTAGAGATAGTTTCTGACTCGGATCTAATTTATTGGTCGAAAATAAAAGGATTTAAAGTTACAGCGTGACGGGCCTTCGGCGTCCAGCGCCTTCTTAACGGTCGATGGTCAAATGGCGGTCTGCAAACTCGGTGTGAAGATTTATAAAGAAGTGAATGATATTAAGAATTGTGTTGCTTGTTGAATGTGAGGTGATCAAAGTGAGAAGGCAGACTGTAGCAAGGTAATTCATGTCTTCTATTGATTGTTGGCTTCAAGTGTGTAATAGCTTTTGCTTCAGTGAATGTTGTGTCTCGAGTGTTCGTCAGCTTAGCAATGAAATCGATCTGAAAATCCTCGATGCTACCTAGATCATTATGTTTATTTTTATTATGCTCATAGAGAGCGCTGGATGCAGACTTATTAATAATTGCACGTCTATGTTCTGCGTGCCGAGTGGAGAATTTCCTTACAGTCTTTCCAATGTAGCATTCTCCACATTTATTACAAGTGTACCTATATACTACGTATTTATCACTACATTTAAACTTAGGTAAACATTTACAGATTTGACAGCTACAAGTATTATAGAAATTTTTATTTTTCCTTATTTGGTTTACCGTCTGTCTACCGTATTCATTAATAACTGTAACAGGTAAGTCAAACTTCTTAACTGCTTTATTAATTTTTCTATTACATTTATCGCTGATAAATGGAACTTTAAAATAACAATTATTTTGGTTCTTGATTTTATTTCTACTCCTATGCTTGTTCCTTTTCTTGGGAAAATTCTTGTTACTGTAGCCATTTTTAATTAGAATGTCATTAAATTTGCTAACTTTTTCTTTTTGCATCACTTCATTGCTACACCGATTACTTATATCTTTTAAGCGGTTATTAATGAAACTACTTTTAACATGATTGGGCACGAAAGAGTCCCTTCTTAAGGTTATGTCGGAATGGCCTGGTTTGTGGTACCACGCATATTGAACTTTATTATTAATTATTTTTATTACTTTTATATCTAAGAAGGGTAACCAGTCCATTGGGTTATGAGCTTCTATTGTAAATTTTATGCTTGAGTTTACTGCATTAAAGACATCAGTTATATGGGACAGTAAGTCACTATTATACTCTATTGGACCAAGGATGATATCATCGATGTATCTCATATAGAGCGACGGAGAAAAGCTTAATTTTTCAATAGCCAATTGTTCTATATGACTCATGAAAATCACTGCAAATGCCGGGGCAAAATGTGCGCCCATGGGTACTCCTTTGATTTGTTTATACACATTGTCCTTGTATTTTATCTCGTAATTATAGCATACAAACGTTATCAACTTTTCTATTTGTTTTATGCTAAGACCAAAAGTGTCAATTAGATGCCAGTACTGTTCTAAACTTTTTATGTTATATTCTATACCCAATTGTATTGGGATGCTAGGATATAATTGTTCTACATCTAGTGAAATGAAGATTAAATTCTTATTATTAGGAATTCTAACACTATTTAATAATTGGATTAATTGTTCTGTATTACTTGGGTGTGTGGGAATATGCTTAAGGACATTTTTCAAGACGCTAGAAATAATCCAATCAATTTTTTCAACTGGTGTATTTTTCACAGAGGCAATAGGCCGAACAGGAAACTAATTACTCATGTTGACCTTGTGGTCTTTAACAAAAGAAAAGAAATGTGCTGGTTTTGTTGCAGTACTTATTAATTTATCTAATTGCGGATTCAATTTCGTGCTCGGAACAATTGATTTAATTAGATTATTTGCCTGCTTCTCTATAGAGTCAGACTTACTTTTATTTATTAACTGATATGTTTTGGTGTCTTTAAGAATCGATTCATTTCTCGAATCGTATTTATCAGACTCACAAATTACTAGTCGGTTGGTCTTATCAGATCTGACGCATTGAAGATTATTATCATTAAGAAAATCCTTAGTTTCGCGGCATTGATTTAGAATATCTTTATATGGTTGCGACTTTTTCAGGGAGTTCGATTCTTCCTGCAAAATAGTTTGGACCTCTTTACCAAAACAGTTTAGCCTACTTTCCATATCACTATCCATCTTAGGTGGCAAGTAACAAGAATTTTTATCAAAAGGAACTATTATCGGACTATTCGATAACGAGTTGTCGGTTTCTCTATCAAACTTAGACATCCAGCGTAAATTGTATGCTAAACTATCAAAATTTAAAGAGACTTTTTTCCAGTACTCATCGTTAATAATATGTGGTAGTCTATACTTAGGACCTTTATTTAGTAAGCTCCTAACGGCATCGGGAACTTCCAGGTCGGTAGAATTATCTATGCAGTTGATTTTCATCTCTTCCACTCCATAGGTCGTCATTACTTGTGTTAGAAAATTACACAATTAAGAAGATAATAAAGTGATTTTCAATAATTATATGCGAGTATCTATGCATGTTAATCTAGTAACTTCAGAAGCTTTGCATGTCAGTCCAGGACTGAACCCCTTCATCCGATTTAAATCCAATTTGCATCGCTCCGGAAGCTTCCACTATCCGATACCAGGGATGCGGAGTCCCATCATTTTGATAGGACTCCGACTCCGGGTAGCAATTACATAAAGCCTAGTTTTTGAAAAGCTGTCAACCTACATCATAGATCATTATAGGTTTAACTGAACCTATTTTCAGGGATCATTGCTGTGTCAATTATCAATCATTTTCGATGAAAGTTCATCAAATGTCGCTTTCAGTTGGATGCATACGACTCGACCCTTCCCATCTTCTTGATGTGTGCTTCACACGGTTTTTCTCCAGTCTCAACCAGGCAGGAAAATCCCCATCCTTCTCAAAAAAATGAGTACACTTTCTATTTTAATATGCGCTTTAGAGGACCCATCACACACGATTAACATGAGGGTAAGAGGATAATGTTCTCAAACAAACTAGTATTTCCTTTTTGTCTTTGATGTGACCTTTGGCGCGCAGCTGTGATCGAGGCTAGGAAGGTTTGTCTTCTCTACTGAATCACCGAGTGAAAAGACAATCCTTTTTTCACTATCACGGGTCATTCCCTCAATTATTTCAAGCTTTGCATGCACTGCTGTCTCTGTACTTTTGTTTGACGGAGAAAGTTGATATCAAGACAATGACAGCTATATATACGAAAATAAACAATTTGCTTGCATTATATTTCGGGTCTAATGATAGGCCGGAGTCCCGGAGTCCTATCATCTGATAGGATTCCGACTCCAGCAAAAATGATAGGACTCCGGGACTCCGACTCCGCATCCCTGTCCGATACAGACATTGAACCGCTTTCAAGCGACAAGTAAACTGTGCTAACTGTTAGTATGGTTTAAAGTCCCAAGAATTGTGTGCTAGGCATCTCTATACATAGAGGAACCTGGGGAAACCCGTGTTGATGTGATTTGCGAGCTTCGAAAATTGAAACACAACACTATTCTACAAGCACATTTGCAAGTTACAAATCGTGGAAGAGTGGCCAGATAATGCAATACATTTTAAATAAGATTTGGGGGATTGTGTTTTATGTTATTGCGTGTTCATCACAAGTTTCAGATTATGGCTCCACCCAAATTTAGTGGTTCCAGCGGTTCCGGTTTCGGTTCTGTCTCCCCAATATTGACATAACTCAAAAATGTATTCTTGTCATGATTTCATAACTTTGAGGACATTGATGTAATTAGTGATGTATATGTAATTCATTTGCAACACTACTATGTATGGTCCAAATCAGTTTGGATTCAGGAAAGGCTCGTCTACTCTTTCAGCTAATATCGTCATTCATGACTACGGAACGAGAAAACTTGATCTCATGCACATTGGGGAAGTTGCAATAATCTCAGTTGACCTTAGCCGTGCATTCGATCGTTTGAATCACAGCAATTTATTTGAGTTTTTGTGTAACAGTGTCCTTCCATCGGATTTCGTTCTGTGGTGTGCAAACTTTTTCCGAGATCGGACTCAACGTGTGCGCCTTAATGGTCCTGTACTCAGTAATATTTTAGAGGTCTCTTCTGGTGTCCCACAAGGGTCAGTCCTGTCACCTTATCTCTTTGCTGCCTACGTCGGTACGCTGCATACGGCGTCAGTGGAAAATCTAATGATAAAGTATGCTGATGACATCTTCATATTAGTTCCCTACAGCAATAAAGCCTTGGCGATAACATCTGTTGACTCAGAAGTTCATAATATACAGAGATGGTGTCAATCGAATGGACTTTCTATAAACAGTAACAAAACAAAAGTTATGTTTATTGACAAGGGCCATCATGATAATCTCTTACCTGCTCCTATATCAGAGGTAACAAAATTACGCATTCTCGGAGTAATGTACCAAAACACTCTAAAGTGTGATGATCACATCGATATGATCTGCAAAAGGGCCAGTCAACGAATATATCCTCTCAAGAAGTTGAAAAAATTCGGTTGCATTACAAAACATGACTTGGTGCAAGTATATCATGCTCACATTCTTGGTGTCATCGAGTATAATGCCCCTTTGTTCATCGCACTTAATGAGAAGAATTCAAAAAGACTCGAAAAAATAAGACGCCGATGCCATCGCATCATACGAGTATGTGGTTTGGATTGCTCATGTGGTGAATTTACTCCAATCTCCATTAGAAGACAACACCAAGCCATCAAAGTTTTCAAGTCAACCATGAATCCATCCCATTTACTCCATGACCTATCTCCAGATAAGATGCTGTTTTCCGGTCATGTTAAGATACCCGTGTGCAAAACAAACAGACGCTCTTGTTCATTTTTTCCACAATATTTAATTATTTATAATCGTTTGTACATCTGATACGTTGCGCTGCCACAGTTCTTTTATTCAACCGCCGCACATGCTGTAATTGTATGTTAAATTGACTTTGAATTATTACTTATTTGTGAATTTTGCCTCGTATTTATGTCTTGATTTCCATTCTCAAAAATATACGCTTATTCTATTCTATTCTATTCTACTAATTGTCCGATGGCATCACTGTAGTAGAAGCATGTATGCTTCATAATTATCTCTGTAGTCCCTTGCACATACAAGGATCGACAGACATATCTTAGCGCAAAATAGTTCATTTCAAATTACAGATGTAATCAGGATTAATTATTGTCATTTGCATCAATCTCATAACTCACAAAGCTGAGGGAATTGTTGCCACAAAATTACCGCAATGAATAAGCAATAGTCACCAAATGTCAATTACATTTAGCTCAGCTATATTCCAAAATTAATTAAAATCGAGCTCAATATTTAGTGGAATACTTGAATACAAGATCATGAACGAGCATTTTTGATAAAATTGGAAGACGAAAAGCGAAGTAAAATAATAATGAAAAGTGAATTCATATGAAATGATTTTGCGATTAATCGCTTCTTCCAAAGAATAAGTAATTGAGAACATTTTTTACTCAACGTTTCGAATACTTCTAACAATAATTATCGATTTTCATTAGAAAGATTTTCGAAACGTCGAATAATCCCTTGTTTTGACTATCTATTACACAGACTTATCATAACAAAAAGGCGATTAAACACAAAAGCCATTTGATATAAATTTCACCAATTATACATACTCCAGTACAATAACCAAACGCTTACTCAGAAATTAAGTTGCTTACATCAATGCTTATACTTCATTTGTTTCGTTATATCTGTGAAAAAGAAATTTTAGTGTCCGTTATCACTTAAACACCTGCTATTTAAACTTTCCTTTCGCTCTGTGTGAAGCCTACCTTAGTAACATAATTAACCGCTGTGGTAGGTATTGTTACGTGTGAACCCCCACTAGGTACCATCTATGAATTAATTATCTAGTTGATCCATCTACGAGATAAGCAGGAACATCTCCAGGTTCTTTCTGTAAACACAGAGTCTGTCGGGACTTAAAAATTTCCCAATTTATTTTGTGTACGTTTTACTGCGTGACACATGCATGTAAATATGTTTTACCTTCATCTAGGAATAATTTCGAAGCCATCAACGTTGAAAGATATCTAACAATCTGTTGGGCGAGTCAATAAAGGAGAGCTTTTTAGATAACATTGCGTTTTGATATCATGCCACTTTAACGCCATTCCTGAAAACTAACATTAAATCAACTGAATATATATTAGCTCTCGTTTTATATTGCTACACGAAAAATTTACTAATACGCATGTATATTCGACTCTCGATGCAATGTGATGACCAAAAAACCATGTCTGCTTTCTTTATTGCTATTCTAAAGCAAACTATGCCGGCAAAAGTATTTCGAATGTTCATGATCATAAATTTACCAGTCTCACGGTTTAATGGGTATGATAATTGAGTCAGAAAGTCACTGAGTTGCGATCAACTGGCGATCTTGCGATAAATGCGTTGTTAATGTTAAGCAATATTTCGACGACAGTGTACAATCCCGGCCCGTTGAGCAAGGTGAAAAGTCATTTATTTTAGGAATGAAAGCATTCTAGAGTTATATTCCAGCTTAGTTTACCTCATCAAATATTCGGAATGCAAATTTCGTTTGGATGAAAATGAGGATTGATTTATTCTCGCAATTTAATTTTCCAATCTTCTCTGTAGCGCTATTTATTTTTCTGGGTACCAAAAATGAGTCAACAATTTTGTTTATGGAATGCTTAGACCAAGTTTTTGTATATTTGCTTTCATTAATCCCAGGAACTTTTATCAACACATGTAATAACTTATATGACGACAAGACACTGTAAGATCGGTAGAAGAAGAATTTTCATAATCAGTGTTATTCAAGTCAATCATATAAAAAAAACGAAAAAACTTAAGTGTGAGAAAGCACACGAAAAACTAAGAAATAATATAGCCTATTAAACGAAAATATATTGCATGTTACATAGGTCTACTTATTTCTTCTAAGAAAATCACATGGTCGCATTATAAAAAGGATCAAATGCATAAACCAAATCATGCGTAATCAAGGCTTTTACGTTTGAAATATGATGTTTGATTTATCCATAGAACAAGAGAGCATTCTACGGAACAGTGTTACTGCAACAACTAAAAGTCTAAAATACATGCATGCAGTGCACATTTGATTAAACTTACCTATTGGCATGAATATAAAATTTGAAAATACGATTTTCTTTCCATTGAAATGTATACACTTTTGGTCAAATACATTGAACTACAATTCTATATTAACCATCTGATCTGAGAAAGTAATGTAGAACTTTCCATATTATATTGGCTGACTTAAATGAAATGATTGCAGGAACAGGAATGGTGTTAACAGGGCAGAAAATCGTGTATTAGTGCGCGACAGGTTCGGAACAGCCGGTCTTCAAAATTTCCATCCGGTGGCCGGTTCCAACCCTGTTGCTCGATTGTCAACTCTTTTTATTTCAACAGGTTGTTGAATAAAAGATGCATACATACAAAGTTCCCGATGCTTCGAGGGTTCCCATTTCTTCTTATAGAAATACAATCCGAATGATGTCTGCTTTTATGCAAAGGAACAAGATTTTGTGAATACAGAAGTTCGTTTTTGCTCACTTCCGACTAGCGATGGGAGAGAACTGTTTAAAATCAAACCTCCGCAAAGCAGGTCTCAACTGCGTCAATGCACTTTTAAAACATGGAAATGTCAATATCTTGAACTTTCTGTCGATTCCTGTTACATACATGTTTCCGCTGAATGAGCTGAGCAAGCACGTATTCGGAAGCGGTATTGCAGAATGGCTAGCTTCAAATGTGTTCCGTGTACCCATATCTAAAAGGTCTACTTGTCTGCAGTATAAGATTCTGGTAACAGCAATTAAGAAAATTTTGACAGGCATAACAATTTAGTTTGTGGGGTAAACGGCGGCAAATGATAAATTACCCCTGAATTAAACATTGCTAATCTTGATCTCATTTGCAAATTTTATGTTCGTTGTGCAAAGAATTTCATATTGTTCAGAAAAGTAGACACTTTTGTTCCTATTAAAAAATTAATGCCATCGGCATATTGAACGAATCTATAATGACAACGACATGTAGGCTATTAAAATCATAAAATACTTTAATCTGTATAAATAACCATATATCTATCATTGATTCCAACTAAATCGATTGAATGTTCACGTGACACAAAATGTAGACCAAAATGTTTACCTATACAGTGAAAAAGTAACGACCTGCAATATATTGATATAGTTACGCGGTTGCGACCGTATAATGCATGCAGCATCAAACAAGTTTTATGTATAGGAAATGATTACCGTAAATTTTATTTCGCTGGATGAGATAACGTTGCAGGCACAAATATCAACTGAATAGCTGCTTACATGACATTCTAAATGATGTTTTCAAACATAGATTTAATGCTGTGCTTTGCATACAGTTTCAAGTCGTGTTTTTAAAGCAGTTATGAAGACATGTCATGTCATTACATGTATCATATAAATGATCATGCTTTTCAGGAGCTTATCCATTTCAAGCGAACATCAAAACCAGCTTATGGGTCAATCTATGTTTCTTCACTGATTGAAGGAAGAGGCAAATGCATGTGCAAAAATTTAAATGCTGTACTGTATATACAATATTTAAGTGCGCCACAAACAGACTTAGCCTGATTCGAATCATCAGGGCGGTCATTTTAGAACATTGATGAGAAATGACCTAAAACAGTAATAAGCTGTAATAATATGTAGTCGTAACATGTAGCCCACGCTTTAGCAGAATGTCACGGAATTCGGAATAGGAGGGCTGTAAAGCTGATATCTTCTGATATACAAATTTATTAACAACTCATGTCTTGTTTACTACTCGAATTTGAGCTTGAGGAAGCTAAACTGACATCAACATTAAGCAGTGTCTTTAACTTTCTTGAGAGGGTCGATATAATGGATAATGAACTTGTTTTTGTAAATGACATAACAGATACAACAAAAGTCTCAAAAGAGAGAGAGTTCTTTAATGAGCAACACGACAATAGGGTTTCAGCTTTCATTTCAGCTTATTGTTAGCATTCATCAGCATTGTGCTCAGAATGCCCATTTGAGCACGAGGCCGCATAATGTGCAAGTAGTACGCTGGAATAATTGATAGAACTGCAGTACATCAGACGAGTTCAAACTCCGTAGATCCAGACTGTATAACTAATTGCAGGAGTAGAATGCTTGCTTGAAGTGCTCTGGACTTAAAACTGCAAGATAAGAGGGGAAGCAGCATTGAGACATCAGTGATCTATGTGACATGAAACCTCTTTGTTTCACATACATCGATCAAATGGTGTAGTCTTTCATAGACGTATCCAAATTTAAATATTGTAAAATCATTGTGATTATCACACTTCTCTCGAAGCATTAATATAGAATTATGTTTTAAGAAACCAAAATTTTTAAAAGAAACAATGATCTTTTTTGCGTAGATGTGGTGTACTACTAATTATATGATTTTCAACAAATGTATTTATCCTATTAAAAGTGCATAAAAATGATTTGAATTCATGTAAGCATCTTTAAGTAAAAATTCTCTCGCTACGGGTTATTTTCGACTTAATACTCGAATGGCGAAGATTTCTGTCATAATCTTTGTGTATAATTCCCGACAGAGTATCTTAGACGCGAAGTTTGAACAAACACTTAAAAGACACTTTATGCTTCTCTATATTTCCTCTCAAAAGTACGGATTATAATTTGCATAAACACGAGGAAACTCCATGCAGCTGCCAGGAACCTCAATTAATTTTTATCTTTTATAAACAGAATTTAATTGAGTTGCGAGCGTTCATGCTCAAAGAATATTCTAATTCTTTAAAAACAAGAATGAGCACAAAAACACGCATTTGGGTCTCAAGCAGTTTCTTCGCGATCATGTATTTGAATTGTGACATTACAGCTAGGGGTTAGCATTTAACCTTGCTGCTAGAATTTTCGGAGGAAAAAGACCATGACTGTGTTATCACTGCATGCACTTACCATGTAATTAAGGAATCATAGTGAGAATACGGACAGAGATAATTTCTCTTCGAATTTAGGAGGCTTTAGCCGAAGCTGACTGCATAAAGCACAAAGTTCCAGTGTGAATATATAGCCGAAATCTTGTGTATCTAACATAGTAAGACAACTATTAATCGAAACACCATCGAAATGCAACACGCTTCTGATCTTCTTTCAAAGAAATAGGTGTTTTATTTATCCATTCGTCTCAAATGAGTGATTAAAAAAATCAAAACTACCCTTTTTGGTTTTTTTAACCTTTGACTTTTGAATTCATGATGAGTCCATATAACCAATTGTAAAACTTGAATAAATAATGTGCTTCACACATCCCTGTTTTACGGATAGTACCATGAATTGATTCACGCTATAGGTAAAGCCGATCAACAATGACACGAAAGACATTCATAAGTCGACAACTGAACTGCATTTATCATTTACATCGTATGGAGATGTCCTTACTAGTTCCTAGAGTTCATTAGAAATTGCTTCTCCTAGATACGGAATCTTTATGTCAGTTGCATGCATACTAAACCGAAATAGGATCCCAAGCGCTTCACCATAACTCATCGACATAAAGCCCCATCTGTGTAAACTTCATGACAGACATTAAAGAATTATAGTTGAACCACATGGCTGAGTCGTGGTTCAGCCAAGGGCAAGCAAGTTGAACATGAAATATTTTGTCATACTCATAAGTAAAGTAGAGGCTATGCGCCATAAATAAATTGGTTGGACAACGCATTGTTTAAAGAATTCCACAATCTGCAGATTAGCGAGCGTAAAATTTAGCAACAAAAGGTTTGGAACACAATTTCAAACAACAGGAAGCGACCAGAGAGCTTAGATGAGAGGGAATTTCTAACAAATTGAATTAACTACCCTTTACTCACCTGATTGTTGTACGATTAAAGACCAGTGTTTTAACGAGCGACATTGTTTCGACTATCACGCAATTATGCCAACACAAGAAGCTTCATTTTTATCATATTTTACGAACGACGTAGGGAAAATATGGCAATTATTTTCTTAATAAATTGCTCTGTCTTGTCCACAGAAAATTCGCATATACAGCATTTTTTAGGATTAATCCTCAAATTTTAAATTCCCGCTAACAATTTACGTCAGACCAGTTTATGGATCCAATGGAACGCAAATAACTCAATAACGAAGAAATACACTGCAAACATGCAGCCACAGAATTAGATTATTTAAGCGCGCCACTTTGGTAGAAGTGAAATCTGATTCAAAACAATGGCACATGAAAGAACTTACTAAGAGGACAGAAAAAATTCCTAATACCCTTCAGAGATAGAAAAATTGTCGTTCATCGATTGCGTATTGCTGAGAATTCCTTCAAAATGTTCCCGTCGTCACGATTCCTTCAGATTTGAAGAATTCAGATCATTGCACAAAAGTTTTCTCGATAATGTTAGTCCTTTCCGATCATTACCAAAAAAGATAGCAGGCGCACGAAAAAGCGTTCACAAATTTCTCTTTAGAGCCTCACATCGTCTGCGTGTGTCTCTTTGTTGTGTGATCCATTTGTTTGCAGTCACTGAAACTTCGCACAATTTGGAGTTTGATGTTGAACTGGCTAGCTACGATTGCTATGGTGTCGGTGACATCTCACTGGATCGCTTCCCACTCAGTCCCTTCCTAGTCCGTCTCTTCCTACCGAGTCTCTTCCCACTCCGTCACCCCAAGTTTCAGAAGTTCCATTCAGTCCCCTTTTCCTAATTGGTGTCATGTCAGCCGGTTGTGCCACTTCATTAGCATTACATGCTACGATGCTTCCTTTCTATGCAGACAGAGGAAGAGAAGACCTGTCTAATTCTGTGTGTGTGCACTACTAGAAACAGTGGAAATAGCCGGTAGGCTTCACAAAATATATCCGCTGGATATCAGATGCATTTGAAGGCTTCACAATTTGATAATTGATGACTTGCCGACGTGTGTTCGAATCCTGGTCAGGATTCGATGGCTCGGGAAGACATGGCTTTAGCACGCATTCGGACTTAATTTGCATCATATCTATGTTTACATGCATGTAAAGTACATCAAAATCCGATTCAGAATCAAAGCTAAATACCTTAGCAAACGTTAAGTCTCATTCACCAGGGATTTTGCAAAAGACCATTTTCTTTTATCATTTCATAAGCAGTCCGCTGGTTATCGCACTCGAGAGCACGTTGGAGAGAGAATATGATTGACCACGAGTGATGAGGTACAAAAGGATGGTGATTAGTCCTAATTAGATTTGGCAAGCTTGTATATTGATGAATGCTGCATTTACTTGTAATGACATCAATAACATAGGAGCCAAAAATTTAGACAAACTAACGAAATTTCATCTATTTATATATCATTTTACCAAATTTATCACACCTATATTTCCCTGTAAAATCAAGTAAACGCCCTATTGAATTGTGATAATCTGGAATTTAAGCATTCTTCTATAATGGCACCTGAAATTGAACATTTCAAAGACAAACTCGAGCAGAATGGATAATGCTGTCATTCAAGCTTTTGTAATGAAGCCTCTGTAAAGAAACTGCTAAAATTCAATAAAGAAGGAATCGATTCATGAGCAAAAGAAAGCCAACAAATGCTATTGTTGACTATTGGAAATATTCTTTCGCTTTCCAATCTCGTGAGGTCCTCTCATTTCTTCTCACTGAGTCAAGGCTAATCCAATTACCAACCTTGCAAAGATAAGAACGGGAACACTGGCCATGAATCTTCAAAGAATTTAGTGACGTTGAAGACGATTCGCTACATTGCAGATGACGAGTGATTGCATTACCAAGGGCTAGCGAAACAGAGTTTTTTATGATAACGCATTAGAGGGTGAAGAATGACGAATCTGGGAGCAGTGTGTCCTGCAATCAATCATGCTTTTCCCAATTGAATTTCATGGACATGTCAAGTCACCAGCAAACTTATCAGATTTTACAACATTGTTGCGATGACACAAATCTTTACATATTCGTCTCTTGAAAATAAAACAGGCTTATTCTTTTGTACTTTGGAGAATGGTATCGCCATGTTTTTGGTCAATAGGACATCTGCTTCAAGTAGAGAACATTTGCTCTTAGTATCCAAATGTCAACTTGTAGACCTAGTAAATTGAGCTGTGCTAAACTTTATCGATAATTGTAAAGCTACTCATTTGCTTTTCTTCCTGTTGGTAGATTTTACAACAGATTTTCTTAGAAAATATTTCTCAAATTACGATTTTTATCGTTATTATTCAATCTGATACCGGATATCTGTTTTTTGATCTTCATAGATAATTGAACTCAAAATGGTTAGGCACATAGAAACTGTAAGGAATAATTCAGAGAAGGTCTAGACGTAGATCCTACTTTTAATCTGAAAGAATGAAATTCAGATGTATGTTTGATCAATGTGATGATAATAACAACTTTTCAGCGTATATTCAAATGCCTAATTCCATCAACTGTTATTGTAACAGTTATGAAATTCATTGAACTGTCTGACTATTTTCGAAGTACGAGTATACCACTCTGTACTTGCAATCGCAGCATGACCTTTGAAAATAGCGTCGTACTCCAATACATGTTCTCAGATATATCAGAGTGTGAAATTCACGTCTTAAGGTTCGATGATGCAGATTTTGAGACCCAGAGACCGATAGATGAATTATGCGTGTTCAATTAATCGATTAGTTGTTGGGTGAGAGGCGCTTTGTTAGAAGAAGCTTTATGACAATGCACATTATGTCTTATTTTCTTTTAAGGTGATAATATTGTTGAATATTAGATGAATGAATAATAGAGTGGAAAAATTGATTTATTTTAAAAACTTTAGCGCTCCACTCACCAGGCCTATTTTCATTTTCTCTACATAGTGTGCATGTATTGTCTGTCTTCTAAGCTTATATCACCCCAGCCACAGCTGATAGATCCATAATACTCTTACTATGATTGTACATTGTGGCTGTTCGTTGATCATTAATGACTAAAAATTCGTGAAACTTTTGTGATCAGATGATAATATAGTATGTAATATTTTATAGTATTTTCAATTGCGCAGAATTTGAGCTTCTCTACAATGTAGCAAAGCGTTAAACAATTAGACCCAACATAAAAAAATAATAGGTAAATGAACAAGCTATCGTATCAATATGTAGCATTGATCAATTGATTATCAATTCAGAACATCGTTTTTGAATTATTGTGACTTGTATTATCGCTGAGTTCATTTTGAAACTTGTGGTCACGATTCGTAGCAATCGAGTGATGCTGAAAAATTCGAGTTATTCAATTTGTTGTCTACGTTCCAGTTAAATAATGATAATTGTTCATTGACGGAATCCGTAATAATGATAATCGTGGGGACAAAGGTCACACAGAAAAAATCATGTAAAGTGCAGGTAGAATAACGCAGCAAAAAATAATAGTGCCTAAAATCACTCATCGAAAGCATTATTCGCTAGCGTGGACATGACATAGACGAAGGAATTTTACGTCATATTCAGGGGGTGTGAAAGATTTTCAGTCATCTGTTTAAAAAGCTTGGATCCTAGCATAAGTCGTCAGTGCTGTAGTGGTACGATGAAAGGGCACATTCACAGTTTGATGAGCTGCAAATTTTTCTATGACATCTTTTTTGAATAGTTTTAAACTCATATTTTCTTATAAAATTTTATGTTCGAGAGTGCTTCTGGTGCAGGGGTAGTATCAATCAGATTATACTTAGGTGGGAGGCTCTTCAATCGGTAAGGAATGTACATTTTGGACGCACTTTGTCTAAAAATTTGTTCGATATGAAAAGTCTAATCCAGATTTGCAGAAATAGTCAGGCCGAGCAGTTTGATATGATTTTGATCATAAAGTTCCCACTTCCTAAAGTCCAACTCACGTCTTCGGTCCAAAAACATCTGTTGACATATGTCCATTTTTATTTTTATCTTATTATTAGAAGTCCATTTAGAAATATTTGAGTGCTTCATAGTAAGAAGGCTTTCATCGTCATCGTATTGGATATGCTATCGTCAAATCATCCGCGTATTTAGTTAAATGAGCACTTTTGGTTTGTAAGTCTGATGCAATTATGTAAAGGCGAGAGGTACAAGTGAGGATCCCTGAAGCACTACAAAAGTCAAAGCAAACCGCCACTGTGAAACATTTCCATCGAGGAGTCCTTTAATTGTTAAAAGTATTTAAAATGTTAAGAGGAATAAATTCTATGCGACCATCGTAAAAATCTTCAAGATGTCTAATCGTTTTATGTACCACTTTGATGTTGGATCACGACTTTGTCACCGATTTTCCATTTAAAATAAACTGTAGCGTTTGCAAAACTTCAGAGCGCATTACAAAATCTGGATGTATTTTTATGGGCTTGCTAAGGGCCGTGTGACAAAATGCCAAGATATCTCTTGCTTATCATGTTTTCTACATGTTTGGATACCTTTTAATTTCCATTGACGTAACTAGCATATTTCATCAATAAAAATTACGTAAATAACAAAAAATCGCAAAAATTCCACTATAATGAGAAACCTTACCGTTTGAATCAAAGGCCACTGGTCATCATTGAAGCCTTAAAAAACAAATTGGGCCACTGGTACCGGTGTGAGATTTCTAAGCCAGTCAAAAAGCTCAGAAACATGATCCTGGGCCATCGCGATAACGAACCCCATGCCAGAACGAGACTTTTACATGGATTCCGGCAGGTTCGCTATAATGAGTCTCGACTGTATTAATTAGAATTTTACTGGCACAAGTGCCTAGCTTAAAACATAGTTTTATTAAACAGATAATAGGCTAGTCAAAGTTCATTCAGTGTGACTAATTTGTCTCCAGCTAGACTATACATGAGACTCGCATGCGTTAGAAATTGAGGGATAGACAAAGCTGAGGAGGACATTTTTCATCTAAAGCTGAGATGAAGAGGTTATTTAGGAAACCACCTCCTCAACCCATTCCCTAAAAATCAAATTGTCAGTAATTATGACTTAATAATGGCGGCCAGACAGAATCCCATCGCTGTTTTATCATATAGCTGGGTGTTGATGCTGACTTATGATTGTGAGGAATAGTAACAGCTGCAGATAGTTGCAAAGATGTAATTGACTTACACTTGCGTTACTAATTCATCCCACCCACCCTTTTCTCGAAACATTCATGCAATTGATATTCAGGTCATTTAATGAGAATTTTAGTAAACAGTCACGCCCAAGTGTACCATTAATTTTTGCATCTCAATTTCACTATTTTCAACATTTATCAACTTTATGCACCACGTTAATTGAATAAAAATGCAGATTTGGCTCTCAAGAGCTTTACCAATCATATTAATGAGCAACTTATAATGCGTTATTTGACAAAATGACTTGTACTTCCATTTCTTCTCCCTGTGAGATAGACGAACTTACATAATAAAAATTCGGTGATAGAGAATAGCTTTATAAAAATTCTTCTTGGAGGAGCTATGCATTTTCCTTACCATTGGGTGAACTGTTATTATCCAGCAGAAGTGATGACCAATTCAAAGTTCTACACCATCGAAATTGTCAAGGGACACAATTCACCATCGGATGGCAAAATGTCAGCTAAATATGATACAAAAGCTTCACAGATTCTCTAGAGATATGATTTATCTGCATTTTGAATAAAAACAGACATCATTTTAAGCCGAGAAGTAGGACATTAAATGATCACTCAAATTTCATAGAGAGTTGAGGAAAATCATTTGGGTATGAACAAAACAAGTTCTATACTAAGCATGACAATACAATGCAAAGTCCCTGGAACTCAATTTATTCGATTAATGCCTTGATGAAATGCACAGAATGCTTCAGAGAGTATTTCTGTGTGTTTTATCTCTTACTAAACCTATCCACATCAAGGTAAGAAGCGCAGTTGTCGTGGGAATAACAACTGACATCGATAACAATCACACTACATCTTGTAAGCGTTATAAGCGCATGTTGTGAATTCATTGATACATAATGCGCATAATTTGTTTGATTCAATCACCGAATTTGGTCTTGGTGCCACAGACAGCAATTTTGAATTTCTGATTCTCGTCAATATTTATAGACTAGGGATTTAAATATCATGAAAATGACCTCAATTTATAATTTGGGTATGCACTTTTTTGCTCAACTTGCTGATATTGATTTCATTTTTTCTAAATTTGAATTCCTGCGAATCTAAATGCATCATTGATTAGCGATAATATGACGAGCTTAATCAATTGAAATTCATCATTGGATAAGTCTATTCCTACTTAATATAGGTCAGTAATATTATTCAAAGCGTTCATTTCAGGGACTTGAGAAACAGCAAATGAAAGCAACTTATGACTTCAATATAAGTGGTGTGAAAGGAATATTTCAAAATTGAATGATTGGATACTATGTAAATGCTGGATGGATGATTGTAATGGCAGCAATGCGATTGTGCTATTGTAAATGATTTATGAGAAATTTAGAACTTGCTGGAGATGTCAGAATTCTTGTGAGTCGGATTCCAAATAATTTCGTGTTCGGAGAAATACATGCACGTAGAAACTAAATAAAACACTCTAGTTTTGAAATGAAAGTGTTCACTTTAAGAATGAAAACAATTTCGACTGGGGGTGGAATGGATATCATATGGATTTTTCCGATGGATCGTTTTGCGTTTGCTTTAAACACAGTCGCATCCCTATTAAAACATTTCTGACTGTCCTGTCATGGTCCAGCACTGGTCCATGTAGGTTCATGAGGTGCCCACTTAAAGAAATGTTAGCATGGCTCCGGCCGTGTTCAGTCAGCCGGCCAAGGCAAGTATCTGTCGGCACAAGATGGGCAAACGACGGGCTTTTGCAGAAAAATTTCACCCACCATAGCCCATAATGGCCCTCAACCTATATATGCCGGCCGGCCATAGTTGGCCATAACTAGCTTTACATATGACAAGGCTGGAAAGTGTAGTCTTGAAATGACAACCATTAGTCATGTACTCTCGACCATGAGTAGGTGAAGCAGGGGTTTGCGAGGTAGCTTACAAGCTTGGAATTTTTAGATTTGCGGAGCATGATTGGACCAATAAACTTATATGAAAGTATTGTCTGCTGCAAATGTTATTTGTTGCTTGCAGTATACCGTACTGGGAATCGCTAATGCGATTGTGGAATAGCTGAATCTGCGATGTGGGTTTGCCTGGGATACCGGGTTTCGGAGTTGACAGAATACATTCTGATTCATGTATGTAAGTGCTATTTACCTCAATAAGAGATCGTTAAGTGCCGAATCCACAGGCTTTAATACATGCAGCAGTTGCGTGAAAAATTAAGGTGATGAACCTGCCATTTTACTGCCAACAATCGCGAAATCGGGATTGCAAGCACTTTATATTTGATTCTTCACATTTAACAGGGTTCAGAATGTTTCTCAACACTTCTTTTTCCATATGAGAAGTCCGCACCCTCATGGCGCCTAATTTTGTAGTCGTGCCGACAAGTAATGATCCGACAAATGATGAACTCCTTTACAACAAACAATTTCTGCGCACTGAAGCCTTACTAGCCTCTCGCCGCTGAACAATAATTAATTGCTTCTCTGATCACC
This sequence comes from Prostheceraeus crozeri, assembly GCA_907163375.1. Classification (NCBI taxonomy): domain Eukaryota; kingdom Metazoa; phylum Platyhelminthes; order Polycladida; family Euryleptidae; genus Prostheceraeus; species Prostheceraeus crozeri. The sequence goes on along the minus strand of CAJQUW010001501.1, from coordinate 354,451 downwards.
CGGTAATTTGCATGTTTAGACTTAGTATAAGGGATAATTCACTTAGGCTTTTCAATTTAGCTGCAAGCTTGCTCTTTGACCACACGTGCAGAGGAACCCAATGATAAAAAACGCGCTTACTGACTGTTTCAACGAATGGTGTCCTTGATATGGTAGCCCGAAGCCAAGGTGTGACCCAAAGCGTGCCGATAACCCGGTTCCAATGCTGTCTGAAATTTTAGCCCTGTTTGAAATTCTTGATCATTCACACTTTACATGCTCACTAATAAGCCCTCTTGACCATAAATTCATTGGGGTTACGTAATCCTTTTATGAGTTACGATTTATGACGACTAAGATGTGTCTCTCAATTTTCAATTAACTTAACTGTCGTCATCGAATAATGAAGCAAAATGAAGGAGAATTTAAAATTGGGGTAAGCCAAAGTGTGACCCAAAGCGTGTCGATAACCCGTTTCCAATGCTGTTTGAAATTTTAGCCCTGTTTGAACTTCTTGATCATTCACACTTTACATTCTCACTAATAAGCCCCCTTGACCATAAATTCATTGTAATCTGCATACACCATATCTAAAACTTGAAAACTTTACAAATTAAGAAGAAAATAAAACAGCAGTGTGAAATACCATGTCCATTCTCGGAACAAAGTAAAATTAATAACCCATTTGAAAGCTTAATTTTACTCACTCGCCGCATACATTTATGGAGACCTGAGGTCAGCTTTCAAAAATATGGTGCCCATATTTGCGTCAGATGGTCTACTTCAGCACTAGTTTTACTGCTTATTTTTGCATGTATACGTAAGTGCTTGTCTAAACACTTTAATACGCATACCAAAATTCACACGATTTCAAACATTACAAATTAATGGTGCGATGAATCAGATAACATAAAATGAAATTGAGGCGTCAAACAAGTTTATAGAATTGAAAGGCAAGTGCTCAGATACGACAAGAATGTTGTACCACAGAAGTCTTACTTGTAGAGAACTACCGCAAAAAAGTCAATTTTTGCGCCACCATACCATTCTCACACAGTTGATTTGTGGGAATTATAATTCCCGGCAAAGCTATTGAGAGAACTATGCATTAACAGGAATTTCCATTTCAAACATTTGCTTTTTCATTTGTCATTCATCGACCGCGATTGAAATGTGGAGCGAAGCACTACCATTCCACCGCTTTCCAATTCACCTTCGATGTCACTTTTGAATTGTTAAATGGTTGGTTTATCTCCAAGTTTCCCATATTTTTCCTATCTAGTATTTTGAGTTGAATTTGTTAATTGCAACAATTTTGTCAATTAGAACACAGATATAGGCAAGATCTCTGTTGAATTTCTAACTGATAGTTTTAGTCTACTGTAACAATAATGCGCTTGATATGATTTATTTACGTAATGCAGTAATACTACAGCTCAGCAGGAAATTCTACAGATTAAATGTGAACCTGCACATCTTTCATTCAAGTTTTGTAAGCTCATGCAGTGCAAATTTCTGACATTCAGATATATTAATTGTATTTGGTTATTGTGAAACGAAAGTATTTGTATTTGACCTTGTAAGGCATGCAGTTGTTCCAAGTCTGGATCGCATTAACAAAATAATTGGATTAGCAGCATTTCTAATAAAAAATCAAGACAGATGTAGCGTGTTGAGATAGCACTGCAATAACTCCCAACTGCTTTCCCTATTTGAGTATCTCATATCACAGAATTTCTCATGATATGTAAATTTTCTGACTACAGAAAAGCGATATAGTAACTTGTTCAAGGACATGAAATCATTCATTCACAGTGCGCCATATAGAATATCACGGTCATTCAAGCGCTGATTTTGTCAAATCAATTATTCATAGGGAATCTCATTTTAGGTGATTGATATCAGAGACAATATTACTGATAGAAATTGTGAGATCACTGAAAAATAACAATTATTGCTGGCTTCACCGGGAATTTTTAATCGTAAACTACATGTCGATTAGTTAGGATTATCCTTTTATGAGTTACGATATATGACGACTAAGGTGTCTCTCAATTTTCAATTGACTTAACTGTCGTCATCGAATAATGAAGCAAAATGAAGGAGAATTTAAAATTGGAGTATCTGGGTTTATTAACCGAAAACTTTGTTCATTGTGAAGAACTTGCTCCACAATCATTGGCAACATGATTGATTTTGTCAGAATTCAACATTAAGAACATCCAAAACGGGAGGCTTATTGACAGATTGAACTCCTTCTCAACTGTGAACATCATCAATACTTTCTAATGCAAAAATGAGCAAGAATAGCAAATAATTCGTCATTTCGGAAATTTTGCTTTATTTGTTTATTTATTGAACATAATGCTGACATTATTGTCCGAAGACTTCAAGGGCATAGGAAATAGAATATGCTTCTTTAGGAATGTTAAATAGAAAGTTAGTGAAGTCAAGGACTCCGCTGAATGATTTTCTGCTCTTAGAGCGCACTGCAATAAGCGGCGATTGTTACTGCGTTTGCGAAATTAGGCATTGCCTTTCTAACTTCCCTACATTTGTATGGACTTCCCTTAAATTGCATTGTTCAAAAATCTAATCGTGTTGAGTGGAGAAGACCAAAATTGCAATTACAAGGCATTGATAACCGGATGCTACTTGTTGAACTTGGAAAATGACTATTTTAGCCAGGTAAGCGATTATGTTGATGATACGTGATTGCAGCATATGTTACTTAAGCAGCCACTTCATTTGAAATCAGAGCAAGCAAGAAATTGACCACTGCTTCTGAAAAGTGGTTAATAAGTCTGACTTTTTGCAGTAAAAGGGGAAGATTTTAATCCTTCTTAAACAGCAGAAGATCTGTGGTTGCGGATGTAGCAATAGACAAAGCATTTCAACCACATTTGGAAGTGGGTCGATAGAGCTCGACCGACGACCCATCTGACCCACTTGAAAAACCTGTACCAAATATCTTACATGTGACTTTCTTTAAACATTTTCAGGTGCCACACGAATTGGGATTAATCTCTTTGTCCAAAAATAATGTTGCTCATAAAAACTAAGATGATGGAAAGACGTTCCCCAAATTCCTTGAGACAAAGAGTGTGACATCAAGGACACTCTGGAAGGCCTGCTAGAGAAAAAGAATATTGCCCCTTCGTTGTTTGAAATGTCCCAATCTTCAGCATATTGTTTAAAAAATCAGCTTTTTTCTCATGAAAGTGACCGCTCTACTTTCTCTTTCTACTGCAACAGCCTGTAATAAGCCTGTTATCTTTTACTAATAAGCCTGTATGCACATTAAAGGGGATTACCTATAAAAAGCTGTTTAAATTCGTTATGTGAGCCCTACATGCAACATTATTATGGCATCAGACCCAAAAACACTGAAGCGGAGAAGATTGCCTCCTGTGATGCTCTAAAGCTGAAGAAATCCCAATAGTTGCCAGTCCATTAAAACTTTCTGATTATCTGTGGATTTTTCACATCTTATTGGTAAAAGTGTCTTTTTATGAAATTGTTACATGTTTTTAAGCAGTTTTGTGTGTTGGTAAATCGTCTACACTTCATGGTGTGTTTAATGCTCTAAATGTTTTGACGCAACAGTTTGTAATATTGATTAATCGTGTGAACAATTATACAAGATTTATTCGTTGATTATCATACAGCAATCAATCAAAAATGATGCAGAGAGAGAGAGAGAGACAGCACATTCTTGTAAAATATACACCACCCAATATTTGAATGATTCTTATAATGTCATGTTTGATAATGATTTGATTTTCTCTGAATCACTGTGCTCTGTTTCATAGATAATTGCTAGTCATTAGCGATGATTGCATTCCATTCTCAAAGCAATTTAGGCGTGTCATCCGTTCAAAATAGACTCATTATTTAGACTAGTATTTCATTTGAAAAGCGAGTCGATTTATGAAAATATGAATAACCAAAAGAAGAATATATATAATCACCAAAGCTTCCTGACAATTCTGCCAATATAAAGTGGAATTACTATGTGATAGCTGTATATTGATACGACAACTAATTGAAATTTAAACAAGCTTTTCAAAAATGCTGCATCCAATTTGCGAATTCAAAGTTCATAGCCTTCATGAGGTCGAATAGACATAGCAATGTGCCGTATTCTTTGTACAATAATGCATAATGGTCAGATAACTGAGTGAAACCCAGTCAGTCAAGGCTTGATGCATAATCATGGACTGTTACTGGGCTATTGTCATCTTGAAAACTAGTACTTGGATCACTGAAATGTGTATTGATATTTTAGGAGAGCAGTCTATATTAAAACACTATCGAGTGCACTATTTGGCATGTATCATATTCTTTTGTCACAATTTAAGCAAATATATTACGGACGAAAACTTGATCTTCTAGGCAAATAGGCGGCAATTTCATGTTCCTGTTTTAAGCATTCTTCCTGCAGTCTTTTTGCTTCTTATATCATCGTTGAAATCATTGTTTGCAAGTTTGCAATGCTGTATGGACCACAGACCGACAACAGTGGATTCAACAACCGAGCAATGTTAGACGAATATATTTCCCATTGGCTACTCTTCTGCAAAACTTCTAATTCATTACCTATCCATTCAATGTCCATAAGAATCATAAGCTAAATATCACTTCATTTTTGTAATGTCAAGTTTGCTAATGACATTGTCAAGCGGCATCAAATTAAATGAAAGATGTCAATCTCAGACAGCATATCTACAGCAAAGCTATATATGCCTATACGTGTATAGCGTATATTTTCTAATAGAACCCGCGGGTTCTATTAATTCACGTTGCTCTTACCAGGGTTTTATTAGAGACCGGGTTCCGTTTGATAAGATTAAAAATGTATTGGTAAAAACACGATATCAACCGTGGCATTCGGTGAACCTACATAAAGATACCGGCCTATTATATGACGGCTCTCGCTATTACTTGTGCAGCATACCGTAGTTTATATCTCTCATACATACGCCTGATATCTTAAGTAGCCGAGATATTCTTCTAGCATGCTTGCTAACATCATTATTCAACAGTAAAGTTTGCATTTATCTTTTGTCTCTTTAATCTTTTATCTTATTTCTGTTTATGGTGTCCGTTTTTATATGCTTATTATACGTAGGTTATAGAAACCCACTCGCTACAAGGAATTGCGAAAAAAGGAAGTACTCCAGTACGAGAATACCGGTACGCATTAGTACATTATTAAAGATGGAAACTACGTGTAGAATTAACTGCCACTATTAGCCTTCTACTTGTGAAATCGTCATGTTTTGTATATTAATACCTACTAGGTATACAATAGGTACATGAACAATTGTACAGCAATAACGGGCTGTTTATATATGATCTGTAGGGTCCATAAGATGAATCTGAGTCTGACCCGGGTTCTATTAGAAGCATGGGCTTTATTTGAGGATATACGGTGCTACATGCATATCGCTACTTAGCTATTTGCTTGAAAATTCGATAAAGCAGCATTGAAGTGATATACATTTAATTAACAAAGTACAATTCTAAGTGCGACATTCAATTTTTTGGTTCATTGTAAAAACAATTAAATAAAGGAATTAAAATAAATGAGATATTGAGCTGTAATTATTTTCCATGCAATGATTGGCAATTCTACAAAATGTGAGACGTAGATCGGAAAAATATAAGCACACTCAAGCTAGCGCTCTTAATTTTCCTTAAGATAATGTTCAAAATCATCACAATTTGGTATGAAAGTCTCGATAAACATCATGCAGTTGACAGTAGATATTCAATGAGACAAGGTCTTTTATGGATAAAAACTTCAATATTCACTAACAATGAAATAAATAATACAGATGAGTCCCATCTTATTCAAAGTTATTTGACAGGACTTGTAATTGTAGCTGAGAAAGTATTCCCTGATGCACCGAAACAAATATGGGAAGTAGTGTCAGGCCTCATAAACACACTTCTAAAAATAGAGACGAATGGTCCCATTTCTTTGGCATTTGGCTTCAAATGACAAGGATACCAAAATTATAGTGGTATGGTAACTTCATTTTATATAAAGCTGATGTATCTGGGAGCACGCTCGGCCTGAAGGCGTGACAGTACATTCCTCGTAAGGAGTGAGTGAAATACAACAAAAGCGCTACATCCTTCACGAATTGAAAGACATTAAAATAAATTTGAGGAAAATGGAAATCCGAAACTGGAATTCTCAAGTTTGTTTGCAGCGTCCAAATAGCGTTATTGGAAAACATTCCTATGAAAACATGCGTGTAGTATATGAAAATATATTTCAATTATCGAGTGCAATTAATACTGGTATTTATTACAGTGCCACTTATTCCTGGTCGTGGATTGAGCAGACCCGAAGATATCTATGATATGTGTTTAAGCAGAAGTAGAGCTACCGTAGAGATGTACACGACTCCGATATTTGTTTTGGAATTTCAACCAAACTGAGCTGAGCCGTACGTTTTCATAACCGAGCCGATCCGAACAGAACCCACGAGTCGCAATAATCATAGGTAAAACATAGCTAAAACTGAACCGGAAAGATCCGTTATAGGCCGGTCTGCATATAGTATATTCGCAAATGATACAGAGCATTTAATATGGAAATAAATGCATGCATCATCAGTGTATTGTCGTGAAAAAAATCAATTCTATTTGCCGTTTGCAGCCTATTCAGACATAAGATTGAGCGTTGTCCAATGCCAGTATTTTTGGATTTTAGCCGCTACACTGAGCGACTGCCAGTGAAAATATTTCAAGCCAAGTCGAAGTGACGAGCCGCGGGTCCAATCGACTCAAAGGAATGAAGCCGAGCTGAGCCGTGAGCAAGCTGTCTCAAGTCGTGTACAGGTGCCACGGCTCGGCTTAGCTTAGGTAGGCTACATCTCTAAATTTCAACGTATTCATAATCAATGATAAAATATCAGATAGTGACTCTCTCCAGTGGTAATATCAGATTTGACCAACTAGTTCAAAATTTGAATTCCGGCCTTTTAAGGAATATCAGATATACACTAGTGATGCTCTAATAAAGCTCCCATACTAAGATGAATTTCCTCTATTGCCGATGACCAAATAGACAACATCGGCTAGCCGTAATTTTCCATCCGACAACTTAGATAATGAACTTCCCCATGAATTAGATTTCAAAAGTTCGGAAGCGGAATTTGAAATTCAAATTTTCAGTGTCTTGAATGTGTTTAAGTGAAAGTAAATTTTAGACATATCATAGTTGATCCTAGGTTTTCGTTAGCGCAGTTATTGATTACTTGAATCAGCACTAACTTCATCAATGTCAAGAAAATTGGTCGATCAAAAAATACTTTTCAAAAATAGTCTTCAAATTTGAATCTGTAGTAGGCCAAATATCATCAAATGTTGATAAAAGGTTTAAAATATGCCAAGATCAAAAGTCACAAAATTTCCTCTCTCAGTCCATCCTGTTGAAATGATTGACAAAATCAGTCCTTTCCCCACCCGCTCTTAATAGGATCATCACATAAACAAAGTCAACTGCAGTGGAATGTAAATTTTTCAATAAATACACTAAATTATCAAAGTTGCTTGTTAAGCATTTTAACCATTGGAATTAATTATATTTGCTTGTTATAATGTTATAATCGACATCTTTCAAATGTCTTGAAATTTATTTGAAATTTTTTTACCATCTTAAGACTTAAATATTCATGTGTTTCATGTATTCATGTGTTTTCTTGCGTGGCCTTTATAAACTATGACCTCATATTGCATGCGCAATGTTAAGGCTCAAAAATAGAGACTCCAGCCATGGTGTTTAAAGGATAGAATATAGAACTGCGTTTTGATAGCAAATTTAATTTTCAATGAGCATATGCAGCTCTGGTATGTTCGTGTCACATAAGTATTCGCCAAACAACAAGGTCCCCCAACTAGCCTCCCAACTGGCAGCTGTTCGTAAGCCCACATATCTCGTCTTAAGGTCTAAAACCTAGAAGATATTGAACAATGTGAAAAATTATCATCTTTTTAAGTCGCGATTTCAAAATCTAAAATCTAGATGGAACACTCGCATAACAACATTTTTTCTGAAGCTGATCAGAAAATCTAACAATCAAAAATTACAAATTGTCTTAAAAAACAGCTTTATCAATATCATTTTTGATGCACTTAAGCCAATTACTTTCTCAACTCTGTTGACGAGATCTCAGATTTCTTGTTTTATTGCTGAACTATATCATAATGCGCATGGTTCAAGCAATTGTGGCTTCATTTATTTGAATTCTTAAACTCTTAATGACAATGTTTCGTGCAAATTGATTCATTCAGTGTATGCTCTATCGCAAAGTCATAATCAAGAGCTCAATTCTTCTCAGTAGATTATTCATGATAAATATCGTGACTTGAAAGAAGCATCTTGAAGTGCTTACAAGATAGACGCTATGTGGCACAGCATCGGGACATTTACATTCACATGAACGATATTTCTCTCCTAAACTGGAATTCTGATGATCATGAAGATCTCAAGGGGAAGGGCGCAATTCGTCAATTCGGATATTACTCAGAATTCAATGAAATTTAGGACACAGTGAACTGCAAAAAGAAGACGTCTTTAACTTCGATGGCGATGGCAGCGTCGATCATATTATTGCTATTGTATGCTATCACGTGTTGGATTCGGAACATCTATAATGACTTTTCATTTTGTGTGGGAGTGATAAGATATCTCTTCTATGTAAAATGCCTGGAGGAAAAATCAACTTTTCAGTCTCGCGGGATCACAAAGCTAACTTTTCCTCCCGCAGTTAACTTTTCTTGTGTAAGCTCCTGTGTACAAAATCATAGAAGTCTGTAAACGAGTACTGATTAGCCAGTGACTACCAGGATATCGATATAGTCTCTGGATTAGCTCATTCATAGATTTCGCTGTATAGCCATCAGCTTCAAAATGAACAATAAACATTTAAAAGTCACAAAATGAAAAGCTACATTCTTTCGAGAGGAAATGAACGCTTTCTCCCTTAGCTATCTGTCCATCCCTCGCTGCGCTCGGGCTGTACAACCAGGGACTACTAAGATATCTATATAACGTAGTATAGACATAACTTATGTAACTATATAACTAATATCTCTATATTACGTACATCTATAGGTAGCTATATAGATATCTTAGTAGTCCCTATGGTACAACATAGCAGGAGGAAAACTTGATTTTTCCTGTCTCAAGAAATTAGCTATTTCCCAGTTCGGTATATGCCCGGAAACTATGCTGATTGATTTCACGGTCCGCTGATGTGGTCTGAAACGATCGGCTTAGATAGCCAATGTATCGCTTATCAAAATGACAACTACAATTTCCCCTGAGATGGTGTCCAAGTCCATAATGGAAAATGAATGCGCATGTGTCTCATTATGATGTACAAGTAGTCATGGAATTCTTCATGAAAGCGCATGACACGTTAAAGCTTATATCTAAAGCATTGTCAAAGATCTTTACTACTTTCCTGAGGTGACCGGAACTTGAGAATATTCAGATGCTTGGAATATTTACCCTCAGTCATATTATTGTCATCATTACCTCTATAAGGCCAAGTTGAATATCCCTTGCGGTTTGTTGTCTATGACCAAATGCTATAAAATTTGAACCCATGTACATGTAAACTTTTGGCAAGAATCGGTCTCGAAATTCATCAATTCTACGGATTCAAATATAAGAAATCAGCCATGAAAGCACCATGTACGGCAAGTATCGGCAGGGAATCATGAATCATGCAAATATGATTTCCATTTGTTATTTGTGACTCAAAAATCAAACTTTTTACAATGGTTAGATATGGCGTGTTTGATTTTGATGATTCGATGAATGACTGATGAGGTGAATGTGAAAGATACTACGTGTTTGAGCAGGATTTGAAAATGGTACTCCATGGACGAGTGTATGGAACCCGATGGTCGACCCTGTGCTGCATGCTGGCAACAGTTCAGATCAGCGAATATCCAAATATCCTCCCAACAAATAGTTCACCTGGCGAAAAATCGACAAAAGTGGAAGAAGTACCGGTCATCCTTGTGGAACTCAGCCTGATGAACTTCAGACAGGAATTTAGTCAAGTCAGGGTTTGAAACCAGGCTTTGTAGAAGAGTTTGTATTTATTATTGCTTTCTTACTCCAGTATTTTCCGTTGATTCTTTTCAATTGAACAACCTATTAGAATAATCAACAACCTCAAAAGCTGTCTTGATGAACGAATTCGGAGAAATATGGGTAGCATTTTGTTTGTAAGCTTAAGTCACATGTCTATGTCATGCCACTTAAAATGATACACATGTACATTGTGTATCGAGTATAATTCTTAGCAGTAATTCTAAGTACCACCATTGACCTCGATGGCAAATCACGGATAAACAGTACTATAAGCTCACTTGGCGCAATCTGCTTTCGCTGTGAATATAATGTTAATCCATCTATGAACCAGTCTTCATCACAGTCATCAATAACGTGATCTAAGTTTGGGCTTAAAATATGGCATAGAACTGGCTAGTTTATGTTCAAATAGTCATGATATTGCGCAGAAAAGCTAAAAAAGAACAGACAGTTTTCTTTCTAGTCAACAAAAGACATTATAATCTGCCATCCATATCGATGATTATGACATCTCGAACTGAATCGAAACCGAACTGTATCTCATTTATCCGAATCGAATCAGAAGATATCCGAAACGCGCGAGCTCAGTGTTCATCATACGAACCTGTCACCATTCGGTTATGGATCCGTTTCAAAGTACATACATTTAGTAAGCAGATATATATCCGTTGCTGTTATTAATAGTAAGGCGCTTAAAAACAAAAAACAAACTGCGGCAACAAACTTTGCATTGAAAGTCATTACATCAATTGCAGTCTGAATTTGCCATTCACTTGGCTTTGAATCTAGAGAAGTACTTATTTGTTTCTGACAAGAGATTAATTGGATTGACGCCTAATTCACTGCGGACAATATGATTTGTTATATTAAAGTACGTACGTGACGCACGCGGCTATCATTCAACTTCAGATACTATTTGAATTGAGTCCGTTTTTTGAATGACTGGGAAAGAGTCTGCTGCAGCCATTCCATTCGGATTCCTGGTGTTATGTTCACTGTTCCTCAGATATCAAAATACAATCTTGATATAATCTAATTCAACGTGCAGCAACGCAAAATGTAGTATGCGTATACCTACACGTACGATGCACACCGCAGACTTGCATGCGCAAACGATGATGCATGTTATGTTGTAGAAAAGAGAGAAATTCATATGAATAGAAGGGCAGAGATGTTAATTCTCAGATAGCCTCCACAATTGTCACTGAATGATAAGATGAGACAGGGAGGTGCTGGTAATATTGAAATTAATGTGGAAGTTAAACGAAAACATGACAGAAGGTTGCGATGCTATCGTTCTCTTCAATTTGAGTAGTAGTCAATGTATTTACGGGGTACCCTAGCTTGCGATCAATTTCGAAAAGTCATGTAACTTCAACTGGAAAAGTCAAGGGGTTCCACTGAATAGATTTTGTTAGATATTTAATGCGGTAATATACTAATAAATAATAAATATATACTAATAAATATATACTAATACATCTTTCCTGAAACTATTGCAGCCTGCTATGGGTGAAAAAAATAGCTTGCCCGGACAATAAACGGATGAAAAAATGGTTGAAAGCATAAAGTAATAAGAGTGTGAGGATTATTTACCAAAATTGAACCCATAGCCTAAATTATAAACTAACAGTATCTATAACGAATTGAGCGAAATTATTTATCAATATATAAGCCCATATATCTACCGCTAAATATATCGCATCCCACAGTGCAGCTTCAAAAAATATAGCATATAAAAAGAGACAGGGACTTTATCAGGGGTGCCGGAATCCTATCATTTTTTTCGGAGTCGGTGTCAAAGTTATATCAAAAGACATGACTCCGGCCTTATTGCTACGTCGAATCAAGCGCCTGCTATCGGGTGCAAAGCTTTTAATAAGAAACTCTCGATTTCGACTTACGGCTCATGTTGTTGACTCCATCATTCTTTCAAGAACAAGTAATGGAATGCAGTGGTGACTTGCACTTCTGTTGTAAATCTGTTATTAACGCAGAGTTTTCTTAGTTTTTTTTCACCATACTAGGATATCTTAGTCAAATACCACAATTATATTTATATATAATTGTCTATTTTTGACAAGCCTTCACTGAAAATAATTTATAGGTGCACAGCAAAGTACACCTGACATTGGTTCAGTTAGACTGACAACAACCTATGTTCGGTTAAAAATTCAAAAAAATCACATGGAAATCATATTTATATTGAACTGACGGCAGTATTCTAGCTGAAGTACTAATTCTCGAATAAGTGTTCAGGATGCGGTATGCATATCGCAAGTCTTGTACCTTTTTTTACTATAAGTCATATACTTAGAAGAGAGAATAAGAGATTTCTCGAATAGTGATAGCAAGCCATAAATAATGATCTCATTATTTATATTAGGTACTACTTAGGCCTAGTACTATTTGTTCTAGTGAAGTTAGCACCCACTACCCAGAGTGGGAGTTCTCATCAAGTTATAGGACTCCGCAATCCTAGTCACTACTGAAACACCAAATGTGAAAACACTAGAATTTAACTCTTCATTGCCGAGAACTATCACAAAAAATGCACCTAAAATATCAGATACGTTATAGTTAGAACTATAACGATATTTGTGATGCATATAAAAAGAGTCATGGTTGCTCTTGATGCAAATGCAGTATCAATAGAAGAGCTTGTTTTCTCAAAAGTTAGCTCATTGTTGTTGAAATTCTTCTGCTCGACCAATTTTGACTTCCATATCTTGAGCTTGATGTAATTCGCACTGAGCGGGCTCAATGAAAATCGTAGACTGAACTTGCGTAACAGTTGCACCGACAGACGGCTAAAAATTGACCATTGGTCACAATGACCATATGAACTATTTTGTCAAGCTTTGACACATGTTTTACGTGTTCTTTATACGTAAGACCTATCTATTATAATTACATTCTATATTTCAACTGAATTTTGCAAAATAACCTCAACCATCTTATGTGATGCATTATATCATCATAAAAAATAGATAACTATAAATGTCTGGATTGTTTTTGACAATAGATTGACAATGTGGGATTTGCTTGCCTGTTGGAAAGTGCTGCAATACTGACTTTACATCACTTAAAATGTTGCACGGAATATTGTGGTTACATCGTCAGATCTCAACGACAACAATGTATCTATCCTTGCAAACGTTTATTTGCTTCTAATTCTTGAAAACGATCTTGCCTTTCATCACTAAATAAGCAACTGCATTGTCAAGTGCATGAAAAACTCCATTCGCTTTGTAACAGATGACATTCGGGAAAAGTTGAATTCAAATTAAGTAAATATTTGAAATTATAGTTTTGCATGTCCTTGCAACGAACAATAATTCAATTTTGAAAAAGAAATTACTTTTCCTTGTTTAGGAATATCCTCAATAGAATAATATGACAAAGAGTACAATGATTATTTACTCTAAATTAAAAAACGAAATAAGAATTGTTGACAACAACTATAGTTCTTCATGGGACAGCTGACAGCATCCCTACTGCACTACAGTTACTGCACTATTGCCTTTGATAGGGCTTGAGAGGGATTTATGCAACAATGCGAGGGTACGTTCGCATTATTGCAAAGAAAACCTGAATCGAACAATAGTAATAATAATTAGGCTATTTAGCCTGATAAAGCTAATTGGATTTGCATGTAACAGAAAGCAAAATCAATCAATGAATATAACGCTGGAAAGTGATCTTAATCAATGTCATCTGTCTAGCTTTTCTATCAAGTGGTGTTGGTTATGAACTACTGCATGGGGTTGCTATCAGCAGCAAAGTTGTGCAATTTTGAAAAAAAATCAAATATTGATTACAGATAGTTTGGTATTAGTAGTTTGACTTGATCGACGGTTAATGCTGCGCTGTCTTGCGAGATGAAACCATTTGATTGGATTACGAGTCTTCAGAGTCTTCAGAGTCTTCAGAGTCTCAGCAGAGTCTTCAATCGAGGACTTATCACACTGTCGCTCGTCGGTAGCTCAGTTGGTAGAGTATTGGGTTCAAATCCACCAAGACGCACAGTTATTCTCCTTCGGTGAAATTGTAATGGTTTGAATTTCAAAGAAAGGATTCATTTATTTTGTTCATTCATTTGCATGATCGCTATCGGACATCCAATCTAATGTAAATGTCATTATCTTCTAAGTGACAGTAGACATGCAATAACAGAGGGTTGTAATCTACCATAGGTCAACCACTGAGGATATTACTTGTATTTCGGTGTTGAATTGTGTATTTGTTTATTTTTCAATTACTTAAAGGGCAAAGTTGTTGTAAAATAAGTGATATGTAATTGTGGCAGACTGATTCATGAGTGATTGAATCAGATAGCTAGGTCTTCTGCAGGCATGTAGGCTTACATGCAGACTCGCAGGTAGGACTTCAAATGTTGCTTTGCGTCATGTGTCTGGAAGTGTGAAGTGTGTATATTGTAGACAAGCACACTGATAAGATGAATAAAAAATGAGAAAATGCAAGAAAAGTTTTGGGAATCTATGGTTTTAAGTAATGCTTGCATATAAAATATTCAGTTCAAGCAACTTCTCAAAGACTGTTCATTTCAATTCGTCAGTGATATTCTGATCACAAAAAGCTGATATCTTCTGATTGCACTTATCCTGTTTTGAATATTGATATTTGCACTTAGAGATGGATTGTCGTGTCAAAATGCTTTTATTGTAACAGCACTCATTAAAATAGTCCTATTGAAAGTTGGCGATTCAAAATTTGCAACATTTACAAATACTGGTTGTACGTCTCTCAATAGGAGCACGGAAAGCTATACTCTCAAACTAAATGCTCAAAACTCTCACATCCCATAATCAAACATAATTCGATTACATTGCACCGCAGGTAATAACTTTGAAACCTCAAGTGAGCCGCCATCCGTTATAATCTGCAAATACTGCAATCATTGCGCAAAATCAAAATTGTTTACGAAGTAAACTTTCCCAACACTTGGGAATTCCAATGCCTTGCCAAATTATTGAAACGTAAGAGAAAAGCATTTTGACTAAGATATTAATTTGGTAACAGAATGCCTGTCATTGTGCAATTATTCTCAAGAGTTTTTGCTCATTCACTGAATAAATAGAAGCCATTATCAGAATTAAATTGACATGATGAATATCGTTGCATCTCACCTGACTGCAGATAAATAAAGACACAAAATACAATATTGCACATCACCGACGACATTGCAAAATCCACTTTATAAAGGGCCGATCGCCACGAAGGTAATAAACTCGTCGAGACTCCAGTTTGTGCGATAAGTTACAAGAAAATAGATCAAGTTTACGTTGTCTCGCATGTGCGAGTGATGATCACGAGGAGCACTTCAATTTGACGAAGAAGTTTTCAGACGATTTAGTTCGAAGAGATAAATGAACGACAAATATCACACCGTTGAAAGACTGCCCAAAGTAGATGAATGAACAAGTGAGTGGCTCATATTCACTCATCTAAACTCTTTTTCAAAGGAGGATTCTGATTGGCTGATCGCGTCTGAACCAATTAAGTGACAAGTTAGATGCAGACTGGTGCTCTGTGGCAGCAAGAAAATGCAGAAGACAGGACATGCACCCATTTGCATGCATCGGAAAGTAATTGAGCAAGAGTAAGACTTGGTGCTTATTATCAATAAAGGTCGCTGTTGATTTGAAATGTTAATTAATTGATTTTAGATGATAAAGATACCTTAAAGAGAAGTTATGAGCCCAAACAGTTTTCATCCAGTTGTGTTGTAAAATACAGACTGAAATTTGTGATTGAGTTGCCTACTCGTTGGCATTTCACTATAGATACAGCTACTTTTTATTGCAGAATTGTTGCTCAACTATAATGAGTTTAAAAATTACGTAAATGATTAGATGAATTTACTGCCAGTGCTTAGTGACTTCACTGTTATTAAGATATAAATGCAAAAAATGAATATTGTTATCGCTTTTGCTTTGATTTTTATTTTCTGTAATTCTCTTGGCAAAAGGTATGGCGACTGTATCATACCCGTTCCTTGAGGACACCCGTGATCCCTAGGATTCTGTAGCACAACTTAACTTCAGATTTCGACAGAGTTCTGGATATAGATATTCATGCGTTTATGCCAATATTTTACGTTTGCTATAGAGATCAAGTCTGTAAATTCATCACCAGGTGAAAATCATTGATTGTCAAAGAATATTCGTATCGTGCTTTGCAACCATTGCACTAGATCAGAAAGCAATTCGACAACCCGTGTCTATATTATGATAGTCAATCAAATATTCTTAGACAAAGGGAATTTCTTTTATAAAGCAATGGTCTGTGTACCTGCCTTTTGAAAGGATTGTTTGAAAAGCGTGATTTTATACATGAGTTCTCAGATCATGCTACAAACATGGTTGTGAAATTCCTTACAGAAGCGTGTTTTTAAACATGTTTTTATAGCATGTTTTTAAGTTTGTTGAAACGAAAGTTTGTTTGTATTTTTGCTTGTTGTTTAGTTAACTTACCCACGCGTGCATGTTACCGACATAACAGGTGCCCTCTTCATTCATCAAAGCAGATTTTGAAGTTGAAACGAAATGATGCAAAATGAAGGGATGAAAAACCAAAAACCACTAAAAGTCATATATTTGAATTAAATTTTTTTAGATAAGTATGTCTTTTATAGAAAATATTTTAGTGCATTGCCTAATGAAGATGAATGATGCTGTAACACTAGAGTTGTATTTACTTAGTCCTAGCTTCATAACAGGTGCTATTTAGTTTCTACTTATGTATACTATGGGCATTCAAATATTATTTTCAATGTTATTCTTATTTGGTGGCACTCCACCGTGTAAAATAATATATTGAACATGTACATTTATCTAGAAGATCCCCATGTTTCATAACCATGCATTTGAGCTGTGTTTTATGCCAAAATCTATCGCATCAAGTGAATCGGTATTCAAGGAAGGGCCTACGATGAGGCACCTATAATCAGTTAAGCATACTAACTCCCAAAAATTCATAACAAATTTTACAAAAATTTCAAAAATACTCTAGCAATAAGATACTATATATGCGGTATACAAAAATAATACATTTCTAATAGCAGTTCTTTTTCAATGTATCATTTTTGTAAATTGTTGAAACAGGAATTTTAAAAGTTTGGCACAAAATGAGTTTGAAGACACGAATATCATCAGTAGAAAGATCTGCTGATTCATATAGTCTGCAACAATACTGAAAGAATGAGGAGTCGTCTCCAAGTACTCGGGATCTTAAAGTGCCAGTGCGGATGTAGGGTCAACGTAATTAAGACCGGGTTACTTTAATACTTCGAGGATCCGAGGAGGATCGTTTTGTGCCCTTCTGATTTTAGTACTCCCTTGTCTTGAGCTTCCAGAAGCACACATGGTTTAGGTCTATATGGGTTTTAAATAATTTGATTAATTAGATTTGATTAAACTTTTAAGAATACATGGTGACATCGGTTTTAACAAATTCATTGATTGATCTCGGCACTAAAAAAGAAGCTTAAAACTTGAACTCGATATTTTTAGAAATTTCGGTCAGCTACTGATGTTCTTCAAATTATTGTTTTGGAAAATTCAAGTGAATCTCTCTCTCTCTGCTCTACGTATAACTTTAGTTATCTCATTACTTTTATAATTTGCAATCTGGTTTAATGATTCGTAAAATCAAAAATGGTCATGAATTCTTCTTTCTCAGTGCTTTTTGAAAATCGACTCACAGCGCTTACGCAATATGTTGAACTAAGCTTTTTACTTATGTATAGGAGTCACTGACTGCGACACAAAATCCACATATTTTTCAAAAAGAAATTTTTGAATTGGAAATTCAAATCTCAAATATTTTGAATATTTTTGCTTTGATATAGATGGTTGTGCTGTAGTAGTTTTTTTGCCACATGCAACAATTGCGGGAAGATTGGTCATTCAATGAGAGCAAAAGCATTGTAAAAGACAAGACTATTCAACTTTTGGGTTACCAGGTGTTAAATGTAGTGATGAAGCCTGATCCAGAGAGAGTGCAACCACTTCAAGAAATTCCTCTGCGAGACAGTAAATCCTCCCTGTGCAGAGTAGTGGGACTTTTCTCATAATACTCTAACTGGATGCCAAGTTTCTCGGATAAAGTGCATCCGTTGGTACAAGCTGAAAATGTCCCACTTGATGAAGAAGCAAGAGGTGCTTTTATTCGTCTAAAGAAGGATGCCGAAAATGCCCAGGTTACGAACATTGATGAAAATGTGCTATCTACAGTGGAGAGTGATGCGTCAGACATTGCGATCGCCGCAACTCTCAACCAGGCAAGTCGACCGGTGGCCTTCTTCTCTCGCACCTTACCACCACACGAACGAAGGCACAGCTCAGTTGAGAAGGAAGCCGGTGCATTTGTAGAAGCCTTATGGAAATTACGACATTATTTGATCGGACGACATTTCCAACTCATAGCTGATCAGCGTTCCGCATCGTTCATGTTCGATCAGACTAATTTTAGAAGAATAAAAAATGATAAAATTCAGCGATGGAGAATTGAGCTGTCCAGCTAATCTTTCGATATCCTATACAGACAAGTTCAGCAAGTGCAACGCAGCTGCTGACACTTTATCTCGGATTGTGTGCTCAATTGGTGAATCAGCTATATACGACATCTTCATGAAATCGCTATATCATCCAGGAATTACACGAATAATCCGTTGTGTTCGCTGTAGGAATTTGGCGCACTCAATCGAAAATGTGAAGAGTGTAGTTATAGGCTGTTCAACTTGCAAGAATTAAAACTGCGATTTCACAGACCACATCCAGCATCCTGAGCAAGGCAACGCAACCGTTTCAGCGCTTTAACATAGACTGTAAGGGGTCAATACCAAGCTCAACAAAAAATACGTACATGTCAACAGTTGCAGATGAATTCTCATGTTTCCCATTAGCTTACACCTGTCCAGATACATCATCATCTACAGTCATCCGATGTCTTTGTAAACTTTTGCGATTTTTGGAATGCCATCAAATATACATTCCGACCGCGGGACTTCATTTGTCTCCTCTGAAGTAAAACATTTTCTTCACAGCAAAGGCATCGCTACAAGCAGAAGCACAGCATACAATGCTCCTGGAAATGTCCAAGTCGAAAGATATAATGGAATCATATGGAAGGCCATCTCTCTCTGCCTTAAATCCGGGGGGGATTTGTCAACAACGCGGTGGGAGGAAGCATTTCCCGATACATTGCACTCAATTCGTTCGTTGCTGGCTACAGCGACAAATAGTACGTCGCATGGAAGGATGTTTATCTTCTCAAGGAAATCTACATCCGGACAGACTATCCCTTTGTGGCTTGCAACTCCGGGACCCGTTTTCCTCAATCGTCATGTGAGGCAAACAAGGTATGATACGATAGTGGACGAGGTTGAGTTGCCTGGGGTAAAGTCGCAATATGCTCACGTGCGGCTTCCCAATGGAAAAGAAACTACTGTTTCTGTGAAACATCTCGCACCATCCTCCGATTCCCATGCTAGTAATGAGCAAGAATCTATTGATGAACAGGGTGATAGTGACGACGAGGAATTTTCAATCGAGAAGCCGACAGACGAAGCTGCTGACGAAGGACTACGCAGGTCGAGCCGAGTTCATGCCCCCCCCCCCGATCGGCTCACGTACGAGGGATAAAAATTTGAGCAGGGGAAAATGACATGATCATGTGCACAGCCAGTTTGACTATTGTTGCTTATATCTATTGTCTCGTGCTATTTGTGAACTGTCCTCTTTAGTGACGAAGGTATGATGCATGCATAACTGATTTTCATTCTGTGCACTTTCTCGTTTAATAAAGTCACACTTCTGGCAATCCTTGTGTTCTGATTGACCGAAGATCTATAACACCAGCACTCTAAAATAAGAAGTCAAAGAAGAATATTACTTTCAAAGCTATGGAGACACAAAGTGCCCAGTCAGTCTAAATGTGGGTACGTTTTTCAGACCCTCCAGCGCAAATATGCTTCAATGATACACAAAATGACAAAACTCCTCTGGGCATAATAGTCGAAGCGAATTGCACTAAAAGCAAGTAAACCATGAATAAAATAATATCGAATTACACATGGACCGGAAGTTTCTCTAAATATACATGCTCAACTCCTTACAATCAAGCTTTGAGGGCTTTTTTCAGCTGTTGAAAGCGGAGTCCTTGTTACTTTCATTCAACTGCCGATCTTTGCAAATGAAAAACAATCTCAAGTGCCGAGGACGCGCTGCGCCCATTCCATCTTTTTTAAAATTGAATCCACTCCAATTCGGCAACTGCGCAAGGAAGGACGAGCACTACTCTTCTTCGACACTGAAGTGATACAATAATAAAAATTGCCAACCCGTCCTCTGCAGGTTGAGGCTTTATGGTGTTCCACTAATTTTACATTAACATCACAATTACATTTTTTATTCAATTTTGGCAATGTTACAGTGTGAAATATGACAAAGAGTGTGGTTAAGAAATATGTCGACTTTGTTGAAGCAGGAATTCCCGATACATGTTGATCTATTAATTTTTCCAAAATATCTTTGGCATAGACTTCACAACCAATGCAATTTTTGATAAAATTTTGACTTCATAATTTCATAGTTACGTATCAATCATTTTCCAGTATACCATAGTTACAATCACAATCACATCGAACACACAAGTTTCGGTGGTTAAATATACATGTATATTGTACACGTTGTTTCATAAATGCAAATAATGCGACATGCAGTCAAAATGTTTTCCCGGAACTGGCCCATGTTTCAAGTTGCAAATCGGTATTCAGTCGTTTTAGGATCAATCATTGAACATGAAATGAACTGCATTATAAAGAAATATAAATCCAAATACAAGTCAAGGGGAGAAAGATAATTACTTGTGCGCAGTGATGTGTAGGGAGAAGAAGAGATTCACAAACAGAAGTCAAGATTTCTATTAAGAATAATCCCACATACAGGAGAGCACTGTTTATGTCGATTAGTCCGTGAAAAAGGTAAGCTGACAGAGGACGACCATCGATTGGATGAAATGGATGATTTGGCGAATGATCACTTGACTGAAATTTATATAATATGGTCATAATCTGTCGTCGTCTCTTGATTTCATGCCGGTGTTCATTTGATACCTGCACTTACATTTACTTGAACAGATAATTCTTCTCGCACGACGAAAGATTCTTAAAGTTGTCGTTGAACAGTTTCTGGTTGGGGATCCGAAAAAAGGGACTGCTACAAGCAAAAGACTGTCTATGAGAAATTCACACACTAACCATAGATCCTCATGTGATAAAATTGGCTGCAGAACTCGGATAACATTAAGTTTGCGCGAACAACAAGCTTGAAGAACATCATGAAAATGTTTTTCCCAGAAGAGGTTTTGAGTCCAAGTAACCCCAAGGAGCTTCATGGATGACACAATTTGAACTGGAAAGTCGAAAGTTAATGGAGGGACATTTTCTTTGAAAAAAATTATAGCTTTCGTCTTGCTTTCATTCAATTGTAAATTATTTCGAAGACCCCATTGCAAAAAATTTGACCTTTGACCACAAATCCTGCGTAATAAACAATTAACGTCATTTTTGTCGCACACAAGCACTTGTCTGAAATCGTCTGCATACTGTGTCAGGAAGGTACAGTATTCTGAATTCAAAATATCGTGGTTAGAAAAGGAAAGATTCAAGTAGCAAACCTTGCGGAGCACCACTTGTAAATGCAATTAGATCACTTTTGAAATTATTAATCTGGACAAACTGAAAACGTTCATTCAAATACGGCACAAGCCATAATATGATACCATTTTGGAACCTAAATTATTCATTTTTTAGAGTAACTTGTTGTATGAAATACCCTCCTGATCCATTGATTTTGTAATGTGCTCATGAAAGGCGATCAGAGCACAAGTCACATCAGATTTTGGTCGATAAGCGAATTGAGAGTTTGGAAAACTTGACAAAACGTCCTTTTCAAATGTTTCAAAATATGGTCTTCCAGGCTTTTGCTTAGAACATTTGTTAGAGTAATTGGTATGAGATTGTCAATGAGTATATGGTATGAGCAATGGTATGAGATGGTGGGCTCGAGTTTGGAATGGGTGATGCTGCGCAAATCTTGAAAAGTTTTGGCACAAAAGGTCGATGATGCTGCTGTTGATAATGTTTATACAGTCGGTTGGGGATTCCATCTGAACCTTGAGCTTTCTTTATCAAAATTCGATCGAGGAAAGGAAGAACATCTCATGGATCCGAGAGGGGACACCAATCGTCATTCTCTATTGGTAAGCTGTTTGAGTTGTCGATGCTGAAAACACTTGTAAGGCGACTGTTTATAGAATTCACAGCATCGAAACCAGAGAAATCAGAGAATTGATCACATAAAACATCCAACACATTCAGCCGGCTTTTGCCACGAACATCATGAATATCAGTCCATTTTGTCATTACATTTAGCTTTTTCATACCACGCTTTTTCGTTTTGTAGTATTCTCTTACGACAAAATTTCTTCAAACGATTATTTATACTCATCAAAATCTCCTCGCCGATAAGCTGCCCCTTATTATGGCATGTCGAATCCATGAATTTTTAATTTTGTGGATCATTGGTTTTTAGAAAATGACCAATTTGTCATGCTTTTGAGAGAGAATCGCATTGCTATAAAATGAGCGAAAGCATGTGTTCATGGAGCACCCTGTAGTATCAAAAATTTTCCAAAAGCTCCCTATGTCACCACATACAGCTAAGTGTTATATTCTATCTTCAACGCTAACTCGCTCTGACTATTATGGGCATTAAAAGAAAAAATATAGTGAAAAATTAATGAAAAAATATAAAGACAAAAGATGCTTATATTTAATTCTCCCATGTCTGTCCTTGCAGACATAAAGTGCAATCTGTTCATGAACTCCACTTTCAACCATTTTCGACATGCACTTGATGAACAGGGATTATTTAATTGATTATTAATTAATTAATTATTGCTTCCATACAAATCGATTGATTTCATTTTTTAATATTACTTGCAAGAATGTTGTGCCGTTAATGAATCATTATTGCTCGACAAATGACTTCATTAACAAATCCATATTACGTTTGACTCTCAGGAATTTGATGTATCTATATATCCAGATGGAATTTGACAGCATCAGATTGAAAGCAATATTTGCACGAGCATACGAGTCGTAATTCTGTTATTTGAATAGGTTCTTTTCACGAAGACTGTCTGGCACCATCCAGCTGGGTTGTCAGATTGCATCACGCTGAGAAATCGCTGTGAAGAAGTGAATTTTGAGGAATAGTAAGCTCCGTCCTCCTTGCATTGCTCAGTGGGCTGGGGGGAGGGTCTTCTTTTTATGATTTGTGGTGCTGAAACGCTTGCACTAGTCAAGGCGCCAGAGCAAGTTTCTACAATGAACAAAACCAATATCACAAAATGTAGCACCTATATTGCATATTGATGAAAGCAATATTGTACGACATGTACATTCAGAGTTACTTTTATAGATGATTTTCCTTGGGGCAGTATTAAACTTGACATTTTGATGCTGTTTAATGCATAATCGAGTTTAATTTGTATACAATCACATCTATCATGACGACCGGATGAACGCAGGTTTCATGATTGGAATATGAGCTCCGTTGACACAAACGCATGAGGTTCACCACAAGAATGATTCCAACCAAAAGGTTTTAAGACCAAAAACGGAAATGACATTATTTTCAAAACATTCTAAATTGTAGTAAGTTTCAGTTATTTTAAGCTTCAAAACATTTTTTAGGCCGGATAAGTTATTGATAACATGGCAATTTCTTCTCCGAGTGTAAGTCATTACGGTTTAAAACATGCATGCATTTGCATATCGCATATCTCAAATTATTAATACATATATATTTACGGATGAACAGTAATTACATACGGTACACTTCATTAAAAACTGCATTCACTTTGTGGTAATGTTGTGTTGGTATTGGTGTTAATGAATGCTTATAAACATGAAAATATCTTAAGTGAATCTTAAAAAATGATAATCGATTATTGAAGCACAATTTACGACTGCAATTGAATTGCTATTAATTAAAAGTATAGTAGGTTGCGAGCTGGGACTGAGTCTTACAGTTGTAAATTACGGGCCGGGTCCCATCAGAAAAATATATATCTCCACTGGAGCGAAACCGGGCTACTACCGAATGCTCCGCCTCGGTTCCAACTCTTTCACATAGCACTGTAAGTGTACACCTCCTGACTGCAAAAAACTGCACGTCTGCCGGATCATATCATTTGCTTTCATTAATAGCCTGGATTGAAACAGTACATGTATTTTCAATGGAGAAATTACATGATTGGCATATTGGTTATGCATGTGCATAAGTAAATTGTATTGAGTTGCATCCGTATTGACTGCAGATTAAGTCGAAAAGGCATTGAGGTGATTTGTCTTCAAGGTGATTTGTATTGAAGGCATCAGCAAGTTATACTCCTTCAAATGAGTGGTCGTTCGAAACAGGTGAACGAAGTATAAGTGCATGCAGACATCGTATCCGGACAGAAAGTGGTACACGCATACATTTGTTGAAATTTCTTTGGAAATGTTGTTCAGTCACTACACATTTGAGTGCTATACCAGTCAAAGTCGAGAAATTCATGATATAAACGACCACTCATTTGAAAAGGCAGATATGGCAGATACGCAGTATCTCTGTGAAAAAATATCTAATTTCATTGTACAGTATATCCAATGAAATATATAAAATTTTTTGAGAAAGCCAAGTTACTGGTGGTAGGTCTTTGTCAGTAATAACTTCTTTTATGACCAAGGCAATCTCCAGGTTGAGTAATGACCAACCTGAAAATAACCTTGGTCATGAGCCTGTATATCGTGTGATAAAAGAGAAGCTGTTCACAAAGACTCACCACCAGAAATTTAGCTTTTTATATATTATTTTATTTATTTCATTAAATGTCAAGCGATGGCATATTTTCAAAATTGTATATCAGCTTTTACATTTAAATGTACAAATGAAATTTTTTTTTAAATACGAAGTTATGACGGATGTTTGTGGTTAAATAAGCCATTGCATTTAGGCATAATCTGTGAATTACAGATATCGTGTTGGATTTTGTTACAAAATGCGTCGATTTTATATACTCCTAAATTCAATCAATCTCATCCATGCAAGGTTCGGCCTAGCCAAGCCGCTACAAACAATTAATGAGCTTGCTTTCAAATGCAAAAAGCTTTTCTACTTGTCGCTATGTTGACATTTCAAGATGTTCACCACAATTACATTGTAGTACATAACTTCGTCACACATAGCCACAAGCAAATTCAACAACATCGTAATGATATCTCAACGCTTCACTTCATTAGCAGCATTAATTTCTATGTCAATGTCACAGATTTTAATTTGATCAAGAACATCGTAGCACACGTCGCGGTCTTAGTTGTCTGCAAGAGTTATTAACAAAACGCAATAATAGAAAAACCCCAAAAGAATAACAAACCAAATATTTCTTGTTTTACACGAAACCGAATCCGAAGATATTTCGCAAACACGACCCGAGTCTAAATTGGGATCGGGTCGGATAGGTGTCCGGTTCCAACACGTTTGGATGAAACCGGCTGCTGACCAATAGGCTTAAAGACAGTCAGTCTGGATTTGGTCTTCGTCTCAGTCGTGCACTCTATATGGGTTACTCCAAATCGACTGGTCTTCCAGGCTGCTCGACTTTTTTCTACAGTCAGAATCAAGGAAAAGCTCGCAAAACCGAAAGTAGCAAGTTTAGGTTCTTCTCCGTTTTCTATGAATATACAGACCACTTCAAGTAATAAATTACCATTATATGTCTTTAGATGTTGAAACATGCTCCAACACGAAGTACTTGGGTGACTGATTTTTCTTTGTAGCCGTGTAATGTTTTGATTGATAATCGTCTTTCTAGCTCCTCCATCATCTCAAGTGAGGTACCACAGGGCTCAGTTTTGTGGCCCTACTTATTTTTAATTTACATTTATGACATCACTGTTACCATTCGTCTGATTGTGGAATACGTCCCTTCGCCGACGACATGAAGGTTTACCAAATTAACCAAGGCGGAACTCTTTCACGTCTGAAGAATTCTTTGGCTGAATTAGGTCGTTGGTCGTCGCAAGTGCAGCTCCATATATCTAGCCGCAAAACGAAAGTCATGTCATTCGGTACCACTGACATAGGCAGTTATGAACTGTGTGACAACAGCATTGATAATGTGTCTGAAATTCATGACATTAAAATTATTTTCTGTTAAAACTTGAAAGTTTCTGCACATTGTCGGCATATATCCTTAGAAGCAATGTCGACAGCGGATTTAATTTTGAAATCTCTCATCTCCAACGATCCTTATATCTTAATAGAGACTTACTTCACGTACGTGAGACCTCTCCTGGAGTTCTGCACACAAGTTTGGTGTTCCTCTCTCGTCAAGATATCAGGGTTGTGGCCAAAGTGCAAAAGTATTTCACCAAGAATGTATGTTAGAGAGCGAAAATGCCATTCCTCGATTATCATCATCGTTTACAAATTTTAGACCTGCGGTCACTCGAGCTCAGACGACTGATATTTGATTTTGATTTACAAAATGGTTCATGGAGTTATTGACTCATCTTTTGACAACTTTTATACCTTTGCATCTCATAACATGACTTCTCGTGGGAATTCACTAAAATTGAGAGCAAATGGCCGTCGCCAATGCAATGCACGTCATCATTTTTTCAGTCAACGTGTGCATCGAGCTTGGATTTCGTTACCAGATAATGTCATTCAATCGAACAGTGTATCGGTGTTTAAAAAGAAAGTTTCTTTGATTGACTTATCAGCTTAGTAAAGTTTTTAGCATTCAGGCTACACTTTGTAGTTAATTCTGCAATAAATGAATAAATAAATAAATGAATTTGCTTCCCCAATCGTAATGGTAAGCTCAAATTGAGGCGGGCAGCACTAACTTTTGATTGTACTTGCCGGAGAGCATAAATTATTAGGAAAATGAGTACAAAAGTTATACATGCAGTCGTTTCCAAAATATCAAGTATGAGCAAGTTTGAATTTGAAAAGGTCAGAATGTTGAATTGGTGTGAATGGATTAATGACCCGATTGATTCCATTTGATGGCAATCTCACTTTTAGGAAAACTTACTCTTTACAGCAAGCAACCATCTACAACATGTTTGCACAGTGCTTTACAAATCTGCGTTGGAAGGTAATTGATGGCACATGTAAGCAAACTTCCCTCGCAAGTGAGATAACCTATTGACGGCAGAGTTGATGTTCTGCTTCAAGACAGTACTACTTTTAAGGTAATAAATAAATTGCATTCTTTTTAACTTGAAATATCATGTGAAGTTTAGTTCCACTGTCTCATTTTGTTTTCCAACATTTCTCGTATCTCTTGATATACACTGTCCTGTTATATTCATTCGAAGTTTAATTCAATATTCTTAAGCTATTCTTTAAGCTCATGGTTGTTTATTAAGATACTCAAGTTTAAGATTACTGCAGTGATTTATTATAAATGGATCTGTTGCTCTGAAAATATCAAATATGATATTTATATAGTCTGGCACATTCTGCAATTATTTTCGGATATTTACGGAAGATACTCTCGAAAGACATTTTCGTGAAGCTGGAACAAATATGTCAAAATTGGCACTGAACCGATAAAGCAAGTTTGTCTGCTAAATGCAAAATGAATTAACCGAAAAACGAAATTCGTGGAAATCCGCATTTATAGAAGTGACACTACACGTTGCACTTTATGGGAATGAAAATGGACTATCAATCTAGAAATGAGATTGAATGTTTATTCATAAAAGAACAATACAAGGACACGAATATATTTCTACAAAGAAATCCATTATAAGTATTTGCGATTATTTGAAGGATTTCAACATAGGCCTATAAAGTATATAATGTTTCTGTATTTCAAGAATGTCCTATTTACAAAATTATTGCAATAACTAACACAGCGTTTCAATATTTAGCAAAAAGCAGTTTATGGAGCCTTCGAGCAAAGAAAGTACAATTTTCCCAATCGCTTTCATTGCAGTGAAGCCTATAACATTGTACACGTGAAGCAGAATAGCACTGTGCGTTTCAACATCCATTACAGATAACTGTGACTGAATGAAGCGGAAATCTGTGCTGCTTAATAATCTGCTTAATCACTTGATTTCCAGAATGGTAATTCGAACAGGGATAGACCCGGCTCCGGCTGAGTCGGCCCAAAACTAAAGTTAAGTTCATGGCTGAGTCAACAAATTTTTGTTGTGATCACCTATATATTTCATAATACGTTCGCCTTCGCTGTCTTATCAATTCATTTAGGACTTTGTAAGATTATCTTGATGAGGGCTTTTAGAACTCTCTGGATAGACCAAATTTAATGTATATAAATGCGACAATATTATCCCGTTCAGCTGTATTTTCATCGTGCCTTAATCTGCTCCATCCGCGGTGAGTAGCTGCATGTTCACACATTTGTGGGATCGGACAACACATCGCAAATCTCAGCACATTGCAAAGTATGAAGATAATCACCAGTCACCACTGCCAATGCATGTATGTAGACCTAATTGATATGTAGGGTTTTGGTTATTCAATGGCTTTGTTTTTCTGAGATTAGTAATGTAATATGCATATATTTCGTAGTGTTTCTTATAAATCATGTCACAGCAATAGACAATTATAACGGTCATGCGGCAATAAAGAATCGACAATTAAAGGCCGATCCCGCCATGGCCGGCAAACGACCTCGACCCAACACGTCAGGTCAGCTGCCGGCCCCGACCAGTGAAATCTGTGCCGGATCTATCCCTGATCTCGTCAAATATCATGATTATCCTTATGTCGACATTCAGGCTATGTAAAAATGCCACAAATTATATACCGATGGATGAAAGAATACACTACAGAATAAGCAAGGTTTGTCATGTGAAAACACTGACAAGTCAAAAGTTGTTTATTTCCAAAAAACATTGGAAAGCAAAATTACAATACTATGCATAGAATGCATTACGATACAGCATGCGGTCAGTGCTATTTAGAATATTAAACAGATGAGGAAGGAGAGGAGCTAATAATTAATCATTTATTTAGATTCCGGATTCTTAATGGTTGATACTTTCTTTTATGACCATGCGTAATTCGTTGCCTTTTTTAGGAAACCTTACGATGAATTTTTAATGCTTTGGAGTTAAGGCATTCAACAATTTATGAAAATCAATTACGGTGTCGCAATAGCATAGCAATGATGGAATTTTTTGCCAAATATTTTGATACAATGGGATTCTATCATGAAGTGATATAGAGTGGACATTCTTCATATCGCAATCTTTCCCATAACTGCCTGTTACGAAATCAAATTCATGATTTTTCTCCTATATTTTGGAAATATGTACATATTTGTATATATTATATATATATTATGTATATATATATATATATATATATATATATATATATATATATATATATATATATATATATATATATATATATATATATATATATATGGCTACTGCAATCGATATCAAAATTCAGGTGTGATTCAGGTTGGCATACTTCTAAGAAAGCCAGGTCAGAATGGCTCTCTTTTGCTATAAGATATCCGTTTCCCCCTATTTTAGTCATATACTCGGTTTTCTGCAACCCTCAAGTATGACCATTATTTGTTATTACTCTTATCCAAATGCAGATTACTATTTCATAGAAATAAATTTCCATAGGATATATTCCAAGTTTATCGATTATGCAATAACTTGGTGTAGTCGGCTATAGTTGATAGCATCTTATATCAAACTGGTATTGAATCAGATCCAAGCTGCTTCGATTATTGAAAAATCATTTACTACATGGTGAATTAATTGATTACATATTTAAAGAATGTTGATTATATAATATATAAAATAAAGTAAATAGTAAAAACCAAAAGTGTATTGACATTGAAGAAAAGCATTTGCTTTTTCAAAACTGTTCATTGCTGCACTGAAAAGGTTGTATTGTGTCACACCTACAACAAAATGAATTATGCTTCTTATTCTCGAGACTTCCTTATTCTATAGCTGCATTATTCTTGCGTGGGAAAGTAAGACATGGCTAGCAGTTACTTTGTCAAACATTTGCAAATGATGGGAGTACAAGTAACACAAATGCAATTGCGAAATTACTAGAATTCCTTGGAACACGATCAGACGCCGTATTCAGAGCGACAGTTGACATAAAGAGAACACCATGTAAGCGATTTGTCTCGACTAAGATATTATGAAAGTGTTGAACCTAGTATGCATTTCTTGGCAAATGCCTTGACTTTTTCTCAAAACATATCCTAATTTATCATTATTCTAACCTTATTTTGAATGTTGCTAACGAACTTTGAAGATAACGGTAAGAGGATGCATTTTGTTTTCTACATATGCCAATTCAGGATGCGAAAATATGAAATTAAATTGAAAAAAACAGAAATATTGATGACAAATAGACTTGCCGGTGGTTCGAATTCCTGCAAGGAATAGGGCCAGACCCGACTCCTTCTCAGAACGACGCACGTACATGCGCACTTAACACACAAAATTACACTATTTGCATAATTGCGATGATCGGAAAACATCGAAATTAATGCACAATAATTGACATCATTAACGGAACCAGATAGACCATGATGATTGTTTTTTAAGACTCCTACACCATTCTCATTCGGATTGGTTCATATTAAAATAATATGATATCATAAAATAATGATATACATGTAGTAAAATAATATATGAAATCGCCGAAGCATGTGGACTATCAAATAGATGGGAATACAACTCTTTAAGTTCCATACCTGTACATCTGATGTATACGCATTTGTTCATGATTATCATAAATGCTTCATTACATTAATGAAAGACAGAAATATCTTAGATAAGCGTAGGGCCAACTTATCAATTGATGTGATGACTACTTTCAACAGTATATTTCAGCAGCTTTTATCCTATGCTTTCCACCCTTGTCTGTAGAGAGCTCATAACTTTTCGACTAATACACGAGAACTTTTCTTTTTGATGTACCTCGGCGGGTTCCGAATCATCTGGTAGCGAATCATCAGAAACGATGACAAAAGGAATTAGTTATCAAACAATAGAATTTAGGGTGCATGGTAGCCGCATTAGGGTTTGGTAGCAAATTACTTGCGAAAAGTCGAATTTCATTCAGGCGTCCGCTACCAGATGAACGCGGTCTGATAGCTTGAAAGCCAAGCCATCTTCATTTGGGAAGAAATGCTAGTTACTTTGATAAGTAGGTTTCTCAGCGAAATTAACTTCATTTGGTAGCTCACGGTTTTCAGAGTACTTTATAAATATGATGCTTAGATGTTTCTTTAGTAAATCAAATCATGATGTTAACTTCTCTGTATCTTTTCAAAATTCACAAGGTTAACATAGTAAAATATAAAACTCCTTGAGCTATTTGATGAATTTTCGAAACATGTTGCTGTGTCTCCGCTATCGCAATCTGACTTTGGTAAGTAATATCGCATAGATGTATGTTTTCACTAATTATAGAAAAAGAATTTCGCTCCTCTACAAGATTTTATGATTATAGATTGCACAAAGACATTAAGAGTCAGAAATAGATAAGTAGTATGAATTACACGAAGATCTGACCTGATGACGTTTCGGAATTCTTACGAGATTTTAATCAAAATGTTGTATTTGCCGATATTGAGATGTTTGTCAAATCTGAATATAGTCCGGCAGCCAGAATGAGCTTCTGTAGGGAACGAGACCGAAAATGAAAGTTTTACAGAACGATGTGCACTCTATGGCTACATACATACATCTGCGCGTCTGCCGAGTTCTAGTTAGTTCATCTTCTTGTCAGACAGGATCACAGAAAAACCCATGTAAGCCTAATGAAGCACAGATTACAGTTGTTGGCAAAAATGAAATGCTATATGTTCTCTATTATCTTATAATATTTGGCATTTCTTCAGGTCATTTCTTATTCTGTTCATGATCATTATTCATCTATGAAACTGCACGCATTCAGATTTGACAAGTCTGCTACTGTCGGCAAACTCCAACATGTTGGCCCACTTTATCCACATTGAACCACATTTTTGCATACATCGCCGATCAGAAGCATGATAATAATTCATATACGTGTACATGATAGGAATATTATCTTTGTCGATCGGAGAAACCAATGTCTTACAACCATATATATTATATATATATATATATATATATATATATATATTTATCGACAAAAAGATAGTTTGCAACATAAACTACCTAGGACTAGACACGCCGACCACTACCAACCGATAATATCATAAAAGCAGAACGATGAGTTGGAAGACCGGTTTCGTGATGTTAAGCAATTTTCTCAATTCCAATATAAGACAGGTGGTGATACAACGAGTTAAAGACTGATACTGACACATTCACATAGAAGGGTTACAATGACTAGGCTTCAACAAGCTGCGAAGATTGGTATTGGCTCTGAATGAACCAGTGATACGCACATCAGGTAACTGCTTCTGACAATAATACACAGCCTTCTGGCTACATGCACTGAATGGTAATGTTAAGAACATTTTATTGAAACTATTCAGCTATTCAGCATATATAGATAATTTCCTTTGGCAGATTGGTCGTTTTTACTCTATTATTCTGATTAGCAATGCGTCTGCCCTCCCATGCCATCAATGCCTTGAACATTCAGCTCTTTATTGATTCCATTTGGGTAAAGGGAATTTAGTCGTTTTATCCATTTATTTTCTTTTTCAATCGTTTTTCTTCGTTTGGGCAGTGTTCCAAAGCTGTGAAGGTGAAATCGCTGAGCTTACAGATATTGTTGAAATGTTCCGAAACTGCGGTGGAATACAATTTTTTTACATTATTGATATGCTCTGATATTCTCATACTGAGCTGTCGGGATGTTTGACCAACATAAAATTGTTTACATCCTTTACAGTGAACAGCGTAAATAATATTACAGTTTTTACAGTGCATTCTATGTACAATACTAAAAGATTCATTAAAATTGTTTACAATCTTTTTACAACAAAATGCATATTTACAAACTTTACAAGAACAGGGCTGAAGACCCTTATCCCAATTTAGAGGCGTTTGCAAGGTAAGCTTGAAGACACGCCTTACAGTGTTTCTTATGTTGCTGCTTGTATAGCCTTGCGAACGCCAAACAGGTTGTACAATTTTCTTAGTAATTTTGAAGTCATCATAAGTAGAACTCTTTGTAATCCATCTATAAACTTGGCCAAAAAGCAAATTTCGAAAAAATGCGGTGGATGAAATGATTCAGGAGTAAGTAAACGATGAGTATCTGTATGTTTAAAGTTAACACGATATAAAATATGTGTATCCATCTTGTACAACAATAAATCCAAAAAGCTTAGACAGGAAAAATCGAAGTTGACAGTTATCTTAATCGATGGATGCAACATGTTTACAAAATCGACAAAAGCTTCGAAGTCTGATTCACTGAAATCCCATACACCGAAAATATCATCGATATAGCGCAGCCATACAGATGGTTTTTTATTCAGTAAATAAACATTGTTTTCCCACTCCCCCAGAAAAATATTTGCAAGGGATGCACCAAAAGCACACCCCATTGCAGTACCACGGGTTTGGAGAAAAAAATCATTTTCATAACAAAAGGTGTTACTCGTTAACAAAATTCTCAAAATTGTCAATAGACTTAAGTCCGGTCTTTTTGGATCAGGACTAGCTTTGAAAGCTCTACTGACAGCCAAAATACTTTCATCAACGGGAATGTTAGTGTATAAGGAGGTTATATCAAAAGTAAAAAGTATAGACTCTTTGTTTACAAACATATTACAAAGACATTAAGAGTCAGAAATAGATAAGTAGTATGAATTACACGAAGATCTGACCTGATGACGTTTCGGAATTCTTACGAGATTTTAATCAAAATGTTGTATTTGCCGATATTGAGATGTTTGTCAAATCTGAATATAGTCCGGCAGCCAGAATGAGCTTCTGTAGGGAACGAGACCGAAAATGAAAGTTTTACAGAACGATGTGCACTCTATGGCTACATACATACATCTGCGCGTCTGCCGAGTTCTAGTTAGTTCATCTTCTTGTCAGACAGGATCACAGAAAAACCCATGTAAGCCTAATGAAGCACAGATTACAGTTGTTGGCAAAAATGAAATGCTATATGTTCTCTATTATCTTATAATATTTGGCATTTCTTCAGGTCATTTCTTATTCTGTTCATGATCATTATTCATCTATGAAACTGCACACATTCAGATTTGACAAGTCTGCTACTGTCGGCAAACTCCAACATGTTGGCCCACTTTATCCACATTGAACCACATTTTTGCATACATCGCCGATCAGAAGCATGATAATAATTCATATACATGATAGGAATATTATCTTTGTCGATCGGAGAAACCAATGTCTTACAACCATATGCATTATATATATATATATATATATATATATATATATATATATATATATATATACAGTATATATGGATAAAAATTTCGTATTTGGATTCTTTAGCATCTAGTTTTGACATTTGCTAATATGAATTGCAACGGATCTGTCTTAGTGTCCTTTGATTTAAAAAAGGCATTCGATTATGTTAGTTATGCAATCTAAATCGAAAAACTTATGAAATTTGGTCTACCAACCGGCTTTGTATTGTAAACAGAAACTATTCATCTGATTGGAAAGCTCGTGTGAAATTAAAGAGTTCTTTTCGCCATCAATACCTGCTAAAGTCTGGTGTTTGTGAAGGCACCGATCTTTCCACATTAATTTTTTATTCTCTGTTTTTTGAGTGATGTCAAGTGCGTCAATCAGAAAAAGTTGTTCTGCTAAATATGCTGATGGCTTGACGATTATTATTCCTATTTGTTAGTCAGATGAAATAAATTTATCAAAATGCAGAAGCGTTGCACAGAGTTGGTGAGCATCAAATGAGATTCAGCTAAATTACTAAGTCAAAGTTGATGGTGTGCAATAAAAATAACAGAAGCGCTTATCTATCCTGTTTTCCTTGTGAAGTTACTGATGGCATTGAAATTTTGGGTTTCATTGTAAGTAAAAATTTGAAGTGACTCTACATGTCGAAAACGTGACAAAATTGTAAACAAGCGTTTATATGCACTCCAAAAAATGAAATTGCACATGAGTCCTACTGAGCTGCATGAATTTTATGCAGGCTTTATAAGATCTGTCTTTGAGTACGCCTGACCATGTTTCGTTGGCATGAATCTCAACCTCTCACAAGTGTTAGCAAGACTTGATAGAAGAGCACATGGAATAATGTTCATGGATGACATTCGATTTTGGAAGAGCTCCCCTGATGTTTTGTCAAAACAGAGATCCATCGTGTAAAACGTTTTTTATAAGTCTCCCGAACACTGCAGCACAGTGCGTCGACCGGGTGTTAAAACCTGCTAAACCACTGTTAGTAAACTGTGCAGCAGAAGCAAAATATTGAAAAAAATTTCAAGCAGGAACCATGGGACTGTGTTTATGATAATTTCTGGATACTCTGCGGTTAGTATTCATGATTATTTTGCTGTGATAAGTATCTAAATTTGAAGATCGCAGTGGCTTAGTTCTGTCACTAGGTTTGGCATTAAAGTGACAGAAACACGTCTGCTATCAATAATGACGTTATTCCTTTTGTATGCACCTTTAATAAACTACAATCCAAATCTATATTCGAAGGTGGTCGCTCCAGCCTATAACAGTCTTACATTAATGGAACCCTTTAAGCAGATCAGAATGATTCGGTCTTTCAGGCAACCTAGGTCCCTCCTGAATATCTTGAATAATAACAATAGAAGGACTATAACTGGGATTACTAAGTGTGAAGAACCTAGGTGAGATTGCTGTGATATCTTAGTAACGGGAAAAACCATCCAATTTAAGGTTGGTAATTGCGAAAGAAACCTTGAGCTAAAGCGTAATCTCAGTTGTATTTCCAAGAATGTTATTTATTTTATTAGGTGCCTAGGTTGCCAAGAATTCTTTATCGGTCAGACCGGAGATATTTTCAGGAACAGGCTCACACTACATAGGCAGCAAATGTTTCGTCCAGAGTATAGGATCTTAGGCATGAGCAAGCACATAGCAGTAATGGGCAAAAGACCGTTCCAGGACACCATAAAATTCAAAAAAATAGTATCTTTAAAAACGACATAAATTCATGAATTTGAACCCTTTTTCAGGTTTTTAAGACCTAAATACATGAATTTAGTCCATTCAAAAAGTACCATTTTTGAAAAAATGGTACTTTTTAAAAACGACATAAATTCATGAATTTGAACCCTTTTTCAGGTTATGAAGACCTAAATTCACAAATTTGGGCGTTTTTAAAAATACCCAATTTTCAAATTTTTCAAAATCTCAAATTTGAGAATTACAATTTTCACCCTTAAAATCATGACCGTTCCAGGACACCGAAAATCATAAAAGTTAAGAATCTCAAAATTTGTGAATTACAATTTCCTCGCTTAAATCATGACCGTTCCAGGACACCGAAAATTAGTATTTTTAAAAACGTCTTTTAAATCCATTTTTCAGGTTTTTAAAATATATCATGTGACTAAAAATATTTCTTTAAAAATGGAAGAAACAAAAGTGGAAGGAACTTCAGAAATGGAAGGAACTTCAGAAATGGAAGAAACCGCAAGAATATATCCTTCGTTATCTCAATTAAACTTTTACGGAGCAGCGTGACTTCTTTCTTTCTTTCTCTCTCTCTCTCTCGATCCTGTCTGTTACAGGAATATTGTATTCACAATGACATGCATTCTTTAAAACAATTGCTTGTCTTCAATGAGAATAATTCCCATATGCTTTTAATAGAATGACCTTGAACGCTAATGGAAAAATACACCAACTATCGAACCATGTCGACAGCCATGTCGACAAACTTTCTGACATCGGTTCGACAGTTGGTGTATTTTTCCATTCAAAGCAATGTCGCATGAATGATTGTTATGGAAACCAAAATGAAGAGAAATGCTCATTCATTTCTCTTCTCTCTCATATGTCTATTGTGTTTAGATTGTATTTTGTTCTTTTGTTCTCATAGTGTGAATGAGATTTCACAACCCGTATCATGAGCTATTGTCTGTGATTTCCTTCACTCGTATCAGCTGACACAATTTTAGCAGCTGCTACACGGCAATTCTTTTGAGAAAGTTCTGAAATAGATTTTATTCCATTTAAAATGAGAAACATTAGAGACTTTCTAAAAATATACGGCAAACAAAAACCACGTCAAATTTCGATTTAAATGAGATTGCTAAGCAATTGGGAATAAAGAATTTTCACATATTGATGAGTAATGAATTACTATTGATAAAAGATGTGCGAAACACTAACTCTATTAATACAATGCAACAATGTAACGTTTTAATTTAATCTAAATTAAATCATTTCAAAATCGAATAAGTAGTAAGGAAAGACATCATTATGAAACAGTTTTAAATCAATACCCCCCCTAAGTAGTAAGGAAAGACATCATTAGAGAACAGTTTTAAATCAATACCCCTCCCTTCTGACTTCTAGGGGCTCCCTTAAGAAATTTTTTTATTATAAAATGAGCAACATAAATGAGTTTTTGAAATTATATGGAACACAAACGACAACGAATTTCGACCTAAAGAAAATCGCTAATCGATTAGGAATAAAGAATTTTCATGTTCTAATGAGAAACGAATTACAATTCCTAAAAAATAGGCCATCAATAACTGTAAATTTCATAACAAATCTTCATACGTCAAATGAAAAAGGTGTACATTGGTCAGCAGGCGTTAAAAATCATCAGCAGAACTATTATTTTGATTCATACGGTTTGCCCCCTACAAATGAAGTAAAAGAATTACTTGGAACGGGAACATACAATACGTTTCAAATTCAAACACCAGGCACTACCTATTGTGGACAATTATGTTTATACGTTTTGTACAAATTACAAAAAGGAGTACCATTTCTAGATATTATGTTAGAGTTAAACAATCTATAACTCAAGCGAAGCTAAAGCTCTGTTTTCTGTAATTCATTTTGATAAAATCGGCCTCTGATATTTTCATTATCTAAATCTTTAATTTCATAAGTAATCGGATAACTTTGATTTATTTTGCAAACTTCAAATATTTCTTTAGTCCAATAGCCAACAAAGCCTTTTTCAAATTTATTCTTATATTTAAATATTCTAACTCTATCTCCAATCTTAAATTTCGGCTTAAGTTTCTGCAAATTCGGATTACTCTCATTCAAATTATTATTCTCGAATATTTTCTTTCGTACTAAATCAGGGTCGTCAGAAGCATTCTTTGGAGTTTCTTCAATACCAGAATGAACTTTATTATTGTACTCTTCTACAATTCCTGGTAATATCTTCAACCATTTCTGATTTCTTTGCTCAGTAAATTTCTTGAATAATTTATTTTTTAACGTCCGATTGAATCTTTCTATCACTACGGCCTTCCCTGCATTTTCAGTTGAATAAACTGAGCCTTGGCGATGACTTTCGTCTGTTTCAAATAGTGGCTGAACGTTTCTGTTATAAAATTCCGACCCTTTATCAACAAACAATTTTTTTGGCTTTCTCTTACTTTCTTTAAAGATTTCTTCAAACGCATATTTAACTGATAGTCCACTTTTATTTTTTAAAGGTTTTACCCAAGCGTATCGTGTATATAAATCTATAACGGTCAATGCGTATTTGTAGTCCCTTTCATTCGGCATATGAATAAGATCAGCACTCCAAATATCATCTTTATTAAATACTTTTACTTTCAATAAATATTTAGGCCTTCTATATTCCTTGTGGATTTCAGACGCGTAGGTTCGAGCGTTGCTCTCAGAGTTATTAGTTCGAGCGTTGCTCTCAGACAGCTTAGCTGTCGTTTCATTTAAACCCTGGCCGAATAATATTTTAGCTTGTAAAGCTTTCTTAACAAACATTCTTTCAATTTTTTCTCTAAATGTAGGATTTTG
The DNA here is from genome assembly GCA_907163375.1 of Prostheceraeus crozeri. Taxonomy (NCBI): domain Eukaryota; kingdom Metazoa; phylum Platyhelminthes; order Polycladida; family Euryleptidae; genus Prostheceraeus; species Prostheceraeus crozeri. The sequence goes on along the minus strand of CAJQUW010001501.1, from coordinate 315,293 downwards.
AATACTATCTAATTCTTGAATCATCTTCTTATCAGCTGCATGTCGAGAACTTAGATCATGATTTCGATAAGCTAAATCATGCCTGTAAGCTGCGGCATCTACTCTATTTATCGGTTCTTCACCTGGTTTCGGATTATTATTCTCATCTAGTCTTATATCTAATCGAGTTCCTGGACCGGTATATGAATGACCAGGAAGATGTTTTTCTTTCGAATATTTACTCCAAATAAATCCAGGAAAGTTTTCTAATGTTTTTTGTATGTCACCACCGTAGGTAGTAGCCAAACTTTGTTTGTCGTCGTTACCTTCATAAATTTTACAGTTTGAGTTTTTATTTTTGTTTAATAGATAATTCAATAAATCTAAATTAGAAATTTTTAATTTAATTAAATTTTCGGAATTTTTAGAATTCATTTTAAAAGATAAAAAAAATTTAAAAGATAAAATAAAATGAATGTTTTACCGAATCATACTAGGACTTAGATATATTCCAGAACCATCTTTTGTTTCTTTAATTTCAATTAAATCATCAACATTGTGGAGAATATTTTTAAGAACTCGTTTTCCTTCATCAACTAATTTTAATTTACTAATAAAATTATCTACTATTCCTTCTCCCCTAGCAACTTTCTCTAACTCTCTGTTATGACGTTTTTGTTCTTCTAATGCTGCCTTCTCTGATTTATTTTTATTTACTGCTTGGACAATACCAGCTGTCCCACCTGCAACACTTCCTGCTGCAGCTATGCCACCTATTATTAGTGGAATTAATGGGAGAATCCCGCCATTCTTTTCTTCTTGTAATTGAATATTCTCTATCATTGGTTTACTTATGTAATACTTTTTTTTGTTAATCGTAATAGTTTTAGGGGTATTTTTGTCAACAATATTTCGTAATTTTAATTCAACAGTTTTATTATTAATATTACTTTTCGCTTGCGACATTTTTAATAAAAAAATTTTAAGTTACGAAAATTTTAATCTATTCTAGTTATGAAAAATTTTTAAGTTAAGAATTTTTAAGTTAACAAAAATTTTGATCTATTTTAGTTATGAAAAATTTTAAGTTAAGAATTTTTAATCTATTCTAGTTATGAAAAAATTTTAATTAATTTATCGGAGCGAAGCTTCTCTGGCTTTAGCCTATCGGAACAAAGGACCTAAGGTTACTAACCGATCGGAGCGAAACTGCTCTGGCTTTAGCCTATCCTAGGCATCTTCCCATTAAGAACTTCAATAGAATATTTTACATCTTCTAGCAATAAACCATAAGCCATCAATGAAGTTGTGGAATCTTTCTTTTCAATATTAATTGTTACATCACAACCAGTCTTGATAATATCTTCAGATTGTGCACTTAAATCGAAACAGAAAACAGGATATAAATGTCTCCAATCTCCAGGAGTTAATTGTGGTTCAACTCCAAATTCTATACAAAGATTTCGATAAGAATCATATCCTTCCATAAATTTATTATTGGTATCATCGAATCTTAATGGATCAATTGGATAACGGGTTTGATTTAATGAAACTTGTAAACTTCGAATTGTATTAATATGAAAAAGATTGTTGTTCTTATCAAAACTTGGAGAATTATTTCTTTGAAATGTTAGTAATAAATATCTTGGAGTATTCGCAGTTCTAGTAAAATGCCAGTTAAATCTTTGTTCGGAAAAAGTTACTGAACTAGCAGTACGCTTTAGAAAATTTACTGGAATTGGTTTGTTAGTATTTAATCTTTTTGCAATAGCTGTTTCAATCTCTAAACTAGGAGTAATATGCTTAATCCACCATTCAAGTCTATCAATTTTTAAATATGCTTTTTTTCCAGTCTTACCAAAAAAGATTAATTCATTATTTGCTGTACGATGAATTATTAATTTAAACTTTAATTGATATGATATTTTATCATAATCTAAATATCCGAATAATGGAGACAATGACCAATTTACTGTCTGTTTACTTTTTTTGTTAAATTCACGTCTTTCTTTATATGCATCATTATTTGTTTTATTTAAATGTTTTGCAATATTTTCTACATCTTTCGCAATTCCTGCTACATCTGTTCCAGCGTGAGTTAAATCATCAACAATTATACCATCATTAGTATCAGGAAACCAACCTTCAATTTCATACTTTTTATTATTTTCACCAATTGTTACAAATCTAAGCATTCTATCAATTACACCTGGAGAATCACTTATTGTTTCTATATTTTGAGTTGCAACATCTAAACGCATTTGTGTAAATAATCATGGAAAGAAATTATTCTCTAGTGCAATATTATCGGTTTCTGGTAATGGTGTTGTAAAACTGGCATCACTATATAAAGAATATTCACAGTGTAAAAATGAATCAGGTAGATATAAATAACTCTGCTGATTATCAACTTCAAAAATTAAATCACCTCCAGTATTTACTCTACTGGAAGATCCGTGATTCATAGCAATTCTTATATAGTCATTCTTTTTTTGATTGTAACTGACGAACGGAGGATCGTCTAATCTAAATTTATTTTCGATAAGCGAAGACATTTTTATAAAAAATAATTTGACTTTTTGTTTTTTCTCACACACAGAAAAAATTCTGCTAAAATAATTTTACTAAAAAAATTTTACTAAAAAATTTTACTAAAAAAATTTTACTAAAAAATATATTTTAGAATTTTGCTAGACCAGCTCCGCTACAGCTTTGCTGGTTAAACCGAAGGTTGCTACTCACGCCATTTCCTCTTATTTCTTCAATTGTTTTTTTATTATTTTTATTTTCATTATGTTTACTATTAGACGGAGCTCCGCTCCTCAAGGTTTCACCCCCCACAGCTGTGTTAGCAATTTTGTTTTTTGTTTCCTCTGAAAGTTTTTTTAAATTATTAAGTTCTTCAGAATCATTCCTAAGTTTACGAATAGCTTCTAGTTGTTTTAATTCGTTTTGAGACTTAACAGCATTTGATATTGCACTAGCTGTACTACCTATAGCAGCTGCTCCTTTTGCAGCAGATGTAATCAAATCTTTATTATTTTTAATTAAGTTAACGATACTTCCAATACCAGAAAAGATGCCAGCCCCTTCTTTTTGGACGGCACCTGCGGTGCCTAGGAACTTTTGTGTTCCGACAGTTTCTACACTATCATAATGGTACACAGGTTTCTGAGATGGTTCATGAGCAATTTTATTATTTGATGCAAAATGTTTAAGATTGTGTTTATAAATTATAGGCATTTTTTAGGATTAAATTTGACTTTTGGGAAAAATATCTACGTGTTAAGATTTACGTTTGTGAATGGACAACAACTTCGAGATAACTTTATTAATTGACTGTTGCACTTTATCTATTGCGTCAAGCAGCGTGTGATGTACTTTAATTTCTTTTCTATTAACTTGCATTTTCTCCTGATTCATCTTCAATGCCGTTTTAAGTGCATTTAACTTAATTTTAAGAACATCTAATTGTCTTTTAACAGAATCTAACTGTTCTTTATTTTCTTTAGAGTTTTCTTGTAAATTTTTCTTTAATTCATTTTCTAAATTGATTTTAAGAGTTTTCATTTTATCAACTTTTTGATTAAGCGAGTTTACTTCATTTATTATTCTATTCATCTTTTTCATTTGTTGAGTAATTTTAGAACTTAATTCATCAACACTTTTTTGGAATGTAGTTTGTAACTGCTTTCAATTTTTTTTAATTCTTTCAGGAAGTTTTTCTATTTCATCTTCTAATTGTTCTTTTAACATTTTTATCTGATGTTTATTTTTAATTACAGCAGATTTTAACTTTATAGAAAGTAATATTAAAATTTTTGATTGTTCTGAAATCTTTTTAAAAAGTTTTGCTATATCTGCTTCTAGCTCTCTATCCTTTTTATCAAGTTTTAATAATTTTTCGTTTAATGATTTGTCATTAAGTTTTAGCAACTTTAATTCGTTCATCAGTGGAACCAAAACATCGTTTATATATTTTTCCTTTAAATCATTGATTTGTGTATCAACATATTGTTTATTTGTTAACTCTGTATTTTGTTGCGGAAGAATAGAAAGATGCAATGGTCCAGATAAAACGTCTCCAGTTTTCATGATATAATTTTCTATCTCTATTTCTAATTCACGATTATTCGGGATATATGCACCTCCACCAACATTTGGTAACATCATTTTTTAACAATAAAAAAATAAAATTTTTTCTAATAAAAATAAAAAAATAAAATTTTTTCTAATAAAAATAAAAAAATAAAATTTTTTCTAATAAAAATAAAAAAATGGAAAATCCAAATTTAAAAAAATTATATTCTCCCGCATCATCCTGTTCTTCTTATTCGACGAGATCAACGGGATTTGAAAATAAATGTTTTGATAATAATAATAATAATAATCCATGTATAGATGTTAATATTTTATTTCAATTACAAGCCGAAATATTTAGAGAACAGACTAAAGGTTTACCTTCTATAGAAACTAATTATTGTTTATTTCCGGGGGATCCATTTATTAAATTTATGGAGATTGTTAGTAAATATAATGATGTAGCTTATGTGGAATTAAATAAAGAAAATATGGTTATAATAGGTCATAATAATGTTTATGGATTTATTAGAGCAGTGTTACCAATTAGTAATACTGATTGGATAGAAACTAAAATTATTAATTATATCAATATTAAAGAATTAGTTAAAAAATTAAAATCTTTTTCCAAAGAAAAAATAAGATTATTTGTTGACGATCAAAATCAATATAACATTCACATAGAGAGTAAAAAACATAATGAAGAATTATTATGTCAAGTTTATTATAGAGACACAATTTATAAACAAGAAACATTAGAAATGCCGCAAAGATATGATGATGATACTTATATAGGATTATATTCAAACTTAAATATTAATTTGTTAAAATCTTATATAAATGGTTTAGCTCAACAAGAGAAAATTTATATGTGGTCTACACCTTATACTATTAACAATGACCATAATCATATTCATAATAAACGAACTGAAGGTTCTAGGGCTTTGCCCGATCTTACAGAATCTTATGATAATAATGATGATTCTGTAACATCTGAAAAAGGTGTAAATGGTAAAAAAGATTATAAAAATATTAGTAATTATAAAAATTTATCTAAATTTCATTTTCTTACAATTGAAAATAATAATGATGGCATAGTTGAAGATACTGTTAGACAACTATGTGTCGGGTCTACAAAATTTAAATTAGGATTTACATCTAATCAATTTAAAATTTTTAAACAGACTAAAGGTTTACCTTCTATAGAAACTAATTATTGTTTATTTCCGGGGGATCCATTTATTAAATTTATGGAGATTGTTAGTAAATATAATGATGTAGCTTATGTGGAATTAAATAAAGAAAATATGGTTATAATAGGTCATAATAATGTTTATGGATTTATTAGAGCAGTGTTACCAATTAGTAATACTGATTGGATAGAAACTAAAATTATTAATTATATCAATATTAAAGAATTAGTTAAAAAATTAAAATCTTTTTCCAAAGAAAAAATAAGATTATTTGTTGACGATCAAAATCAATATAACATTCACATAGAGAGTAAAAAACATAATGAAGAATTATTATGTCAAGTTTATTATAGAGACACAATTTATAAACAAGAAACATTAGAAATGCCGCAAAGATATGATGATGATACTTATATAGGATTATATTCAAACTTAAATATTAATTTGTTAAAATCTTATATAAATGGTTTAGCTCAACAAGAGAAAATTTATATGTGGTCTACACCTTATACTATTAACAATGACCATAATCATATTCATAATAAACGAACTGAAGGTTCTAGGGCTTTGCCCGATCTTACAGAATCTTATGATAATAATGATGATTCTGTAACATCTGAAAAAGGTGTAAATGGTAAAAAAGATTATAAAAATATTAGTAATTATAAAAATTTATCTAAATTTCATTTTCTTACAATTGAAAATAATAATGATGGCATAGTTGAAGATACTGTTAGACAACTATGTGTCGGGTCTACAAAATTTAAATTAGGATTTACATCTAATCAATTTAAAATTTTATCATCTTTAATAAAAACTAAAAGTGATTCAGATTATGGTGGTGTTATTAAATTTTCCAAAAGAGATCAAAGACCAATATTTTTCTCTATTATATTATTATCAGATAAAAGATGTAATTTAGAATTAGATATTCCAATAAGAGAATGGTATCCTATCATGGAAGGGCATCCTATACCAAAAAGTGTAATTTATGATGATGAAGAAACAATTTATGATGATGATGAAGAATCAATTGATGATGATGATGAAGAATCAATAGTTAGTGAAAAAAAATTTAAATTATCTTTTGATAAAACATTATATGATGAAACTTAATATGATAAAACTTAATATGATAAAACTTAATGTGATAAAGAAAAAAATAACTAAAGAACGTGAAATATATAATAATATAAAATAACACTCAAGTCCTAAATATTAGAATGTTTATATCTAAAATTAAAACACAAATTTTCTCTAAAAAATTAAAAAAATGGAAAATACCAAGTTTTATTGTGTCTTATGTAAAAAAAAGTTGCAAACAAAAAGAAGTTATCAATCTCATTTAAATAGTAAATTGCATTTACAAAATGTAGAACGAGTTGATGAAGGAAATATATTAAAATTAAATAGTTATAAAAACTATCTAGAAACATTACCTACTGATATAAAAGTTAAAAAAATGTTTGATGATTATTCACATTCGGAATATAAAAAAGTTTTTAATAGTGAAGATGAGACCATACAAACCGAAGGTTCTAGGGCTTCGCCCGTACCAGATGGAAGATATTTATTTAGCGATACTGATGAATTTGATGAAGCTGAACGAAACGATGAAGCCTTAGCAAATATAAAATATTTATTTAATCAGTCTTTTGAATATAATGAAACCGATAAAACTTTATCTGATATTCTAACCAACTTTAATAATATATTTAAGAAATCTTTCAAATGTTATATGAATGTAGAAGTACTTTATACAAAAAATGGACCTGATGGAATTCCTGAAGAAATAATACAAGGACATTTTACAAATTCACAAGAAATTCATAATGTAAATGATATACAACCCATATTTGAATCGATGATACTTAAATTAGAAAATTGTATAATTGAAGCCCAGTTACGTGAATCTGGTTGGAGATTTGTTAAAATACTATCTAAGAAAATAGTAATTGATAAATATAAAAATAATACTGGTGGTAGTTATGTTCCTTTACCTTTCAGTTCACCACAAATAATCAACATAAAAAATGAAGATGATTATTGTTTTCTGTGGAGTATTATAGCACATTTACATCCTGCAGAATATCATAAAGAAAGACTAAGTCATTATAATAAAGAAGAATACATAAAGGAATTTGATCTCTCTGATGGCTTACATGAATTTCCATATGATTATAATAGGTTAAAAAAGTTTCATAAAAAGAATAAAAATTTAATAGAAGTAAATGTTTTTGAATTAAATGTGAATTATGTTTCTATTGGTAAAATTACTCCACTTTACTCAGATTCAAAAAAATTTTATTTGAATAATAAAAATTTATGTCAATCAGAAATAGTATATAAGGATAGAGGAAATTACATGCATCATAATATTTTTTACCAAGGAAATATAATATGTACTGAAAAATTTGAACTTGTTAAAACACTATCACCAATAATGATTAGTCATAATAATTATAAAGGACGTAATTATAATTATGATTATGATTCCGATTATTCATCTTTATCTTTAAAATATCAACAAAAATTACAAAATTTAAATGAAAGTTTACAAAAATGTAAAACAGATTATCAACAACAAACAAAAATATTAGTACAAGAATATGGCCATAAATATGAAAATAAGATAGAAACGATTCAAAAATTAAATGATGACAATAAAGAATTAAATAATGAAGAAAATGAAACCAATCAAAAAATAAATGAATCTTTAAAAAAATGTCTACAACAATATAAAGAACAATATGATAAAGAATATAGTTATCAGCTACAAATATTAAATCAAAATTTTCATCGAAATACATTTAATCTTGCAAAAGAAATTAATGAAACACATGAAATATATCAAGATAAATTTGAAAAACTAGAACAGTCAAAACAACCAGCTCAAGCGAATATATTATATTATCAGGGTCATTTTATATTGTGTAAAGATGTTTCTATATTCACAAAAACTTCAGATAATACAAATTTTCCTTGTCTTCAATGTATGACAAGTTTTAGAACTAAAGAAGAAATGAATAGACATTTGGAGAATTGTCAACAAAATGAAGCAGTCAGAAACACATTTCCTAAAGATGATTATTTAGAATATAATAAATGGTATTTTAAAAATAAAGTACCCTTTACTATTTATTGTGATTTTGAAGCTTATAATGTTAATATGACACAAAATCGAACGGAAAGTTCCAGGGCTTCACCCGATTCTGAAAATTATAATTCTGAAAATGGTACGGGCCAAGCCCTAGAACCTTCGGTTTTTAATTATGAAAAAAGTGCATCTGAACAAAGTAAAGAAAAATATTTATTTGAACAAAAACCATTATGTTGGGGAATGTACATTCATTCAAATTATCCTGAATTATTTAAATCAGAATATTTTCAATACTATGGTGAAGATAGTTCAGAAATGTTTACAAAGAAAGTAGAAGAATTACAAAATTATTTTTCACAATTGCTTGAAACAAATATTCCAATGATGCCATTAACAGAAAAAGAAAAATTATATTTTATTAATGAAACAAAATGTTATTACTGTGGAAGAAAATTTACAAAAAATTATAAAAATGGCAAAGGTAGATATCTTGATAGGCGAAGCGACGGCTCTGCCGTCAAGGTAAAAGATCATGATCATCTAAATGGATTATATAGAGGTGCAGCACATAATTCTTGTAATCTTAATGCTAATAAATTTAAATATAACTTTGTTCCTTTATATTTCTATAATGGTTCTAAATATGATTTCCATCTAGTAATGAAAGATTTATTTTCATCTGAAAAATTACAACAACAACAAATAAATGTACTATGTAAAACAGAGGAAGAATATTTTTCAATGCAATTAGGTTGTATTAGAATTTTAGATGCATTTAGATTTTTTACTCCTTATTCATTAAATGTTATGGGAAAAACTTTGAAATCTGAACAATGTAAAATATTAAATAAATATAATTTAAAACCTTTAAAAGGAATATTTCCGTATGAATATTTAACCTGTGGCTCACAGTCGAAGACTGATATAACTGGAGATAAAATCTGTGGTTCACAGTCGAAGACTGATTTTAATTCTGTGAATAAAATTATGGAAGAAAAACAACTTCCTCCAATAAATAAATTTAAATCAACATTAAAACAATCAAAATTATCTGACGAAGACTATGCAGAAGCTGAAAAAAATTGGAGAGAGTTAAATTGTAAAACAATGTATGATTATACAATGAAATATCTACAGATAGATGTATTAATACTAGCTGATCTTTTTGAAAACTTTCGTGATATGTGTTTAGAATATTACGGAATAGATCCATGTTATTGTTATTCTACACCAGGTTTAACATGGTTAGCAGGATTAAAACATACAAATGTTAAACTTAAACATTATAAAGAAAATACATATGATAAATTATTATTTTTTGAATCTGGAATTAGAGGTGGAGTTTCATCAGTTTTAGGTAATAGATATGTTAAATGTTATAATAAGAAAGTAAATCCACAAGAATATGGAATAATGAAACCTTTATCTCCAGAAGAAAAAGAAAAAATATTAGAAATTTTTCGAACGAAACGAGAAGGAGTAGAACGTGAAAATGCAATTGATGAATTCATGAGAGAAAACTATTTGTTATATTATGATTTTAATAGCTTATATTCTTCTTGCATGATACAAGAATTACCGACAGGTGAAATGTCATGGTGTAATATTCTAGATTATCAAAAAACATATGATGGAAATTATAATCATGGTTATATATATGAAGTTGATTTAGTATACCCTGATGAAATAAAAGATAAAACAAAATATTTTCCTTTCTGTCCCGAAAACAAAATTCCCAATATAGAAGATTTTTCAGATTATCAAAAATCTATAATTCCTAAGAAATACAGACCAACAAACAAACTTATGTTAACACAAAGCAATAAAGGAAAGTATGTTGTTGAAGGAAGAATGCTAGATTGGTATTTAGATCATGGAATGATTCTCACCAAAATACATCGAAAACTATTTTATCAAAAATCTAGGTGGTTAAAAGATTATATAGAGTTCAATATTGAAAAACGTAAAATAGCTAAAAGAAATAAAGATGATTTTGGAAACGTGTTCTTCAAATTAATGAATAATGCATTTTATGGCAAGACTTTAGAAAATGTGCGTAATAGACAAAATATTGAAATAGTTTATGATAAAGATAGGTTTCAAAATTTAACAAGGAAACCTACATATAAAAGAACTACTAGATTTAGTGATGAACTATGTGCTGTACATTTACGTCGAATCAGCGTAAAACATGATAAGTTTAATTTTATAGGATTCACTATATTAGAATTAGCTAAACTATTTATGTATAGATTTATATATGATTATTTAGCACCTGCTTATGGCAAAAACTATAAATTACACTTTACAGATACCGATTCTGTTTTCTTAGAATTAACAATACCGTATAATTCTACACTTGATGAAGAAATAGATAAAATAAAAGATATCATTCATCCTTCTGATTTATGTAAAGTAAAAGATGAATTAGAAGGAAATGAAGATTTCATAACAGAAGCTATATTTTTAAAATCTAAATGTTACTGTTATAACACAACTAATAATATTAAAACACATAAAACATTAAAAGGAATTTCAAAGGCATCAGTGGCTAATCAAATAACATTTCAAGATTATAAAAATGCATTATTTAATAATGAAATAAAAACAGCATGTAATTATAGACTTAATTCAAAGAAACATAACATGTATTTAAAAGAAGAACATAAATTAGCATTAGATCCATTTGATGATAAAAGAAAAATTTTACCTGATGGAATAACTACTGAACCTTTTTAATTTTCTAATTTCTAAGATAGACAAATTTCATATATACATAAAATAAAAAAATATTATAACACTATATTTGTATATTTTTATCACTCCGCGAAAATATTTTCTATCGACTTTCAGTCGGGGCGAAGCCCTTCGAGGCGAAGCCTAGTCAGAGAACAATTGTTCGATAACTCTTTCATGAATTTTTTTATCAATATTTATTGTAATGAAGCCATAATCTTTTGACCAAGCATTATTACACGATTGTTTAAATTCATCTTTATTTCTTATGCATAAATCTCTTAACAAATCACTTAAGTTTCTTGCATTTATTTCAAATAGTATAAATATATTTGCATTCTTTCTAATAACACTTCCGTCTAATGAATACATACTTTGTGTTAAATAAAAAACACTACAGTTATTATGTCTACCTCTTGTGAAATAATTTCTCTGAACTGACTGATTTCTATCATTAACGCAATCATCAAAAATTACACAATGTTTCATTGTTTTATCTAGTTTACTAGGATCTTGCATATTACCACTATCATCTATTAATTGTATTTTTATATGGTTATTTTTATTAGATTCTACTAACTGATTATTTTTTGCTTCTTCTTCACACCACGAACTTATTTCTTCTTCATCTTCAGATTTTTCATATTCTTTGAATAATGAAGCAATTGCTGTTTTTTTAAGATTATTTTCAAATCCATATTTTAAAAATTGATAGACGGGTTGTTCTGCCGTTGTTGTATAAATTATAAGATTGTTATAATCCAAAAAATTTGGAGTCGTTAAAATTTTAAATAATAGATATGTTTTTCCACATCCTGATCTTCCACAAATAACTGACAAAACTTTATTAGATAAATTTGGATGATGATTAAATTTAAGTTTTTTTTTTATTTAATGGAGGTAGTTCACTCATTTTTTAATAAAAAAATTTATTTTTATTTTTTTTATTTTTTGTTTCTAAAGAAGAAGAAAATTAAACTTCTCTAGCTTCGCGTGGGAGTTTATACCTCTCGAACCAAAAGATCTATCATAATCTCTTCACCTCCAAAATTTATTTCTTGTCCTTTTTCATCAGTGATTCTAATGCCAATGTTGTTAATAGTTTTTCCTGTAATAGGAAAATATATTAATGTTTGTGGAATTACATTTAATCTATAACCAATGGGTACAGTAAAAGCTGGAAAACTGAATATTAAATTTGATAATTTACCATTTATATATCCTCCTTCAATAATGTCACAATGTACAACAATTGAATTTATTTCAGTTATTTTTGGAATCTTCTCACCTAAATGATAACCTTGACTATAGGTTTGTTTATTAAATCCTAATAGCTTTGACAATGATCTATCATGATTAAAATCAACTTGATGATTTTCGTCTAAAGTAAGAGAAAATTTATTAACTGCCGGTTCAACTGCAAAATGTAATTGTTTCTTATCTTTAAAAGATATACCTAAATGTCTCTTAATTTCATTTGATATTGTTTCAACTTCGTAAGAACCAGGAAGAAAAGTTAGTATTTTCCATGTTTTGCCTTTATCAGTAGAATATCTAAATTGATCATTCACATCTTTGATAACGTTTTGAATAGTGTTAAATGTAGAGAAACTAGTCAATGCAATTTGATAATTTTTATTTTGTTCCAAATGTAGAATGGGTTCTAAATTACAAGTGTGTGATGAAGTAGTTGTTATAATTTTTAACGTCGTACTAAATTTTGATGAACCCAAAATCTCTGTTAAATTTTCTAAATGATTATTAATTTTGTCTAAATCTGCTGAACACATTTTTTAGTTAAAATTTTGAATAAATATTTTTTTATGAAATATTTTTTTTATAAAAAATTAAAAACAACAACATATTTCAGCTACGGGCGAAGCCCTAGAGGACATCAGAGATGTCCGGTTACACTTTTATAGTCCTCTTCATTTAGAATCTTCTTTTCTAACAGTCTTTTCAATATAGCATGAATTTCATTGAAACTAGAATTATGTCCTTCTTTTATTGCAGATATTAAAATATTTAATCTATTTAGTAATTCTTGTGGATCATCTGGTAAAAATACAGTTGTTTCAGTTTTCTGTTTTTCAGATAAACCTTTCCCTACTTTAACTCCCGTTGATAATAAATTTTCTAATTGTTTATAACGTCTAAGAGATTTTACTGCACCAACTCTGTCTAACATAGCTTTATATTTTATGAGATCTTCTACAGCATAATTATTTAAATCTGCTCCTCTTAAAAGATTAACAAAATTTCTATCTAAATTAAAAGGAGATTTATCTGGTGAAAAAATTAAACCTCGAAAAGGTTGTGGAAATATTTCTTTTTGTCCGAGATAAAATCTAGGTATTGTTTTTCCATCTATAAATGAGATAGAATGTTCAAATTGCATAGATTTTGGTAATTTCTTATTAATGTTTGATTCTAGTAATCCATAGTCATCTAATATAGTTTTGTGCTCTGGATCTGTTATATCAATTTGTTTATCATTATTTGTACTTTCTTTTTCAAGAGTTTTAAATGGTTTCATAGTTTTTTCAAAATCAGTTTTTACTTGCTCGGTTTGCTGCATTTTTTTCAAACATATCAGATTGAATACCAGCTTTTATCATTCTATGTTGAAGATGATTTTCTTTCATAATATTTCTTTGTTTTATTAACTCTTCTAATTGTTTTATTCTTTTAAAATTATCAGCTCTAATTTTATCCATTTTTAAAATATAATATTTGAATTTTGTGGTAACATTGGAATACAGCAAAAACATTTTACTAAACAAATTATTTTTTTATTGCTTTGTTGTTTGACATCTTTTCGTTTAAAGTTTTCTCTTTTTAAGTTTTGTTTAATAAAGTTTTGTTTAATAAAGTTTTGCTTAAATTTTCGCTTAAAGTTTTTAGCTCTTCTAAAAAAATTTTATCATTTTCTTCATTAGAAATTTTACCATCACTAGAAATTTTGCCATCCTTTTTATTTTTATCATCAACTTTTTCTGTCTGTGATTGAAATGATATTTGATTTACTTCATTAGCTATTTGATCAAATTTTTCAATCTCATCTAACGTAATAACATTATCATCACATACTCTTTGAAAGTAGTAATGTAGTTTATCATAGACTTCTTTAATATGTAAATGCTTAGTTTTTAATGATTTTCGTTTCTTAGTTATTTAAGATTTATCTAACATTGTAACAAGTGAAGTTGCAAAAACACCCGTACCTGTTAAAGCTGTAGCAACTACTGGAATTACTAAAACACCTGAAGATATAACAATTGTTAAAGCACCTAAACTTATTGTTAAGAATATGCCAATTCCTTGTGTTACATTCTTAACTTTAGTCCATCTCTTTCTTAATTTTTTATAATGCTCTAATCTTAATAATAATTGAGATTCCTTATCTTTCATATACCTAACTCTATCTTTGTGTTTTTCTTTATTCATTTTTTCAATGTTAATCTTTTCAATGTCCATTAAAGTAGAACTACGTTCATATGATAACGAAGGATATATTCTTGAGGTTCCTTCCATTTCTGAAGTTCCTTCCACTTTTGTTTCTTCCATTTTTAAAGAAATATTTTTAGTCACATGATATATTTTAAAAACCTGAAAAATGGATTTAAAAGACGTTTTTAAAAATACTAATTTTCGGTGTCCTGGAACGGTCATGATTTAAGCGAGGAAATTGTAATTCACAAATTTTGAGATTCTTAACTTTTATGATTTTCGGTGTCCTGGAACGGTCATGATTTTAAGGGTGAAAATTGTAATTCTCAAATTTGAGATTTTGAAAAATTTGAAAATTGGGTATTTTTAAAAACGCCCAAATTTGTGAATTTAGGTCTTCATAACCTGAAAAAGGGTTCAAATTCATGAATTTATGTCGTTTTTAAAAAGTACCATTTTTTCAAAAATGGTACTTTTTGAATGGACTAAATTCATGTATTTAGGTCTTAAAAACCTGAAAAAGGGTTCAAACTCATGAATTTATGTCGTTTTTAAAGATACTATTTTTTTGAATTTTATGGTGTCCTGGAACGGTCTTTTGCCCATTACTCATAGCTTCTTGTGGGAGTTCATTATCAAAGAAATGGAACGCCGCATCATTGAGTTGCTGAAACCTGCGCTGAATGCTATTTCAGTTTGAATTTTATGTTATATACAAAGATTTAATTAATAGATCATTCCCTTGACAAGCTTCTGAGAATGAAGTGAAACCGGTCGGGGATTTTATTTGATATTGTGTTTTCTTTGGGGATCATTTTTGGACATATATATATATATAGAGAGAGAGAGAGAGAGATAATAGAAAATCGAAATGGAAATTGATACCAGTGCGCAATCTTACCCAGATGTTATAAAGAAAAACTTAGCAAATAAATAAGATAGCCCGACCGGTTTCTGCCTGTTCAAGGCTTCTCAAGGACGTAGAATGATTTATTATACAATTCGTATATCATCAAGCTAAATTAAAATCATAGTATTCAAAATCTATATAGGCATGATATCGAAATATCAAAGAAAGATAATTATATCTATCTATCACCTCTAAATAGTCCGGCAGCCGGAGCGAGTTTCTGCAGGGAACGAGGCCGAAAGTGAGACTTTCACACAATGATGTACACCCTATGCCGACTACAAATCGGCACGTCTGCCGAGTTCTAGTGAGTTCCTCTTCTTGTCAGACAGGATCAAGGAAAAACACATGTAAATCCAATGGGACGCCGATTGCAGTTTTTGGCTAAAATGAAATTTTGTATATTTTCTCTGATAAAACGAAAAGTAATTATCCCAGAGGCATAATTTTTGGCATGGAATGTCTTCAGGTCATTTCCTTTCATTTTCATGCACACCTGTCTATAAAGCTAAACACATTTAGATTTCGCGAGCCTCCTAATGTCGGCAAACACAAACATTTTGAGCAACTTTATCCACATTGAAACACATTCTCACACACATTGCCGATCAGATAATGTTAATAACACATGCACATCATAGGAAATGACCTGAAGACATTCCATGCCAAAAATTATGACTCTGGGATAATTACTTTTCGTTTTATCAGAGAAAATATACAAAATTTCATTTTAGCCAAAAACTGCAATCGGCGTCCCATTGGATTTACATGTGTTTTTCCTTGATCCTGTCTGACAAGAAGAGGAACTCACTAGAACTCGGCAGACGTGCTGATTCGTAGTAGGCATAGGGTGTACATCATTGTGTGAAAGTCTCACTTTCGGCCTCGTTCCCTGCAGAAACTCGCTCTGGCTGCCGGACTATAAAGTGAAAAATGAAGATAAAGCAAATTAAATATCCCTATTTAAGGAGGCATCATTCCTTCTGATACAAAACTTCTCTCTTTCTTCCCTATACAATTTTGTGCAAGTAGGTGGCGTTTTTAAGAGAGGAATTACATAAAACATTGGATTGGAGTTGCGGGCACACTTGAATATATGTTTACTAACATAGAGGGAGCGATAATTCTCATCTCTAATTTGTTGACAGTGCACTCGAACTCTTGCGCGCAAGGAATCACCTGTTTGGCCGATGTAAGTGGCTCTGCATCCTGCACATTGCAGGGCATAAATGATTACAGTTCATATTGGATTTGATCTGAAAATGTCTTTGTTCTCCATTTCTCTCATATTAGAATATTTTTCCGATTAGCATAGATTTACAGCATTCACATCGCTTATCATGACATTTCTGTACACCATTCATTGCCATTCGATACGTCTTGCTAATAAATTCAATAAAGATCTCGGTTGTCGATGGCAAGGTCTTAATCTGTACTTTTTAAATTTTGGGTTAATTTCAAGGTTGAAAAGGATGGAGTAATGATTTCTTTAAATACGTCAGGATTATTAGGATTGAAAGTTTTCACATACGAAATCACGTTATCATCAATAGTGCGGTGCTCGTTAGGACGTGTTATCCTAGATTTAGAGATAGCATCACTTAACAACGTATTTGGATAACCTAGACTTTTGAGTCTTATGCGCATTTCTTCAAGTCTTTTTTGTTTAACATTTTCGTTTGATACTATTCTGATTATGCGATTCGCCAGCACATACGGGATGTTCCGAAGGACATGCCTTGGATGACCAGAAGTGAACGGCACGTAGTTATGACTATCAGTCGCCTTTGAGTATATATCTTTCTCGATCTTATTTCCATCTTCATAAACTAACACATCTAAAAAGTTAAGTGTTTCTGAATTGATCTCTGAAGTGAATTTAATTTTCGAATCAAAAGTGTTCAGGAAAGAAAGAAACTCATTTACATCACCAAACAGTAGTGACCCCATGGCAGGCGCAAGTCCAAAATGCGAAATGCTGACTCATCCCCCCTCTGGAAGGAAGGTGAGGGAGTTCGCCAAGGATGTGTTGGGAGGAATGGGTCCGAGAGGAGGAAACAGGTCCCTACCCCCCCTCTGGAAGGAAGGAAGGAGTTTTCCGGTAAGGGATGGGAAGGAAGGTGATGTGTGAGGGATAGAGTTGGAAAGGGTAGGTGTTGGTGGTGTTTGGGATGAGAAAAGTTGGAAATCGGCATTAAGGAGGGTTTAGATGGGAAAGTGGAGTTTAGATTTGGAATCTGCGTGAAATGTTGGGTGGGGAAGGAAGGCGGGAGGAGCAGCAAGGGGTAGAATCTCTGAAAACGGCAGAGTTGGAAAAAGGCTGGGTTTGGTGGAATTGGGATGAGAAAGTCCATTTTTCGGGCAGAAGGAGTACTCGGATGGGAAAACGGAGGCCAGATTCGGAATCTACGTGAAATGTTGGGCTAGGAAGGATGTTTCCAGCAAAATTGGAGAGAAAACGTTTTGAGGAGGATCCCCCCCTCCTGCCAAACTTCCAACTTTGATGTGAGAGATGGTAGAAAGTCGTGCAATAGCTCATTTGAAAGCTAAGAATGAAAAAAATGCAGTGGAAAGCTCAGTTTGGACTAATTTTCTTGGGTTGAGTGAGGAAAATGGCAGGAAAACGTCAGAGTTGGAAAAGGCGGATGTTGGATGTTTTGGGATGAGAAAGTCCATTTTTTCGACATGAAGGAGACCTCGGATGGAAAAATGGAGTGCAAATTCGGACGTTTTGGTCAACTTTGGGTCTAGGAACTTCTTCCCAACTCAATCGGAGAGAAAAGGTCTGACCCCCCCTCGGCAGCCATCTTCCAACTTTGGTTCCAGAGATCGTAGAAAGTCGTGCAATAGCTCGTTTGAAAGCTGGGAGTGACACAAATTCAGTGGAAAACATGGCTTGTTCCTATCTGCCTTCGTTTAGAGGTGAGACGTTATTGAAAATTTGGGACATTGGCGAATAATGACAGAGTTAGAATTTTTATGAAAATCGCTCTAGCGGGTGAACCAAGCCTCGGACGGGAAAACAGAGACCAGATTTGGAATCAGCATGCCATTCTGCATCTGAATGTCATTCATGCTATGTCTCCAAAGTGAAAGGAAGAAAGATGACAGAAGCAGTAGAGTTTACGAATGAATTTTGTTCACTACGTTTTCATCGACAAAGTCTTCGTGGTGTGATTAGGGACTACATCATCTCCTTTCATCATGAAAAGGCAGACTTAGAATTTGCTATCGCTAAAGGTTACTTCGTTTTCCAACAGCTCATGGACAGTTTGATAAATAAAGATGTGAAAGGACGATTAGTTGCAGAGATTGAATTTGAGAAAGTGACTGATGAACATGCAGGTGAACGTGTAGTGTTTCATTTTGCATCCTATTCTGCAGAGACGATACATGATCCCAAAGATTTCTATCAGCGACACATGGCGAAAATTGCATCTCGACTAGATTCATTTCATGAGCATGGATCCAACTTGCTCTTATGTCGCATAAAACACATTCATATTCAACTCAATGTGCTAAACTAGATTTGACTACAAGATTTGGGAAAAGCATTCATGAGTCAGACGTCCGCGTGCCTCCTTTTCCCTGCCGCAACGAAGTCAGGGGAGAAACGGAGGTCTTTGATTGGCTCACATAGTGTCAAATGTGGATTCGCAGGAGACTATAAAAGCAGACGTCTCCTCATTTTCTCTTCATTTCATTCTCTTGACTTGGAAAGCGTGTGTGACTTACTGAAGCCATTCTCCCCTCTCAACTTTGTCTGATCAATCCTGTTTGCACATGAGTGTCATGACGGTGTGGCCTAAACCTTGCCAACATTTTAGAAGAGAGACGCAGGAGAGTGTGTGGCCGATGATTGCACAAGCTTATTTTGTTGAACCATCGCCACTACCACCATCGCCTCCACCACCTAGACGTTTTACCTTTGAGTCTTTTAGGGAATTGAAACTTAATTCGAGTCCTAAGCCCAAGACATTTAATTTACTGGACGATGACGAAGACTTAGACTTTGGTGATAAGCTTTAAATCATGTGAACGCTTCAAAAGGTCCTCTTAAGGGCCACCTCATATGTCACTGCTAAGCTAACAATTTTCTTTTCTCTGATGATCATGAATGTACTTAGTGGTATTCTTTCGTTACAGACTGCCATGGCCATGAATCCTACTCCAACTGCTGCATCACTGAATCCTCAACATCTCGAGCTGTGGAATCCGAAAATTGAAAAGGTAATTCACGGCTATCCTACCTACAAACAACAAGTGCGCTACAACGGTGTTCGACTCTATTTTCAAACGCCGGCGGTATACTTACCAAAAGTGGATACGCAAGTAAATCGTTGCGGGCAAAACCTGAGTATCCCTATTGATAATTGGTTGCGTCAGCAGCTTGACATTTTAGAAGACGTTGTGAGGCAAAAGGCTCCAATTCCTACTGAACTATTACAGTTGTGGCCAGAAAAGAAAACTTATTATAAACCTTTGTATCGCCGCACTCGCTGCTATATTTTGCAAAGCAAGTATTGTAAAGTCACTTCAGGAGTGACAGTTGAACAGTCAGTTGAAACAGAATTGTCATCGTTAGGTGCAGGCTTTTATTCCTTTCATATTGAGGTGCCTGCTGTTTACGTGGGACCTCATCAATCTGACGGTAATTTGATTTCTCTCAATTTGCGCATTGCTCAAATTCATCATCAACCTGAGTTAACAGGACTTGATCACATTCAGAAAGTCATTGATTCTTGTGTCAATGAGTGTCAAGAACCTGTCACCAAACCTAAACGTCGTCGCACATCAAAGAAAGATGGTGTTACCACCAAAGAGAAATCTTAAGTATTGTAATCAGTTAGTATGTAGTGAATGTAGAAAACGCGGTCTTGCGCGTTATGTTCAAATAAAACATTGTAATCATGTTGTATGTATCTTTTGTTATGTAAAGGACAGACATCCTTGTAAAGTTCCTGCTCAATGTATTATTTTGTAATGAAGTCTTTTTGATATTGTAGGTTATCATCTTCATAGACAGTGAGGGAACACCCATGCAGGAATTGAGTGCTATTGCAATGAGAGAAAGTGATGAAACTGTTGTTAGTGTATATCATAGATTTGCCTACTGTCCTCCACACAAAGACGAATGGTCACGACGTCATGTGCATGGACTTGATCCTTCTATTTTGATTCATATTGGATTTGTAAATGAAACGTATTTGATAAGTGATTTCAAACGGTGGCTGTCAGGTTTTCATATTGTTCAAATATTAGGAAATGATTCTGAACGAGAAGCAACAACACTTCAGTTGCACATTGATAATTTATATTTACCATGTTGGGTAGATCGTGTAAGACAAGACTATCATATGCATTGTGATCAAAAGAAGTTTAGAGATGAAATGATTTTTGACATGGCTATATGTTTCGGTGAGAGACATCACCTTTACAGACCACCATCCCATTGTAATACTAGAAATAAAGCTACCTACATTGCAAAACTCTCTTCACGCTGGCATTGTAGTCTCTATGACGTTTATGAACTGTATCTATATTATTGTCAACAGCATGGGTCTATGTAAAACATGTTTTTACTCCTTGTGAATGAATGATGATCATTTTATGAAGTGTATTCTGTACTTGTGAATTTTGTCTGGTGTTGAATAAACTTACAGTGGAACATGACTGTTATTTCTGTTTTATTCATAGTGGAAGTCATTGAAGCAATGTGAAATCTATAGTCACAACGTTGATGATGGCGCATCGCACCTTAAGTAACCACATGTGTCATTTGACACTTGATCAACAAGGATTCGATGGATTTTTACAAGATTGGAAACTTACATTTAAAATGAAGATGAATGATATGAAAGTAGTGCTAACTGAAAGCCTTCCTCTCTTCAAAAGATTGATGGAGAGTTTACAACCTCAAGATGTAAACCACTTCGTTTTGGATCTTATTGCACAGAATGGATTACTCTTAGTGATCAATTTTATGGTCGTCATGTGGTGAAAATTATGGAGAGAATAGAAGAGACGTTGGAAGGAAATGCGTACGTTGTTAAACATATATTTCAACTGAGTGTGTTTACATCCACGACTTTGTTTGATGCTCGACACATTGTGTAGATGCAATAAAGATTTCTTTTCATTGAGTATTTTGTAATGGTGTATAGAGCAACATGAGTCATTGCGCTTTGTTAGATAAATGAATGCGTCTTTGTTCGAGAAAAGGGGCGTGACACAGCATAAGGCATTACGCTTTGTGCATTACTATCAGGCTCTTTGTTAGATAAATGAATTCGTCTTTGTTCGAGAAAAGGGGCGTGTCATAACATGAGTCATTGTGCTTTGTGCATTACTATCAGGCTCTTTGTTAGATAAATGAATGCGTCTTTGTTCGCTAGAAGGGATGTGTCACTAAAGTCTTTGTAAGGACTAGAACGACTTTGTAAGAGGGAAGGTTTCCACCCACGCAGTCAAAAGTTCACGTGTGATAACTCTTTGTCATGCAACAAAGACGTGCAAGACGTTCAACAAGCGCAATGACTCATGTTGCTCTATACACCATTACAAAATACTCAGTGAAAAGAAATCTTTATTGCATCTACACAATGTGTCGAGCATCAAACAAAGTCGTGGATGTAAACACACTCAGTTGAAATATATGTTTAACAACGTACGCATTTCCTTCCAACGTCTCTTCTATTCTCTCCATAATTTTCACCACATGACGACCATAAAATTGATCACTAAGAGTAATCCATTCTGTGCAATAAGATCCAAAACGAAG
This sequence comes from Prostheceraeus crozeri, assembly GCA_907163375.1. Lineage (NCBI taxonomy): Eukaryota > Metazoa > Platyhelminthes > Polycladida > Euryleptidae > Prostheceraeus > Prostheceraeus crozeri. The sequence continues at coordinate 293,064 of CAJQUW010001501.1, read as the reverse complement.
TGGTTTTTGCAAATCTTTCAACTCTATATAAGCAACGAGTCTACCCTTTACATCTTGAGGTTGTAAACTCTCCATCAATCTTTTGAAGAGAGGAAGGCTTTCAGTTAGCACTACTTTCATATCATTCATCTTCATTTTAAATGTAAGTTTCCAATCTTGTAAAAATCCATCGAATCCTTGTTGATCAAGTGTCAAATGACACATGTGGTTACTTAAGGTGCGATGCGCCATCATCAACGTTGTGACTATAGATTTCACATTGCTTCAATGACTTCCACTATGAATAAAACAGAAATAACAGTCATGTTCCACTGTAAGTTTATTCAACACCAGACAAAATTCACAAGTACAGAATACACTTCATAAAATGATCATCATTCATTCACAAGGAGTAAAAACATGTTTTACATAGACCCATGCTGTTGACAATAATATAGATACAGTTCATAAACGTCATAGAGACTACAATGCCAGCGTGAAGAGAGTTTTGCAATGTAGGTAGCTTTATTTCTAGTATTACAATGGGATGGTGGTCTGTAAAGGTGATGTCTCTCACCGAAACATATAGCCATGTCAAAAATCATTTCATCTCTAAACTTCTTTTGATCACAATGCATATGATAGTCTTGTCTTACACGATCTACCCAACATGGTAAATATAAATTATCAATGTGCAACTGAAGTGTTGTTGCTTCTCGTTCAGAATCATTTCCTAATATTTGAACAATATGAAAACCTGACAGCCACCGTTTGAAATCACTTATCAAATACGTTTCATTTACAAATCCAATATGAATCAAAATAGAAGGATCAAGTCCATGCACATGACGTCGTGACCATTCGTCTTTGTGTGGAGGACAGTAGGCAAATCTATGATATACACTAACAACAGTTTCATCACTTTCTCTCATTGCAATAGCACTCAATTCCTGCATGGGTGTTCCCTCACTGTCTATGAAGATGATAACCTACAATATCAAAAAGACTTCATTACAAAATAATACATTGAGCAGGAACTTTACAAGGATGTCTGTCCTTTACATAACAAAAGATACATACAACATGATTACAATGTTTTATTTGAACATAACGCGCAAGACCGCGTTTTCTACATTCACTACATACTAACTGATTACAATACTTAAGATTTCTCTTTGGTGGTAACACCATCTTTCTTTGATGTGCGACGACGTTTAGGTTTGGTGACAGGTTCTTGACACTCATTGACACAAGAATCAATGACTTTCTGAATGTGATCAAGTCCTGTTAACTCAGGTTGATGATGAATTTGAGCAATGCGCAAATTGAGAGAAATCAAATTACCGTCAGATTGATGAGGTCCCACGTAAACAGCAGGCACCTCAATATGAAAGGAATAAAAGCCTGCACCTAACGATGACAATTCTGTTTCAACTGACTGTTCAACTGTCACTCCTGAAGTGACTTTACAATACTTGCTTTGCAAAATATAGCAGCGAGTGCGGCGATACAAAGGTTTATAATAAGTTTTCTTTTCTGGCCACAACTGTAATAGTTCAGTAGGAATTGGAGCCTTTTGCCTCACAACGTCTTCTAAAATGTCAAGCTGCTGACGCAACCAATTATCAATAGGGATACTCAGGTTTTGCCCGCAACGATTTACTTGCGTATCCACTTTTGGTAAGTATACCGCCGGCGTTTGAAAATAGAGTCGAACACCGTTGTAGCGCACTTGTTGTTTGTAGGTAGGATAGCCGTGAATTACCTTTTCAATTTTCGGATTCCACAGCTCGAGATGTTGAGGATTCAGTGATGCAGCAGTTGGAGTAGGATTCATGGCCATGGCAGTCTGTAACGAAAGAATACCACTAAGTACATTCATGATCATCAGAGAAAAGAAAATTGTTAGCTTAGCAGTGACATATGAGGTGGCCCTTAAGAGGACCTTTTGAAGCGTTCACATGATTTAAAGCTTATCACCAAAGTCTAAGTCTTCGTCATCGTCCAGTAAATTAAATGTCTTGGGCTTAGGACTCGAATTAAGTTTCAATTCCCTAAAAGACTCAAAGGTAAAACGTCTAGGTGGTGGAGGCGATGGTGGTAGTGGCGATGGTTCAACAAAATAAGCTTGTGCAATCATCGGCCACACACTCTCCTGCGTCTCTCTTCTAAAATGTTGGCAAGGTTTAGGCCACACCGTCATGACACTCATGTGCAAACAGGATTGATCAGACAAAGTTGAGAGGGGAGAATGGCTTCAGTAAGTCACACACGCTTTCCAAGTCAAGAGAATGAAATGAAGAGAAAATGAGGAGACGTCTGCTTTTATAGTCTCCTGCGAATCCACATTTGACACTATGTGAGCCAATCAAAGACCTCCGTTTCTCCCCTGACTTCGTTGCGGCAGGGAAAAGGAGGCACGCGGACGTCTGACTCATGAATGCTTTTCCCAAATCTTGTAGTCAAATCTAGTTTAGCACATTGAGTTGAATATGAATGTGTTTTATGCGACATAAGAGCAAGTTGGATCCATGCTCATGAAATGAATCTAGTCGAGATGCAATTTTCGCCATGTGTCGCTGATAGAAATCTTTGGGATCATGTATCGTCTCTGCAGAATAGGATGCAAAATGAAACACTACACGTTCACCTGCATGTTCATCAGTCACTTTCTCAAATTCAATCTCTGCAACTAATCGTCCTTTCACATCTTTATTTATCAAACTGTCCATGAGCTGTTGGAAAACGAAGTAACCTTTAGCGATAGCAAATTCTAAGTCTGCCTTTTCATGATGAAAGGAGATGATGTAGTCCCTAATCACACCACGAAGACTTTGTCGATGAAAACGTAGTGAACAAAATTCATTCGTAAACTCTACTGCTTCTGTCATCTTTCTTCCTTTCACTTTGGAGACATAGCATGAATGACATTCAGATGCAGAATGGCATGCTGATTCCAAATCTGGTCTCTGTTTTCCCGTCCGAGGCTTGGTTCACCCGCTAGAGCGATTTTCATAAAAATTCTAACTCTGTCATTATTCGCCAATGTCCCAAATTTTCAATAACGTCTCACCTCTAAACGAAGGCAGATAGGAACAAGCCATGTTTTCCACTGAATTTGTGTCACTCCCAGCTTTCAAACGAGCTATTGCACGACTTTCTACGATCTCTGGAACCAAAGTTGGAAGATGGCTGCCGAGGGGGGGTCAGACCTTTTCTCTCCGATTGAGTTGGGAAGAAGTTCCTAGACCCAAAGTTGACCAAAACGTCCGAATTTGCACTCCATTTTTCCATCCGAGGTCTCCTTCATGTCGAAAAAATGGACTTTCTCATCCCAAAACATCCAACATCCGCCTTTTCCAACTCTGACGTTTTCCTGCCATTTTCCTCACTCAACCCAAGAAAATTAGTCCAAACTGAGCTTTCCACTGCATTTTTTTCATTCTTAGCTTTCAAATGAGCTATTGCACGACTTTCTACCATCTCTCACATCAAAGTTGGAAGTTTGACAGGAGGGGGGGATCCTCCTCAAAACGTTTTCTCTCCGATTTTGCTGGAAACATCCTTCCTAGCCCAACATTTCACGTAGATTCCGAATCTGGCCTCCGTTTTCCCATCCGAGTACTCCTTCTGCCCGAAAAATGGACTTTCTCATCCCAATTCCACCAAACCCAGCCTTTTTCCAACTCTGCCGTTTTCAGAGATTCTACCCCTTGCTGCTCCTCCCGCCTTCCTTCCCCACCCAACATTTCACGCAGATTCCAAATCTAAACTCCACTTTCCCATCTAAACCCTCCTTAATGCCGATTTCCAACTTTTCTCATCCCAAACACCACCAACACCTACCCTTTCCAACTCTATCCCTCACACATCACCTTCCTTCCCATCCCTTACCGGAAAACTCCTTCCTTCCTTCCAGAGGGGGGGTAGGGACCTGTTTCCTCCTCTCGGACCCATTCTTCCCAACACATCCTTGGCGAACTCCCTCACCTTCCTTCCAGAGGGGGGATGAGTCAGCATTTCGCATTTTGGACTTGCGCCTGCCATGGGGTCACTACTCCAAACGATTCATACCAAATGATAAAGCAATCGTCTAAGTACCTCAGCCAAGAAGAAAGAAACAGTTCATAACATTGAGTAGGCAAAAGTTCTTGAATGAAAGTATACATTTTCTCTGCAATATATCCTAAGGCTAGAGACGCATAGGTTGGGACGCAAATAGTTTTCTACATCTTTATCTAGTATAGCAACATGCTCAGCTTTAATATCGGCAATTGCTCGCAATCTTTGAATTTCGTTCTTGCATTCAGACACTGATAATGATTTTCTCAACATTTGTTCCTCTTCAGGAAGATAAGCTATAGGTTTCCTCCAATATTTTCTAGGAATTTTAGGATCCTCCCCTTCAAGAGCAGCCTCATATATACTAGCAATATTGTTATTTCTATAAATCTGATAATAAGCACTTTCTTTTCTGCAGCTTTTGCTCTTTAACTCCAATCCAATGTTTTATGTAATGCCTCTCTTAAAAATGCCACCTACTTGCACAAAATTGTATAGGGAAGAAAGAGAGAAGTTTTGTATCAGAAGGATTGATGCCTCCTTAAATAGGGATATTTAATTTGCTTTATCTTCATTTTTCTCTTTAGAGGTGATAGATAGATATAATTATCTTTCTTTGGTATTTCTATATCATGCCTATATAGATTTTGAATACTATGATCTTCATAACATCTGGGTGTGATTGCGTGTGATATATATATTTACACTACACTACTAGCCACTAAACGTGATTCAATGAAGCATAGATATCAGACAATGTAAAATGAATAATATAATAAATATTAATATATAATAATAATAAATCTAATGCTAGATGTGAGAGATCGCACTTCTCAAAAGGATTATTCTTCCAACATCCTCCACCATCCGCGAAGGACAATGAGTGGCGGGAAATCCACGGGAATTCCACTCATACAAAATGATTTATGCAGCCGAAAGTTATGTTTCTCACCACTATCCACTCACCTATCATCTTTCATGCCTTTATGCAACCAAATCCTTATGAGAGAATCGAATACTCATACACTCATTTATTCATCAATTTTTTTGCCATATATCTCAGAGTAAAGTGATTTAGTTGACCGAATTCATGGAGTCCACTGACTCGAGGCAATGGAACTCGCGCAATTGGGAGCGGTGACATGAAAAAAGTCTCCGCATCGATTCAATCAGGTAGGATTTCTCCAGGGAATCTGAGTTGCGGCTCAAAAGTCAAAATGACAGCAACCAAACAAATTTCTAATGAATCTGACAAGCAAGTACAGGGATATATACTCGTACATATATGTACATAGGCTATACATGTATATCACGCATGAGGTCAGATGAATGGCAACAACTATTTTTGCAGATAGGTAGCACATAGTGGATTTTGTTTGTTGATGGCTTCATGTGACAATTACGAATCCACATGTAGGCCTAGTTGTTTGCTATAATTTTGTCAGCATCGGAAACAAACGTTGGAGCCCTTAGAGTTCTATGAAACTCATTAACAAGAATGACAGGAAACATGGGGCAAGCTCTAAAGAATGTCAGCATAAATGGAAAATTTTATATCAAATTATCAAGTTTTTACTGAGATTGTGATCCTGACATCTAAAAAGTAATTGACACATTTTTTAAAAAGAATAATTTTTGCAAATTACTCCTGTGCTCACACATTAGCGATTTGGTACCTGGGATTTTAGTATTTGAGTAATATGGAACTCATAAGATATCAAATAGAATAAAAATTTAATGGTAGGCCAAAAAAAACTTAATTAAAAAATTATATTAATTATCAAAGAAATTTCAATTCAACAGTCTAATTTACGTCTTCATACAAAAAATGTAGAGCTTGTTCTGCTTCCTGGTTCAATTTTCGAGTTTGTTTAATGCTTATGCTAAGCAAATTTAGACGCAGCTTTTGTTTGGACAGGTAGATCTGCTAAGTTAAGACACTTGTTAAAACAGTTTTAAAAAAAATCATAAATAGTTAAAAAATACAAAAATGTTCAATTTGTGTGAACATGGTAGCGTCGTTGCCGAAATGCACCGCATTCAATAGAACTTTGATCTGAATTTCGTCAATGCTCAAGGTTGACCTCTTTCCCTTCGAAATGCAACATGAGCACGTGGCAATTAAAGTACAGTCGAAACTGGTGGAATACTCAATGACTCTGTCGGTAAGTACCTAAGTAAGTAGGCAATATTATGAAATAGTATAACAAACAAAAATATTTCAAGTATTTTCGGTTATGAGCTTCTTTCAAACTAAAAGAGAGAAAGGACGCTATTTTATGATCGGCAATGATATCATTTCATTTTTTAGTGAAATATACGTAGGCCTACACTGTAAATAGATCTGGTCATACAAATTTTTCGATTTACACTGCTACCATGCTACTAGTACTACTCTTTGCAATGAAATAAAAATTGGATTACATGCAACATCGATATATTCCAGACAATGGAAGACCGAAGAAAGCAATTTAATCATACGAAGCTTCTTGTATATAAGAACTTAGGTAGGACCGATAGCATATACATTAGACATCGCAAGTTTTGATTTAAGCTTAAGGTACTTATTGGTTATCTCACCCCCACGTTTTCAAATTTGTCTAGAATTTGTAAAAATTGATCAATCGTCACAAAACACGTCGGACAGACACGTATTTGAGTGTTTTTTTCCTCACACTTTCAAATCGTACAAGTGCTTTTTGATTTAGAAACGATAACGTGAAGTGCAGCGATGTCAGCAGCTTATCTGACTTCGCCTGAGCTCATCGTCTGAGCAGAAAGCACTTGAGGTCAACAAAGTAATTTCCCGACAACTCGTGAAGTGATGATGACGAGGCCACATACCTCATACCAACATTTTTAACTTAAGAAAGGTTTGGCAAGGTAGTGGTCGCGGGAAGATTTCAAATGGCAGCGGATGAGACGAGGAGGGAGAGAGAACAATGCACACACGAGTAACAATAATGCGTCGACCAGACGCTGTCAGATCAAGCTGTTGACATCGATACACTTCATGTCATCGTCTCTAATGCAGAACGTACTTGTCCGAATTGCTTAGATTTTTTGTATATTGGCAGAAAATGCGCGTAAGACGTTTATCTCAAGTTTGGTGACGATTGATTCATTTTTGCAGATTTTAGACAAATTTGAAAACGCGGGTGGGAAGATGACCCATAAGTACCAAGCTTTATACACTCAGTTTACAAATGTGCCTGCAATATACAGTTGGTTAGGCCAACAGTATCTAAGGTATGAAAAAATATGATGGAACAAAAATTTCTGATGATATCATTCTATATATATTTAAAAAATAGAATAATTTAAAATAATGTCATGTTTCCTCAGAATAAATTGATATCGTTTTATCACTGCCGAACTTTGATTTTTACAAATGCTTATTTTAAGAAATAGTTGAAAGTCAATTAAAAATTTTCTTAATTTACTTCCACATCCCTGGTTTGTTTTACGACAATTACCGATATTTCAACATAAAAATGACTAATTGATTTGCGTTTCACCAACCACCGTACTGCGTAAAACCATTGATGTCTTCTTCCATGACAGTTTTGTTCAATGATAGTCTATAGTGCAACTCTGCGTACTTGGGATCATCTCGATAATGAATGTTCTAGACTTTCAGTTCTTCTTGCAAGTGACTTTTTGTGGTACACCGCTTTCTCTATCTCATATCATCAACTTATAAAAAATTGCATATATTTCTGAGTTTTTCTCTACTTCTAAGATAGATGAGTCTTTCTTACTTTCAATTAAAATACTCCCGCAGTTTCCGACAAAGACGTTTCGACTGACGCAACAGCCGTGCATCTTTTCCTATGGGATTTGAGGTGGAACACTCCTCCTACCTTCCCACGTCGCTACTTGGGAAGTGATACCGCAAGATAATTAACATCGTCTGCTTACTAGACCGGATTGTGTGAGAATAGGACGAAAGATAAATTGATTTCGCCGCTCAGAACTTGAGCTAAAGGACAAAATGTGATTATTGAATTATCATGGATTGACTGCACTTCCGTATAATGTATAATAAGGACAAAATTGTTTGTACCGGTAATGCTTGTAAAAAGCTATTTCATTGTGAATCGATGAGCAAATCAGTCGCTGGTTTTTTCCGGAAACGCTTCTTCCTGTTACAAATCACATGAAATGCCAAGTTATGCATTCTCAGTTGAAGAGAATTGTTGTGTTAATAAGTGATTTCCGTGTAAAAATGGGTCTTGAACTTGAAAGCGAGGGCTCTTGAAATTGGAAACAAACATGATTTAAATAATAGTTTTGCATGTGTATTAGAACAGTTTTTGATTGCTGAATTCCGTAATGACCATTCCTTAGATTGAGAGATCTTCGAATCTTTGATATCGCTCAGAAGATTAGTTAGACCCTTCTGAAGAACATAACCTGGAATTCATTCTGATGATGGAAAGATTTATTACTCGCTATCTATGATTTTTAGCAGCATGTATCTACCTGTCGTAACCTCATGGATTAAATAAGAAAATATCATAATACCTAAAATATTGGATGCAAAATGCAAATGACAGAGTACATTGAAAATTTTGATATCAAAAGATCCATTTTCACAGATTTTTAGATCATTTTAAGAATAATTTTTAAGATTCAATTTCTCTTCTTCAATACATATTAAATATCAAGCAGAATGAAAATTTGTTTGCAACTTCGTGATGCAAATCTTAAAACATTTAGCTGAAAAGAAAATTAAGCTGATTGCCAAGAAGTGTAGAATTGAGTTATGAATTGATAATACGAGTATAATAGTATATATAGTGCGGATAGAATTCAGATGTGTTTGAATTCATACATGTAGATTAGCTATACTTCATTAGGCATGATTTCATCATTCAATCAATAATCAGTGAATCAAGCTTGGTTTTTTTTAATCTGAACGACGGTCCGAACCGATATCTACGAATAATAGTTGATTAGGATAACTGATTATGATTACCAATTATATGTTGTTTCATCATCAGGCAATTTGTGACGTAGGAATTGCAAGAAAATACTCTTTTATTGACAAGTCAAGGATGAGTCTGAAGATTGAACGCTTCCATCGAAGTAAGTAAATAAAACAATAATACCTCTATAATAATAAGCTAATCAGTGACTCGAAGATTTTGTGGAATATTTCTCTTTCTTCATTTTCTTCCCTTTTTCTTGTTTTCATGATAGTCAACAGATTGATTATTCCTTGATTATTTCTCCAAAACAGTAAAAATGCAAATCTGACATGCGATGCTAGATACTAAAAATACAGATTGTTTCATATTATTCGTCAACAACAATGTTACTGTTACGAATCTCTTCTTACCGGTTGAAAACAATACAAAGCACAAATGAACAATAGTGTCAGCCTTGCTACTGGCGAATCAGTCCGTCTGAAGGATAGTGATGGTCGATTGAGATTATGGGATCAGGAAATTCCGAGACATTTACTGTGAATGTTTTACGAATGAACATTGGCCAAATGACAGATCAGGAGTAGCAGAGTAAAGCAAGTCTCAATTAGGGCTTAGGACATTATCTTGGCCAGCTCGTTCTCCTGATCGAAAATGTATGGAGTATTCTAAAACGTAATGTTCGTCGTTCATCAACGATATCATCGAATCAATGCCTAGACGAATTGGTAATGTCATTCCACAAAATATTAGCTTCTTGCTTTCTGTATCATACTTATGTTTTATTTAGTCAAATTTTAGGATGATCCACTTTTTATGAAACGGACTGTAGTTAATTTAATGAAATCTAACTGCTGTTACAGTAGAGATGTAGCAAATTCAGAGTTTCTACTCTACCTACCATGCTTACACTATGGTCGGTGCTTCAGTCATTTATTCGATATTTCATATAATCAATCACCAAAGATACCTGCAGATGTTAGTTAAGGGGTTTCATTCATCGCTTTGTCTCAAAATATAGAAGGAGCGTGAACCTGTGATCACTTAAATATTCAATTAACAGCTTGCGTCTTTGAATGCTTTCACTATCTTACAAGTTTGCAGCTTGAGTGACTTGACAGTGATTCTTTTAAGCTATTTACATATTGCGAATGGGTCGTAGGACTTAATTTCATAAATAGACTTGTGACTGTCATTTTAATTTGGATTGCAATATTTGAAACTTAAAAGTTCTGAAGGCCTATACTTAGAGCTATCTGCGATCGCATTTCTGCCATCATAAATGGCTGATTGACATTGAATTACTTTGTGGTAGCATTTGAGTGACTTTTGCAGGAAAATCAAAACTTCAGAAAAACCTGTTTTGCAGGAATATGTGCAAACTAAGTAAGCTGTCAAATCAAGTTATGATGCAAAAATCTGAAGCAAATACTTCAGTTGAGAGCGCTTGTTCTTTTATCGCATTGATAGCGCTGGTATCGATGGCCTAGATTGCCAGAGGTCGATGGTTTAAATCCACCAAGACGCGCAGTTACTTGCCGTCAATCACGCAATCATAGTGAAATAGTGCTTCGACGAACTATCTGTGTTGAAAATGCGTTGAAAATTTGCACAATGCATGTGCAAGATTTTGCCATCAAATTTTCGCATAAAAACCATTAGAAAGACCTGAAAATTAAATTATGGATTTGAATGTTGTAAACTCGATATTCCTGAAAAGCCGCAGACGTTGCGCTTCATCCTCTGGTCATTCTAAAATAATTACTGATCAATTTTGATAGGTTTTCCATTCACAACTATTAGGCCAATTGTTATAGCGATTTAGTTGTCTAATCCCACGTACAGTTCTCGCATGAAACTTGTTTAAAAACAAAGGGCTAAAAAGGAAGAGGTCTTGTGCAATTTCAATCAAAACTATGAGTCACAACTTTAAAGTCTATTGATAACAAACTTGAAGCATGCTAGTCTAGTCAACAAAGCTGTGAAATTACATTTCATTGACATAATCAATATCATTCAATTAATATAATTATATTCACGTAGTATAATAAAGTGTTCATGTGAGATATTATAAGAAAATTATTTTCATAAATGCATGCCAGTGTAACACTTGATTAAGTTGTTACTAGGGGCCTTTATTAATCGCTTATAATCGATAATGAGTAGGCCTACATCGATTTTATATTGCACGAATAGACCGAAAAGATGCAAGAATTACGATTCATGCACGTGTATTCATGCACCTTAACCATTCTATCAATATTTATACGAAATTTCATGTACTTTTATATTCTAAATTACCTACGTAAATTGATCAGAAGAACTCATCGTAGCAGAATGATGAAAATGAAAAATGCTATTTTAACTGCCAATAGTACATGTACGTCATTTGATCAGATGAATGTTCCTTGCAGATGAGTATGTAGGCCAGACAAGCAAAGTTTTAGAAGCAACTTGTTTGTGCAAGATGTTGAGCTCCTTCAATAATTAGAAAAAAATGTAAGAACAGTCTACATCAAGCTTGGATGGCGTGTATACGCAGTCGATGAAAAACAATAGAGTAGTCAGTGAGGGTCGTCCTTACAATCATTTTGTCGGAGCAACGGCGCCGGCAAAAAGGAGTGACAGTCATTGCACAGGAAGTACATCTGGCAACCCTACTGCAAACTGCTGCACTCGGTGTCGAAAGAGAGCCGGTTTTTTGGACTGACTCAAGCACAACCGGACACATCATCTACTATTACTGTATCCGACCGATTCTGACCCGGTCATAGTGATCAGTATTGTGCTATCTGAATGCATTTTCAGACTCCAGTCAATTGCACCCAATTGCAAAATTTAGAGGGTAGAAGGTTAGGGCTTGGTTAGAGGGCAGGCATACTTGAACTTCCTGTACTTGCTGGTGCCGACACTACTGGTCCGAACCTGTCCACAACTGATGAGGCCAAACAGGCAAACCATGTCTTGTTATTAATGCTGCTGAGATTTGATAAATCTATCAATATCCAAATGACTTGTGAAAACTCTGATGCGGGTCAAGATAATTGCCGCGTTTGTCCTTTCAACCTTTCGTGGAAGCTAGCTAAACTTAAAATTCATTGAGTCGGTTGCATTGCATAAATCAATTTACATAGATTCAGTTTCATGTTAGACACCAGCCTCTCTATTTCCACTAAAAAAGCAGATTCTTATGACGTTGAAAGTTGCTTCCCTCATGGAAAAACGTTTAAGCCCAAGGAAGTAAGAAACTCTAGCATCGACGTTCTCGATGGCATATCAAAAAATAATGAAGGTGCTTCATGTGAGTGGTCCTTTTGACACTCTCAAGCGAAATATGACACTCTATAATAATAATAGTAATAATAATCTTTAATAGTCCACAACAATGATTCAGTAGACATGTATGACAGTAAAAGAGACAAAATACAGAAGCATGGAGGAATTACAAGTTTCTGGGTGAACAAAACTGTGTGAAGGAAGATTGGAGTCTGATGGTTTTGGCGAAGTAAGGAGCAATAGGAAGGGGGTTGCGGAGGTAGGATTCCGGAGGATGAAGCACTCTCGAAGGGGGTGAAGAGAGTCATGTGCTATCATCTTGATTAGGGAGCAACAACTTCTTTCAAGGAGGGTGTTGTACGTGGGAGTAATGTCAGTACCTATTATGCGGGAGGCTCGCTTTTCAACTCCAGTAATTTTGCGTAGAAGGTAGCTAGGGAGATTGACAAAAACAGGACCGCAGTACAGAAGTATGGAATGAATGAAGGCGAAATAGGCTTGGTTGAGAACAGAATCACTACAGGAGGCACTCTAAAGGTTCCACAGAATACAAAGTCGTTGTGAGGCATGGGCGACGATTTTCTTAACATGCGCGTTCCACTTCATGTCGGTGGACACGTGCACGCCTAGCATTTTAAGGGTCGACACTGACATTAAATGATCGCCATTGTGGAGAGATATGGGACTGATGGATAGATTGGACTTTGTCACAAAGTTCATGACGGTGCATTTTTTGTCGTTCAGAGGAGGGACGTTGGCAGCAGACCAAGAGACGATGTTGTCATGCTCGATCTGGATATGGTCGTCGTCAGAGCATCTCAGAAAATGCAAGATGGTCAGATCATCGGCGTACATGATCGCAGATGAGTTGCTCTCGACGACGGAGAAACTGTCAATCGCCATGCAGAACGCCAGCGGACCGATAACACTTCCTTGTGGGACGCCGGATGGAGCAGGGTAGGGGTTGGAAAGGCTGCCGGAGACTCGGACAAACTGTTTTCTATTACAGAGGAAGTTGCTTATCCAGTTGATGATTCGGTCAGGCAAGACGAATTTCGAGCAGGCGTCTATGATCACACGATGAGGCAACATATCGAACGCCTTCGAAAAGTCAACTGATAACACCCGCACAGCCCCAGATTGTTTGTCCAGGAATCGCAAGATTCGATCATAAAATAACGTCAAAGCGGATGTCGTGCCTCGCTCGGGGATGTAGGCAAATTGTCTTGGGCTCAACTTGACACGTATGGCGGGGAGAATCCACTTCTGCGAGATGATGGTTTCAAGGCACTTCGACAAGATGGGAAGATTAGAGATTGGGCGATAATGTTCGGGAGCCGTAGGATTGGGATGCTTGGGAATGGGCACAACATTAGCCCATTTGAAGCAGGTAGGTACGAATGTATTCGAATACATTAGCTTTTATCAGTGGTTTAGTGCTCATTAGTGTTAAGGATATCAATCAATTCAATTTACTAATGAACCATTGGCAAGGTACAAATAATGTTATCATTAGCATGTTCATTCACCCACAGGTACATTTATGTAATTAGTACATGAATAATAGCAGTGACATATAAGCACTACTCTCAATAATGATTTTATAAGTAACACTGTTAGTTTTACAGCAGAATCCAAGTATAAATTAGGCAGATTATCATGTCTCACAATATTTTGATGCATTGTTTTTACTAGCCACTTAATTTTTTCTGCTCAATATCCAACAGATAGTAGCAGACTATATATGACACAAATGCTCAAAGATCTGTGTTCAAGTTGTATTCAGTACGGTATGGTATCAAGCATACTCCCAACATTGCCTTAGACGTTTTCATGTGATCAAAACACATCGTTTAGTAAAGCTGGTTAAAATCAATTTGTTTTGTAGAAAGTGAAATCCAAATTTTAAACTGCTATTTATAGTAGCAATACCACCGAGTTGGCAGAATCTGATACCACCAAATTGAAAGAACATGCGCGAATTGAATGAAAGTAATTTTGGGAGCGATTGAAACATAGGAGCATGAAAATCAGAAGTGGCTCCACGAGCCCCTCCTTAGGTTTTCAAAGTCCAAATTCGCTCAAAGAGGGTGCCATTGATATTTCGAAGTGCAATGCGCATTATCTGTTACATATGGGCCTTTTATCCTTTGACCTTTTATCCTTGCAAAGGTAGATGGATGCCGCATCATCTTGCTCTAACCGATTAGTGTCTAGAAATACGCTAATCAAAATTTTTGTCTAATTGTTTCATAGTCAATTGATCAGCATATTCTATAATGCTCTATAATATGTTTTATAGTCAACATGATCAGCATCAACAATTGCTCACTTGTTCAATTATCAATAATATGCAAAATATGATGTTATCAAAACGATTGTTTTCCCATGATGTGGTGGCACAACTTCTATCAATCCTCTGCATGCATATGCTGACAATTGCGTCACTTTTGATTGCTCTTCACGGTCCGTCTTGCTCGAGCTAGATTCTAAGTTGATCTCTTATAACTGGCTTGAACATTTGCATTTTCTTGTTATGGCTAGTGAACATAAACCTAATTACTATGCGTAGGTAGATAGGCGAACGGCTGACTCAACGCAGGATGTGCATGCAGACTTACGTCTCATTTACGAGGACGCCCTGGGTCAATGCATGGTCTTATAGGACTAACATAAACGAGGAAATTTAAAAAAACTTTGCTCGTTGTAGGCTAAATACTCTAGAGAACAAATTAGATAAAAGATAGTTAAAACATCAACATTTTATAATAAACAGTAAGTTTTTAACTATAATTGAATGAATTTGTTTTCTACATAATACTAAATATATTGTTCTTTGTTATATATATGTTGGCCCAGTAAGGGCCTAGTCCTTAAAAAGACTGATGGGTGCGTTCCCTAGTAGCCAGATTCATCTCCTCTAAGTTCTATTCCCCTTCGGATACGATTAGGCATACTGTCAATCAAATTTCTGATCATCAGTTGATCAATGTGATTCCACTCCTGCCTCACTAAAGATTCCAACCGATTCAAATCATTGCCAGGACAAATTCGTCGACGAGCTCGCCGTTTCAAGATAGACCAGACATGCTCGATTGGATTCAAGTCGGGAGACCTTGCCGGTGTTACAGTACTCGCTCTCCCTCTGCTTCAGTTTCCTACCGGAAAATCTAAGCTGGGCTGCATTTTCTGATCGGAAATTTTAACCATGCTCCTTGTACCATATTTCATTTTCCTAGTCTCCTTCATGTTCCTATTGGCTTTGCTGGTTATAAGTTTGTTAAAGTCAGCAGATACATTTTCCCCCTCTGTCTTTTTTCCCAAGGGAAGAATTCCCTTCAATAAAAAGTCATATGTATTTATCATACTTCTTCAGATGTACTCCATTAATAATTTTCTGTAAAAAACATTAGTGCTCATGTTTCTCAATTCAAAGGTGGTCCGTCCTCGAACGTTCACTATTTCATATATATCAGACGACCATGTCGATTGCATTTTTCCTCCTTTTCTGTCGTCTCGCTTTTTATTCCGAAGAAGGACGTGATCTCCAAGCTTAAATTCTTGGTGCTTGAATGGGGTTGGGAGGCCCTCTCGTAGGCTTCTTGTATCTGGAAAAAGAGAAGTAATTTATTGACAATAGGCTACAGCCTTGAACATACATGCATCTAGAAATTAATATATTTTTCTATATTAGTATGCCGCGACTGCCGTGAATACGTCAAACGCTGTTTTACTTTGTAAAAAAGTTGGCCATCTTCCCAAAAGTAATTTGCGGCCTTGGAACGCAGACGTCGCTTGCCATTTTTCAGTTCATCAATGTTACCTGGATTCTTCTTTCGCACCAGATATTCCAAGACCATCGAATCTGTGATTGACATGCTGTCACCTTCCATTGAGCTTAAGACATCCGACACGAGGCTTTTTATCGTGTTGCAAACGTTCGGAGTCATGGAACACCATTTAATCAATTATGTTCATAAGACCATCACAATGACACCATCAGGTCAAATAAGGTCTCAATAGAGAAAGCGGAAAATGTATACTACGGAAACTTAGAACCGTGTATATGTTGCGGTTTTAAGTTTCCTACTAGGAAAATGAGACCAATGACTCTTTTTCCTAATAGGAATATAAAACCAAGATTACAATTTCCGATCGGAAAATAAAACTGAGGGAAACTGAATATCGCAACACCGGTCAGTCTAAGGTTCGTATTCCTGCCTGTCTTTTATGCAATTGAGTTGCCCTGGCACGATGGCATGGAGCATTGTCATCCATAAGAATCGGCAGCAAATCAGATGATAGATCACCTAAACTGAGTGCGGAAGGATAAACATGTTCTTCGAGCACTCGAACGTAGCGTTCGGAGTTCATGTTTTCCATCATAACATGCAGTGAACTGCGACCGTCACTCCAAATGGCTCCCCAGATGAGCAATTTCCTGCAATCGTCCTGACTCCTCGATGTAAAGAAACGATCAGGAATGTCCTGCCTAGACATCATCCAAAGGCGTAGTATCTTTGAATCTTAATCGTATGTTTGAATTACAATAGGACAGCTGCCTCATCCGACCAAACAACACGTGACCACTTACTCAGTCTGTGACAACGTTTTATTGATTACTGCAGTCTAAGTTTCTTGTGTCGCTCGGACAGATTCAGCTTCGATGGTCTCTTAAGACTGGAGTAGTTCATCTCCAAACAGTTGTCCTGGAAATATTTGAGCCTGCTGAAAGCTCAGATAGAGGTAGAGGGATCACTATCGATCACACTGCTGATGTAGCGATTTGACCTACGAGAAGTCAGCCTTGGTTGGCCAGAGGACTTTCCATCAGGCCACTGATAGCCTATTCGCAACCAAAAGTAAATATTATTTTTGTCGCCTTTTAATAGCTGCGACACAGCGGAAACTGGCTAGCCACTTTGCATGAAAACCTCAGCTTGACACCCTTTCTGGTAAGCTTTCAGTACAGCAGTTCGCATGTTACTGAGAGACGCAAAACAAATGAAATGAATGAATTCGATCTCTTTCAATTGCACAGCATTGTTCTCGTCTGCCTCTGTGTGCATTGTTCTCGTCTGTCTATGCAGTATGCATGTGTGAGAGTGATGAGTCACGCTTCTGATTAGCAATGAAAATGAGAATTGAATTCCAATTAAATTTCAAAAGATTGAAACATTATTTAGTCTACTGACTGCTATATTTGGAGTATGGTTATGAAATTTTCACAGGAGCAATTTCATAGCATGAGCTTTCTAAACACATAAAGTTAGTTGAATTTGGAACCGCCTTTCTATACGTAATTTACGCTTACCCATTTCAATTCTTTATGAAACAATCTGTAGGGCTATTTTTGTGTGAGGAAAAATTGAGGAAATTGTCCGGCCCTTTTAAATCCCAAGATTAGTTTCGATCTACATTTTCTCATTATTTTAGACTTTCCGTGTAAGCTGTAGAAAGTAGGATTATTTATAAACCGGCATGCATTGTAGACTTAAGAGGTAATTTGTCTCAAAAGATAAACGCATTATCAAATTGTACTTTTTCGATGCTTTATCGTTTAACTAACATCATGTGCTAAATTGTTCACAACATATGACACCAAGTGCATCGCATAGCAACATGGCATACGTATACTACAAGGCAGAAAATAAAATAAGCCTTACCATCGGAAAACAAGACTACAATTACATTTACCTACAGGATAGGGCAAACCTATCTATTATTCTGTTTACTACCGGAAACCAAAAACGATGGAAATTCTAAAATGCAACACCGGAGAGAACTCTGTTTTGGACAACATTTCAAAACCCCGCAGACACTCTGGGTAAACATAAACTGATATTATTTTCGGGTTTTAAGCCGAACGCAGACGATTTCAGTAGAAAATTTTGGAGAAACGGCAATCGCCAGTTTTTGCATTAATTATCTAAGACTGTCTTGAGTGCACCTGATTTGTTAAAGAAGTACATCACTCTTTTAACATGGACTTTACCTTCAAGTTTTGCACGAACGTAATTCCATGTTTTCCACAAATTGCAACCCCATAGCGGCAATCGTTTGCATCAAAAGAAAGCAATTGGGTGTTGATGACATTCTTGATACAGTCAGAGCGCGAAAAACTAACATGAATATTGCGTAGTTTCAAATCAGGTGCACAAATCAGTAGTTTTCTCGTTATGCGACAGTGTTGCGGCATCTTAGATCTTAAAGCGGTCGCCAAAATGCAGACTTTCCTAAATGCATTCAAATTCGAACGACTGTTTTTGCAAGATTCACGGATATAATCTGGCTTGCTACACTGGTCATCATCATCATCGCTTCCGTCGACAAAGCTGAAATTTGAACTTAATTCATGAAAAATAAAATGTTGAAAAACAATTTTGTAGCAGAGGTTAAGGAAACATGATTGATCATTTTGCTAATGTGCAGATACAGACTGCTTTTGGAAGATAAAACTAAACTCGAATTGCTTTTTTATTAGAACGCCTATAATTATTTTCAAAGTGAAGTGAAAACATTCAAAAATACATGTGCGTTACGGGGTTGTATGTATAATTGCTATAGTGCTGATTTGAACTGCCTATGCTCAAGAAAAACTCAATCCATTCGTGTTTCATCAATTCATAGTGAGGAGCAGCACACCATTTTTGTTCCAGAAATTTAAGTTAAGTTTAGTACACGATACATCTGTTCGCTCAACATGCTTATTCACCCCAAATAAATAGAATTTGATCAGTTGCAAGAGCAACTCTTTCACTGCGTCAACGTTGACATCATTTTTGACAAAATGAGTTCAAAATATACTTGCACTGTTATACACATACACATCTATTGACGATGTTCGTATATGCAGATCACTCACTCTCATGCAGCACTTCAAAGTGCACAGAGAAGTTTTCCTCAAAAGTATATGAATTTTCTTCAAAATGAATTGGCTAAGTCTATTTTGAACAACTTGTTTGTATTTACAATCAATTAATTCATGATGAGATGTAGATTTCCTTGACCGAGAAATTAATGTATTTTGAATAAATTCAATATTATGTTTAAATGCCTTTTACAACCTCACATTAATTTTATGGTCGGTGAAGGGGATTTCGGATATACTCGGTTCACACTGTTTTTACAAGGAAAATAGCAAAGTACACGAAGCATCAAATTAGACGCAATTAATCACCTATCGAGTATATTTCTGCGTAAATTGTCAATGATTTCCTTATCATCGAGCACTTATTAGATATGAAGTAGGAGCGCTCGGAACTATTTGTCACCGCTATTTCAGCAGAATATTGAAGCGGACATCACCCTTGAAACAGACTCATAAAAAAATAAATGTTAAGTGTTGTTGAAAATGCCAATTTATTCCGCGCGCAAAGAAAATGAGTTCAATTCTGGCACAGTTATCGTGTGAATTATTATATCAATAGGTGCACGTACAAAGATTCTGACAACAAGTAAAGATAATTGCTCTAACTAAGATGACCAGGGCGAGTGGCATATTTAACCAATACCATTAAAATAAACATCGTGTGGCTTATGATCAAATCTTGTCGTTTAATGTGAGTTACTATTGGAGACTGGGCGATAATTACATCTACTTGAAGATTTTGATCATTTTGAAGACCCGTCTACTGCTCATTACATAGTAGGCTTAATTCTCATGCTTGGGTGTTCACATGCGAAGCATTTGCTTCCTTTGCATTTATTCCCAAAGACAAGGAATGCTAATTTCTGGTTCCCGTGAGAAGACATGATTATCATGGAATATCTTGAACAAACCTTGATTATTGATAGTGACGCGCAGGAGGCAATTCATTATAACATAAGTGACTGTGACTGTCAAAAAAAAAACAACAGCAAGTTCTCTCCCAGAAAATTTTATCCACATTGACAATTAAAAGTATTAACAAATTAAGCTTCAGCAGTATGTACTCTGCTGTAAACATAACATAACATCTTTTTACAGTCTATGCATGTTATTTTAAGCCTGGGCTGTAAATATTCTTAATTGTCAATACGGATAAAATTTCCTGGGAGAGTAGGCCTGCTGGTTGTTTATGTCTGTCATCGTCACTTATCGTAAGAAATTTTGATTGCCTGGAATGACTTCAAGAACTTCGATTTCTCAAAATATATTGCCCTATCTCCCATAGCTCTTCACAAAGCTTCTTTCACAATTTCACAGTTGATTGGAAGGGAATTCAGGATACTTCGCCAAAATTAATCGCCTGATTATACTTGACGTTGTCTGTGAAGCTTTTCTGATATTTTTGCCATGTATAGTTTGCATTCTATTTCGGTTATAAAATTCCGACATTCCTCCTTTGTGGAGACAGCTCTAAATTGGCTACTTCTGATTGTATCTATGGTGCATGTAAAGTCGCCAAACTACATGTGTAAATACGTATTTTGAAAGGTAGAGTGCTTCAGACCACATAGTGGTCTTAAATTGTAGATTGAAACCTTTGAACAATTAATGCATGCAATTTCGCATGTAGGTGTACTGTATACTGCCATTCAACTGTTATTGATATTCGATTTTTCTCACTGGTGTTACACAGAAGGCATCTGAGTCTAATGTTAAAGAGGTGCTATCACTGCCATTTACGCTTCGACTTGTCAGAAGCAACATTTTGTTCTCATCTTTGCTTTCTCAGCCGGCTGTCAGCAGCGGCAAAATTCTAATAGCTTCATGGAATTTACAGCTTAAAGAATGATGACACAGCCTCCTATGGCTATATATCGTCATGAAAGAAAAAAAGACATGTTATTGTACACACCAGAAATTTAAGGGTAGATTCATGGAGGAATAGATCATTGGAGTTAAGGACTTCATGAACATGGTGATGTACACATACTCAACGAAGTCTCCTACGACGCAACATGAATGTATAGGAGATACTTTAGATTACCAACATGAAGAAAATTGATTTCACTGATTAGCTATTACGCAAGTGGCAGTCAAAATTTAATAATGCTTTGTGATACTTCCCCCTCTGAAGAAACATTGAATGTCTGTCAATAATGTTTAATACTTAATTTTCAAAATGCTTTGGCGGGTGTGAGAATAATCTATTTCAATTATTCGATTTTCAAGTGCTGCGCGTCATGTGTTTTAGTTGTAAATAATCATGTGATGAACGTCAACTCATATGCTTTCTCAAACAAGTGGAGATTTCGGGTCGCGGTAGAGATGTCGAACTGAAAGATTTATCCTATCATACTTCGAAGAGCAATGCATGCAAGTACAAAGGCAACAGTCTTGGTGCAGCTTGAAAAAATATAGTCGCTGGTGGAGAATCGTCAGCCCGAGTCCCATAAATAGCGTATGATGAAGTAGGAGGATTTTTGGGCTCCTATCTGCACAGAAAACGATTGGAAAGTGGCTACTTATAACCATTGATGGTTTGGGAAAAAAGAGGTCAGCTTCCTCAGTATATCAAGTTATCCGTCAACTTATCAAAGTTCATGGTTGGGTTGCCTCTTCCCAAGGTGGAAAACATATTGCAATTTTGAAGTCTGCAACCGCGAGGAGACTTAAATTTTAATATTGAAACTTGGTCTCATAGCAATCCATGTTTTTTAACACAGTGTGTAATCTTGATGTTTCGAATTTCATCCGTTCAATGAGTGCTGCAAATTGGAATGATGAGTTCATGGCTTCAAATGCTCCTTATTGTCGCACTAATCTGCGGAGATTATGTCGTTCACATTCTTTTTTAGTGTCTTCAGCGCGTCATATTCTGTTCCACCTTAGGAAGAACTAATCCGCCATGAGAAGAAGAGGGAGGGCAAGTCATTTTAAAACAGTAACAGGATGAATGATAATCGGCATTAAAGATTACACATGATTCACTTCACATTATTAGTAAGGCGATTGACCGAAATGCATGCCCTCCGACGTTTTAAGGTTTGTTAAACATTGCTGTCATAATACAAGCGCTTGAACAAACGTTTTTGCACTGAATATAAAAGATTAAAAGTAAATTAACAGCAGGAAGAACATAAAAGCATATTATTCAAACTTTTTCATACGAAAATCTTAATTTTAATCTAGCTTACTCACATTTGCATCAATCGAAGTGAAGATAAAAATATGCAGACTGTAAAACTCTCATAATTAGATATAGAGATTGTTATCTTCCTTTCTGGCATGTCATCATACGTATCTGATCTGAATGAGATAACGATCTGAATATACAATGCGACCTGCTTAACTGCTGTGAACTGTTCTTGAACTGTCGTTGTTTTGATCGTGATGAACTTTAAAGAAAACATATTATATTTTTATTGGACAGTAGTATTTCCAGTGAAAGGCTTGAGAAGTATGAATTGTTTCGAGTCTACTCGTGCTGATTGTAAATGAAGTACTAGTTTTGAAATCATAACTCTTCGGGTCAATAATGCTAATGCAATATGCGATTTCCGTATTATGAACATCTTTATTGTTTTTAATGCTAAATGGACGATGCATAATTTATTACAGATAAAAATTGAATAATGAAGTGTCGAGCTGTATCGTCAATTGAACATGTATGAAGGATTTTTCCATTTCCTCGGTGAGAGTGCAATAAAATATTTGATAATTTATAAAGCTCTAATTATTCATTTTAAGGATGCTAAAAGTTGAAAACATTGCTTATCGATAAGCCGGCCAATAACTGCAGAAAAATATAACCAGTCAGTGATGGGGTCGAGGTCTAATGTATGATCACCGGTCAAGTTTGGGTCAAATACTTCCCACCGTTTGTACTTTTTCCTCAATTGCTCGTGTGTTCTCTGCTGTAAACGTTTTAACAAGCTTCTAAATATTACTCGACAGCCATAAATCTAGTATACCCATGTAAATGCAATTTTAATAATCAAAGTCGTCCTTTTGCATAAAATGATGAACTTCGGGTTGTTGTTGTGAGAAAATACCTTTTGCGAGTGCTTTCAAAGAGATAATTTCAACGATGAGATTAGTGATTTGATTCAGTCAATAAGTTGACAACAGCAACAGAGTTAGTAATAGTCACCATACATGAATGATGAGAACTACAAAAACACAATTTTATACACATAATAATAAAACATGTCTATAAAAGCGACTTACTAGTGCAACTCGGCAAGACCCCAATGAAGTGGCACACATATTCAACGTTCCGCTAATGCACTCTTTATGCTTGTCGATATGTCATCACATAAGTCATTTTCACGAAGTGTGTTGACCAATGCAATTGCTCTTTGAATGCAATCATGTCTCCTTATACACATGTAAAGAAGAGGCTGTTCTGCTTGGTCACAAAAAATTCCAGTGTTCCTTGTTCGACGCAGTGCATCGTGGATAGGCATGATTTACAAAAGTGATTCCATCGAAAATTAGGCCTGACATCAAAGCTAAACCTCGATCTAAATCAAAAATGTAGGATCACACGGTTAGGTTTGAAATCTTTTCTGAATTATTAATACATATTGGCAACACTAAGCCACGAACGCATGAAGTCATCACACTTTGAAATCTCGCCTTTTGAATGAAGTTTATTATATGTAAAAGGTTCGATTTCCTGTGCTTCAAGATATGTTTTGAGGGTCACTCATCGCAGACATCCACCTCTCAATTATTTGAGCGACATCTATATCATTATATTGGTGATGATAATCAGATTTCGACATTAGGAAGCTTAAGTCAAGACGCCCTACTTGTTAACTTCTGTGTCGCTGATAATTATTCAAGTCAAGGAACCTTATTCTCCTCAGTTAATTTATGTATTATTATCTTGCTATTTCTGTCGAGACGTACATGACGCCCCAGAATGTATTGGCGCCTATTAACTCCCTTCTAAACATGTCTTCTCTACTTGTAGCATGTTTGATTTTAAAGTTGCAGTTTTTCAACCTATTTTCCTATTCTGCAGCAGCGATTGAGAGTTTTTATAATGTAAACCTATTAACCTTGAATACTCTATAAATATTGGACAAATTACATGTTTTATTAATAAAAAAGCGATTTGACAACAACCTGACATATTCTCTCGTTGACTAAATGAATTTTCACAAATTTGGATTGTAGAATTGCACTGAGTCTAGACAAAGTTTTTAACATGTAATGTCTTCAATTCATTTTCTATGATTTGTATATGGTATTATCATGTTTCTCATCGGCAATATGCGAGAATGTGGCTCATGTGGACCCAATTCATCAAAATACTTGTTTGCCGACATCAGAAGGCTTGCCCAGTAATGCCCCGGGTAGCAGATATGCTACCACAACTTCAACGACACAAATCATGCATACAATTTCCAATTCTATCATAGTTGCTCATTGTAGCACTAGTGCTACCCATTGTCTATTCTTACAATGAATTTCATCGATATCCGTCATATTTCAAAGTCGGGCGGCAAATTTGAATATTGTTCTCATCAGGTGCTGTTAACATGGTAAGTTCTTTCACGTCATTCGCATAGAAATATATTTATATTTTCGACTAAATCATTATCATGGAATATTCAGGACTTGTACATTAAGTAAGTAAGTAAGTAAGTAAGTAAATTGTATATTTATCAAGTAATTGGAAATTTCACGATACATCAAGTAGACACAATAGTATGACAGGAAAATACACATGTTCAATTGGCAATGTCAGGCACAATTTCTACACGAGAATGTGACGTGAAGTTCAGATTGAAAATGAAGAGATATGTAATCACAATGCAGAATACCAATAGATGAAATATGAGCTCAAAACTGTCGAACATGGAGTGAGTTCAAAAATGATACACAGAAGGGAACAAACGCCTGCTGTCTACGGATAGAATTGATGACAGGAACCTCAAAGTGGCGGCTATGTTGCAAGCGATTTGGCACGAGATCAAAATTGAGATCATCCGGACATGACATCCTCTGAAACTTCTTTATTGCAAGACTCACACGTCGTTGCTCTAGAGGAGGAAAGTTTTGACAACTACACTGCTGACCACAGACACTTCGATGGACTTTGCGATTTATAGCTTCCAGCTTGCTAGTGTTCTTTTTATTGAGACCAACAAAGACTTCGCAACCGTACTCCATAACACTTCTTATGCACCCATAGTAGACTTGCAAAATTTGATCGAAATTCAAATGTCTCTTTAGACGTCTAATCACAAACATGCGCCGACTAGCCTTCCTACATATGTGGCGTGTGTGTTCGTCCCACCTCAGTGAATCCTGAAAAATGACACCCAGAATAGTCAAGGATGGATTTAGGGCAACATGAAGTGGAGACGGATAACTCGGAGGAGAAAGGGAGCCAACGATCATGCATCTAGTCTTGCTTTCATTCAGACAAAGACCATTTGAGTCACACCACGTAGAAATATTGCACGTTTCATTGTTAAAAATGTCTTCAACATGAGAGTCATCATTGCATGGTACAATGACTACAACATCGTCTGCATATTTGATCATCTGAGCAGACGTAGATATCGGCCTCAATGATCCAATGTGTGCGGCAAACAAATATGGCCCCAAAATTGATCCCTGTGGGACACCAGACGTGACAGTAGTTGACTCACTCTTATATGTCCTTTTAATTGTCACTTCCTGGGTACGATTTCGCAGAAACTCAAGGATCCACTTGATTGCTCCAGTTGGCAAATCAGATTTCATCAGAGTTCGAGCAAGATGGTCGTGTGATAGACGATCGAACGCCTTACTCATGTCATAAGAGATGACAACGACGCCGCGAGTGTGAGGTTGATCCATCTGTGCCGTAATGCAATCATGCATGCGGACTAGAGCATGAGTAGTTGAAGATCCAGCTCGAAATCCGTACTGATTAGTTCCATAGAGATCGTACAACGAGTCCTTCACTGAGTCAGCCACAATGCGTTCTAAGATTTTCGACATAGTGGGAAGCAGGGAAATTGGTCTCAAATCACATAACTTTCGGGCATTTGATTTCGGAGCAGGTATAATTTCAGCGTGTTTCCATTTAGCAGGCATTCTACCACTTTGGATGGAGACGGAAAATAGATGGGTTAGAGGTTCAGCCAAAAAGGCAGCACAGTCTTTCAGAATGCGCAAAGGCAAATCCTCTGAGGGACATCCTTTCTTAGGACGCAGCGAATTGAGATGCTTAAATGTATCATTCACATTAACGTCGACATTCCATGGAACGTTGTCATCAGGAAGACGCTGAAGGATATCATCCCAATCAGGAGATGGAGAAAATACGTCTGTGAAATGTTTGTTTATTGCTTTAGCTGCAGCATTCATTGAAGGAAACTCATTCAGAATATTCACAAGGGACGATGCTCCCGGCCTATTTCCGCATAGACTACCAACAGCTTTCCAGAAACCCGATCGAGAGTGTGACAGAGTTTTAACCCAATCACTCTTGGCTCTCTCAATCTCTTTTCTGATCACGTCTTTGTAATGTCTGTACAGTACTTGATTGCCCGCTATAAATGCGCTCGAACGCTTGTTGAAAAGAAGCTTTAATTTCGGTGTAACCCATGGTTGATCGCAACTCGTCATTTCAACATACGAATGGGGAAGTTGATCAAAAGCAGCACGAATCATTGAATCAAAATAGTCGAATTTCTTGTCAATTGAAACATCCGCCCTGTACATCACTTGCCATGGTATTGAGTCGATTCTGGCACACAAGGCATTCATGTGACTTTCTCTGAAATCGATGATTTTGTGCATTTCTCTTGTTTCGCCAATGTTTAGAATAGGCTTCAAATGAACGGAAAGGTGATCAGAATTACCAATCGCAGGACCAACGACGGCCGGATGATAATCGGCACAAAGGGAAGCATCAATGAATATTTTGTCTAAAATTGCTGTCTTCCTGGTTGGAGAATTTGTCATTTGAGTCAAGCCAAGAGTCTCCGTAAGGAAATCACATTGCAGATGATTCAAATCACCAGCAATTATCACTTTACTGTCAATATAAAAGTTAAGCAATCGTTCTACATTGCTAGATATGAATAATTCAACGTCAAAAAGTTGAGCACGAAGCAAGCTTGGAGGCACATATAAAAGGACGACAATTAGCTTTTCAGTGAAGAAATTCAAACATACACTTTCTATACAACTTGGTTTATCAAATAATACCATTTGACCAACCGAGCGCATCGAGCTACTTACAAGGATGCAGACTCCACCACCACGTCTGCCATCATCTCGATCACATCTATAGGGCGCAGAAAATTGTTTGACGTGTATCTGGTCACTAGAAATCTCTGACTTTAACCATGTTTCACAAACCAGTATGACATCAATTTTTACAGAAGCTGTTAGAAGATTCAACTCATCAATCTTAGGTTGCAACGATTGCGCATTAAACAAAAGGAAGGAAGGTAATGAACATTTCGTGGAAAAGAATGTCAATAAAAACTTTCTCAAAAATTCTTGATATCACTGCGCAGCATGACACGTTCACGATATATCACTACATCCTCATTATTTTCCTTTCGACTTTTATACTCATCGCGAATCAACTTCCACCTTCTCTGCTGAAATGCTGTGCGGTCCGGACCAATGAATATGCTTCTCATCGTATCAGTTTTGCGCAGATCTTTGGCCTTTCGTAGGAGTTCGAGCTTGAAATCGAATGTCTTGCATTTAAGCTGAATCATGCGATCTCTGCCAGGATTGATCTTGCCCAGTCTACGAACATTGTCGATGTTGTCATGATCGGTTCCAACCATCTTACAAATATTGATGCATCTATTCATGTCAGCCTCTAATCGATCATTGATACTTCCAATTGATGCCTCTGGTACCCCAGAAATGACCACATTCAATCTTTTACGCTCTCTCTGTTCCATTTCATATGTCATATCCGAAAACATTTCCGCATGACGAGCTTTTAGATCATTATAGTCGTTTTCAATTTCCTCACATTTGGCCTTCAAACTTTCATTGCTGCATTCAAGAACATATACTTGGTTCTGCAATGCTTGTAGATTTGCTTTTAGTTGATTGAAATCATTTCTGAATTCACTTCGCATGTCCTCAATCAAAGTTTTCAGGTCATTTAAAGTCAAAGCGCATGTCGAGGAATTGGAGCGGGTGCTTCGTTTCTGTGCAGAATCAGGCATGCTTCATTGAACGTGCCAGACCAATTTGATTTCAAAGCAAGGTCACACAAAAAAAAGGAAAGTCACCAACCGGGATTCGAACTCTGACCAAAAAGGTGCCTGCGGCTGACACCGCAACCCCAAGACCACAGTAACTCGAATATTGTTCGTGCTGCAACTTGATGTGGTTTCTGATTTTCATAAACTCTTGTGCATGACCTGGACAAAACTTGACGTCATAAACTTGACTGCTATACGTAACACTCACAAGTCAAGCAACGATGGAAGGCAGGGATGTGAACACAGATCAATTGCAATCGACGCTGAGAACACAAAAACGACGAAAACATCCACAAATTGAACGAGAGACGCGATGAAACCGCGGAAAATGTCCAGACTAGCAGATGACGATTCCGCAGATATAAAAATCACAGAAAATGACCACCAATAGACAAAATATAGAACACAAGAACGGTACTTTTGTGCGAGACAGACAGCGACACAACCTTCTATCAGTGATATCTTCTGATCACTCATTACTGTAGTGTCACATAACCGGTTAGATGACATGCCTAGTATAAATTATATCAAGTGGTGCATTTCTGCTACCACGAGAATTACCGTATGTAAATTATGTTGGTAGCTGATATGCTACCATTAATGACAAAAGTAAAATATTGAAAATACTGGATCAATTAAGACATAATATATCATTGCTACATGTTATAGAATACCAGTTTATCTTCTTAGATGCTAAATTATGTCGAATTCAGCCGAATATACTACGATTAGGCCCTATGATCACTATATATTTCACCATCGGTGATTAAGAAATGAGACGCTTCACTATTTCTAAGTGTATTCATTGGTTAATGCAGCGTACCGTATGTTAATAAAAGGATGATTATTCCTAAGTTTATACGAACAAACCAAAAATGTGCCGGTGGGGATTCGAACTCAAAACAGTTTTGGCGCTGTGCACGGTTACACATACAGCCTTTGACCACTGCGCTATCGCACACTTGCACATTGGGAAGACACGAGAAGATCTTATAACTATCAATGAAAACTGACTCAAGATTTGAATGAATTTGGTGTTAATTGCACTAAGATTAAATGTACTGGACTTATAACCCATTACTCCTCATAGCTTCTTACTTGAAATTATATATACATGTAGGCCTACATGTATGTATATCATTATCATTGTTTTGTAGGGTTTATCCAAAATAGTGTGATTGCTGTAGCAGTGTAGCCTATCTTTATTGATACTTTTAGAAACATGCGTAAGTATTTTTGATAATTATTTCAAGAATACCTTTCTGTCTTTCCAGAATGAACCTCGAAGAAGCAAATCTGATGCTATCGAAAAATTATACAAGAATAGTTCGCGCACCAACAGACCTACATCTTCCTTTGAATACTTCTCTGTTGCTGATGGTCATGAGAGCGGAAATGACAGTGACGATGACATCAATGACTCTGTGATGGAAACTATAGAAACCGTTCTCCTCAATATCGACGCGGAATCTGACGAAGACACCGACATAATCGAAAGCGAATGTGCAAATGTAGTGACTTTGAGTGACGCTGGTGAAAGTGAAGACAAAGGTCGAGGATGGAGACGTAAGGAATTTGAAGTAGAAGTGCAACCATTCCCTATTTTCGATGAAACGAGTGAGAATGATATGACTCCTTTATCATACTTCAAATCTTTTTTTTCAAACGAGATGTTTCATGAGATAGCTGATGAAACTAATCGATACTATTTTCAAAACAAGTCACCTAAAACACTCGATACTAACCCGAAAGAGATCGAAATCCTTGTGGGCATTTTATTTAAAATGGGAGTCGTGCAAATGCCTTCGGTCCGTGGTTACTGGGCAAAAGAAACTTTGTATGAGCCTGTAGCTTCTCAAATGTCTAGAACTCGTTTTGAGACTCTTTGTAGATACCTGCATTTTGTAGACAACACTGATGACGATTTAGACAAAAGTGACAAAGCATGGAAAATTCGCCCATTCATGGAGGCTCTGAGACAAAATTGCTTAAAGATCAGGCCTAATCAAAATCAATGTATTGATGAAATATCAATTTCT
This sequence comes from Prostheceraeus crozeri, assembly GCA_907163375.1. Taxonomy (NCBI): domain Eukaryota; kingdom Metazoa; phylum Platyhelminthes; order Polycladida; family Euryleptidae; genus Prostheceraeus; species Prostheceraeus crozeri. The sequence goes on along the minus strand of CAJQUW010001501.1, from coordinate 262,661 downwards.
TACCGAGGCAAAAAAGGACCAAGGCAATACAACCCAAAAAAACCTGCGAAATGGCACTTTACGGTGTTTGCCAGGGCGGACCCTACCGGCATTATTCATGACTTTTATCTTTACACAGGTGCGACTGGAGAAAAGCCAAGTGCAGCTGGTGTAAGTGGTGATCACATCATTCGTTTGGTGAAAAACCTACCCGAAGGAATTCCTTTCAAAATTTGTGCGGATAATTATTTTGTAGGATTACCCATGATACGATATTTACAAAGCAAAGGCTTTCATTTTACAGGAACATTTAGATACGGACGACTGCGGCCAAACTTCGTATCTGACAAGGAGTTGAAGGCAAAAGGAAGAGGTTCAGTGGATTATTGCGTTCAACAAGAAGACAACATAGTTGCAGTAAAATGGTTTGACAACCGTTTTGTTTTTATTGTCTCTACATACGTTGGTGTAGAGCCAATGATGACCATTGAACGTTACGACAGGAAGGAGAAAAAGTACGTCGAAGTCCAGTGTCCTCAAATAGTGAACGAATACAACAACAACATGGGAGGCATCGATCTTAACGATAAAATGGTGTCGCTATACTCATATAGGTTTCGCAGTAATCGTTGGCCTTTATATATATGGCATCATCTAACGCACATTGCCTTGGTAAACTCATGGCTATGTTACCGACGTGATTCGACACAAACAAGTGCAGGGCGGTTATCTTTGAAAGAGTTTCAACTGCAGGTTGCAGAAAGTCTCTTGAAATTTAATAAACCAGTTGGGCGTCCAAGTTTTCTAAAAGAACTGATGCCACCACGAAAAAAGCGTCTTCTAGTATCAATCAAGTCTCCTGACATACAGTTTGATCTCTATGATCATTTTCCAGAATACATGGATAGCAGATGTGCACAATGTTCGAGTCGCACAGTCTTTACATTCGTTCGTTGTAGAAAATGTGAAGTGTATCTTTGTTTCACGAAGGGAAAGAATTGTTTTTACTTGTATCACCATAAATGAACATTTACCGATACATGACTGAATGCTCAAAAATATGTTTGTGATCAATAACCATTCAAAATCAAAAAAATTATTCAAATATGTTTGTGTTTTCATTCGGACGTTATAAAATATCGGAAGAGAGAAAGGGGAGAGTCGAGAGAGAGAGAGAGAGAGAACATGCAAGATGAAAACATATGTAGAATTGATAGATGAAAGAAGAGAGATAAAAATTAATTGAAATATGTATCCTCATAAATTATCATTAAATACCCGTTGTAGCAGATATGCTACCAATCAGAAAAAGATCAATAATTGATCATTTTGAAAATGCGCGGTATATACTGAAATACTTGGTGATTAATAAGTTCATCGCCAGAAAAAATAATTTTTTTGTTAACGGGAACATATAACGGGCATTACTGGGTTAAGTCAAGACGCCCTACTTGTTAACTTCTGTGTCGCTGATAATTATTCAAGTCAAGGAACCTTATTCTCCTCAGTTAATTTATGTATTATTATCTTGCTATTTCTGTCGAGACGTACATGACGCCCCAGAATGTATTGGCGCCTATTAACTCCCTTCTAAACATGTCTTCTCTACTTGTAGCATGTTTGATTTTAAAGTTGCAGTTTTTCAACCTATTTTCCTATTCTGCAGCAGCGATTGAGAGTTTTTATAATGTAAACCTATTAACCTTGAATACTCTATAAATATTGGACAAATTACATGTTTTATTAATAAAAAAGCGATTTGACAACAACCTGACATATTCTCTCGTTGACTAAATGAATTTTCACAAATTTGGATTGTAGAATTGCACTGAGTCTAGACAAAGTTTTTAACATGTAATGTCTTCAATTCATTTTCTATGATTTGTATATGGTATTATCATGTTTCTCATCGGCAATATGCGAGAATGTGGCTCATGTGGACCCAATTCATCAAAATACTTGTTTGCCGACATCAGAAGGCTTGCCAAATCTCAATGTGTTTATCTTCATAGACAGAGGTGCATGAACATGATAAGAAATGACTTGAAGAGATTTCATGCTAAAAGTTATCAGAATAGATCATTGCAGGTCATCAGAGTAGTTGGTCAGTGTTAGTTAGAATGTTCAACGTTGGATTTTTAAACAGATTGTCTAAAATAAAAAGTGCAATCAGATGTATATTTATATTTTTGCTTTTAAATAAGATATTGATAAATTGAGCAATTGCGATGATGATTTCAATAAGATATAACTGAAATTTGAGAATGCACAATTCAAAAAGAAATTGTAGAACAAATCGAGCATCTTTAATTGTAGGCTAAAGTATCCAGCTAGTTTATTTAGAGAAGCAGAAAATTCAGCATTTGGAATTCAATTTCGGAAAAAGACTTCAATTTGGACAGCAAATATATCAAATTGGACACTTTTTCATTTATGAAGTAGTATATGACAAAATCAGCTTTATAGCACTAGACAAGTGTCTTCAATATCATGAAAACGTTATCCATGCATTAGAAATCAGTAGCGTATTCTCCGTTCCTGTGAGATCTTCGAGTCTTCGACTCATACCCAAAAGTAATCATCCTATAAAGAAAAGGACTATCACCGCTCATTAGCTTTTATTTTTATTTGAAAACTTCCTTGATTAATTTATGCAACTTAGAACCAATGGGTACAATATTGGCAATCAGTACAATGGCATAATTCCGATCTACAAATAAATTCCTTCGCATGGACAGCAGTTGACTGATGACGCAAACTTAGTACCCTCACATTCCTTTTCACTGCAAAGTTGGACAAAGTCTTGGTTTGGGTATGCTCCAAACAAAACATTCAACCTGTGGTGAACCCCAAAATTAGACTCAGGATTCGACAAAAGATTAGTTGAAATTTGATCTCGGATGGCGATGCTGAATGTCACAAACTCATCTACAACAAAAAATATTGGGCGCAAAGCAATAATTCTGGAATGCCTGCATTAACACAACAAAGTATTGAAATTTATAGAATGTGCCTATATACTGTGCATCAGCACATGTCATATTAACGCATATTTGCTGGCAAATTAATTTTGTACTTTGCTGCTGTATATACATTCTACCAAATAATTGGTTTGATTGATTATTTTCCATTTGAGACAAGCTGAAAACAATGATGTTGCAGTAAAATATGTATTTAGGCAAGGCCTTTCGACCGGCACAGCCAGTCATCGTCAGGCGAATGAGACATTCATGTCACAAATGTACAACACAAATCAAATGAAGCAGTCAACAATCTATTGTTTCATAAAAAATGGATCACCCTTAAACATCGCCTTAACTTCAACTTTGTCTAACTCCGCCAAACTTGAACGAATTTCTCTGAAATTTGGAAGATATGTCAGTTGTGCTTACTAATATCATTGTTGGAAATTTCAAGCATGAATATTGAGTTGTTTTCCTGTTATAGATAAAAAAGTAGTAGAAGTAGTAAGCAAGTGACAAACACTCGACCGGCGCCCCCCCCCCTCTGGAACGGTAGAGTGTCGTGGTCGGCCGCCGTGGTGCTTCGTGTCTGAGTCCCCCCCCCCTCTGGAACGACAGAGGTTGTGGTCTGTCGTGGTGTGCCGGCCAGGTGGGTTTACGTTCACAACATGTTCGCTGACTCCCCCCCCCCTCGAAAACGACAGAGTGTGAGACTCGGGTGAGTTGGTCCGACCGCCTGGTTGACGTGGGCGACCGTCCAGGTTGACGTGGGCGACCGTCTAGGTTGACGTGGGCGACCGTCTAGGTTGACGTGGGCGACCGTCTAGGTTGACGTGGGCGACCGTCTAGGTTGTCGTGGATGGTGAAATGGCTGCCAGATTCGGATTCAGCGTAAAATTCTGCATCGGTAGGGTGAGTTTCAAGGCAATCGACGAGAAAAAATTTTTCTTCAAAATTTTAACAGAGTTAGAATTTGGGACGTTTTGGTGTGTAGCGCCCAAACGAAGCATCGGATGAGAAAACGGAGGCCAGATTCGGATTCAGCGTGAAATTCTGCATCGGTAGGGTGAGTTTCAAGTCAATCGGAGAGAAAAAATTTTCGCTGACGTCCCCCCCCCTCTGGACAGCTCGCTTCGATTTTGGCTTCCAGTGGACGGATTTTGTCGTGCGATTGCTCGTTTGAAAGCTAAGAGTGAGACAAATTCACTGAAAGAATCGGCTTGTTCCTATCTGTCTTCGTTTAGATGTGAGACGCCATTTAAGATTTTGGGACATTGGCGAAAAACGACAGAGTTAGAATTTGGGACGTTTTGGGCTGTAGCTTCAAAAGGAAGCATCGGATGGGAAAACGGATTTCAGATTTGGAATCAGCGTGAAATTCTTTATCTGTATGGTGAGTTTCAAGTCAATCGGAGAGAAAAAATTTTCAACATTTTTCGAAAAAACGACAGAGTTAGAATTTTTGCGATGGCTGCCTACTGTAGAGCCAAAACGAAGCATCGGATGAGAAAACGGAGGCCAGATTCGGATTCAGCGTGAAATTCTGCATCGGTAGGGTGAGTTTCAAGTCAATCGGAGAGAAAAATTTTCGCTGACGTCCCCCCCCCTCTGCACAGCTTGCTTCGATTTTGGCTTCCAGTGGACGGATTTTGTCGTGCGATAGCTCGTTTGAAAGCTAAGAGTGAGACAAATTCACTGAAAGAATCGGCTTGTTCCTATCTGCCTTCGTTCAAAAGTTAGAGCGGTTACAAGATTTTAGGTCGGAGCTCGCTTACCTGAAAAAATCCTAAGTGTCAGAGTGACTTTGTATGGGTAAAATTTTGAAAATTTTCCAAAGTGTGGAATTTCGACCTGCGACCGTCACCAAAACATTTTTCATCAAATTCTGAAATTTCACTGACGTCCCCCCCCTCTTATCGATTGCATATTCACAGGGTATATAAGAACGGGATCGGGAGAGGAATTTCACTAAGTTGAGAAACTGACTACAGGTAAGTCGTTTCTCTTGAGGTCCGATATCGGACTTCTGACTTTACATTGCTGATATCAGCTAAGGTGTCAGACTTATAGGTTAGTCAGTATAGCATGACTGACCATTTGATGATAGTAGGCCGAAATCTTCAAACGGCTATAACTTTGCTTCTACAAGTCCTTTAGACTTGATTCAAAAAACATTCGACAGCGTTTGCTATGCTGAAGGTGACAGACTACTTATAAACGTTTTATGAGTAGTACTAAAATACTGAAAAAATTAAATTCATATTTAATGATAATAATTAAAGTTTTTGAATAAAAAGCAGTCGTTTATGAGTCTCTGTGACTTGGGTCGTTTCCTCTTGTAAATAACTCCACCGGTTTTCATGTCAAAACTGGGGCCCGGATACCAACACAGTGATATGACGCACGCTCTGTCCGATCGAGGTTGGATTTGCGGGTCGAGGCCTTGGAGCTGGGATAAGATCCCCTCTGAGTAATGCCTGTAACGGATTCAAGAGCTTAACACCCAAACGGTTGCTGACTTGCTATCAAATGTTTGGTGACTTAGTCTTTCAATGCATATCAGCAAGTAGTATCCTATAAACACTTGCTATCAAATTTTACTCTATCTTTACAGAATTATCATGACAAAATCGAGTAATGCCAAGATGTTGGTGGGCAAGTGTAGTTGTGGCAAGATTGCCAGAGGTAGCGAACTGAAGAAACATTTAAAAGAAAAAGAGGGGACGATGGGCCATGAGAGGAAAGTGATGTTGAGGTTGTGTGTGTCTTGTCGGAAATGTGTGATGGGGGATGAGAAGGAATTTATGAAGGCGCATTTGCAGTGTGAGAGTGGGAACATCGGAGAGAAGGGGTTCAAGGCATGGTTTGAGGGAGAGTTGTTGGAAAGGGAAGAGGTGAGAAAGGCGGTGGCAACGATTCAGGACGTGATTGGGGAGAAAGTGGTGAGGAATGCGAGTGATGTGATTTCGAGTGATGGGAGTTCGAATGAGGAAGTTGAGTTGAGAGCGAATATGAAGAAGAAGGATGATGTTGATTTGGATGCGGTGATGGAAGATTTGTTTGGGGACATAGCGGATTTGAAGGAAGAGTGGGAGGGGGAGGAAGTGGCTAAGCCGATGGCAGCGTCATCGCCACGGCAGCAAGAGGCGTATGACACGGAGGTATTTGTGAGAATGAAGGATCGTGTGATGGCTTTGGAAAGTAATAATAGAAAAGTTTTGAAGGAGAATGAAGAGCTGAAGGTGAAGGTTGAGGGTATAGGGCAACGAGGGAAGAGTTGGAGAGCTTGAGAAAGAAGGAGAAGGAATGGATGGCGGAAAGGAGCGAGTTGATGAGGAAGGCAGGTTTGGTGGAGAGTTTGCAGGCGAGTGTGTCGAGGAAGGATGAAGAGATAGAGCGGATGCGAAGCGTGGTGAAGGAGACGGAGGAGGTGAAGGTTATTAATAAGAGGTTGACGGGTGAAGTGGAGCGACTGCATGAGCGTTTGAAGTGTCGAAAAAGGAGAGTGTATGAAGTCCATCTTCCCCTCTTTGAGAATAATGTATGCGACGCCCCAACCATCACGGATGACCCCAACGTGACCCAGCAGTGTTATGAGGGCGACGGAGTCCGATGTCTCCACATGAGTATGGACGTTACCGGTCAGCTTGAAGACTTCGTCGTCCGAAAAGTTCGGAAGAAAGTTCCCAGTAAGCTTCCTCAACATGATCATTTTTGTAGCTCATCTAATCTCCTATTCTTTTTCTTTCAGAGTTTTTGCAGAAGTGAGAGGAGTGTCGGTGGACGGAGAACGACCCATGGGCTCTTTTAAGGGCCAACCTTCTAATGCAGCTAAAGCGGTCCCAAGCCCGCCACATATCCTCGGATATGGAATGCAGAGGGGAAGAAAAATAATGAATGGAATGAAATGGGAGGACACTCACGCGCCACACGCAACATAACACACTTCTCTCTTCCGTAGTCTAACAAGCTCTTTACACATGGATCGCAGTCGATTGCTATCCCTGTATCAGAAGTGTAAGCTATCTTAATTTTATTTGACACTATTTCATCTATCATCATCGTCCATATGAAATGTTTTAAGATTTACAAGTTAGACTAAGCGTGCTACTATTTCCAAATGAAAATGTATACATGGTTAAATCATCCACTTAACCCCATCCGTAGTCTAACAAGCTCTTTACACATGGATCGCAGTCGATTACTATCCCTGTATCAGAAGTGTAAGCTATCTTAATTTTATTTGACACTATTTCATATATCATCATCGTCCATATGAAATGTTTTAAGATTTACAAGTTAGACTAAGCGTGCTACTATTTCCAAATGAAAATGTATACATGGTTAAATCATCCACTTAACCCCATCCGTAGTCTAACAAGCTCTTTACACATGGATCGCAGTCGATTACTATCCCTGTATCAGAAGTGTAAGCTATCTTAATTTTATTTGACACTATTTCATCTATCATCATCGTCCATATGAAATGTTTTAAGATTTACAAGTTAGACTAAGTGTGCTACTATTTCCAAATGAAAATGTATACATGGTTAAATCATCCACTGAAGCCCCATTCAAGTACGTCAGTATGAAAGCAAAGATAATATGAAGTAAAAATTTATTATGGCATGTATTTCAAAAGGTCTTCATCGTCAATATCGTCCCAGAGTCTGGCTTCACATAGATAACAAAAACAGTTCAGTTGCTTTAATCGTTCTTCCACTGCGAGCCTCACTTTATCAATATACTCCCACTCTGCCATAGTTCGTGGCTGGGAGTTAGGGGTGTACCACTCCCATAATTGCTGGAGGAATTTCGTGCTGGTGATCTCCATCACATCGTCAGTATCGTACTGGAGATACTTCCACCTCACGCCTGTTAAGTCGGGACACTCCTTCTCACATACACTCTCCTCTTCCTCGTCCGCTGGTAATGATAACTTTCGTATATTGTCCAGTCGGTACACCTTCTCCACCTTCGCCTTTCTTGGTGCATTTGGTGTAACGAGCGCCTTTGGTGTTGAGCATGGAGAAGAGAATTTTGTGTTTGATGTTGTTGGAGGGCTTGTCATGTTGACTGTGAATAATGACTTTGAAATGTTTTCTAATTCTTAAGTATACACAAGCAGCCAATCAGAATGAACATCCAATGAATGAAGAGAATGAAAGTATATAAGCAAAGTGACATCCGTATCATTTCACTCTGTCTTTGAGACGCATAAGTGAACTGTTCTCTGACGAATTCTGTATTTGAGGCGTACAAGTGAACTGCTCTTTAGTGAATTCCAAATTTGAGTGAAGTCTCTATCTTGTTGAAGTATCAAGCTTAAACATAATTTCGTTCAAATGGTAAGTTGAAAATTTCCTCTCTCATCTCCCTCAAACGTGTGGCTAATAGCATCTTCCTCAATTTCAGGCATCAACTTCATCACCAACACCCTCCCTTCTCGAGGAAAGTTTAGAGTTGTTGAGTCAAGGTAGGTTGTAACAATACACTGAGACTTGAACAGAGATGAAAGAATGATTTCTCTTTCAGGTGATACCAGTTCCATATCAACATTGTCACGGGAATGCGACGATCGGCAATGTGCTGACTGTGGACACATCTTCACGAGGAAGCGTGATCTCATCCGACACATCAAGCGAGGTGTTTGTAGACCTAAGCCGGCATCAATCTCCGAAGGTAGGGATGATTCTGTTAACGATGTCTCCTTTTCTTGCGATTTATGCATTCAGTCTTTCGAGACACGTTTTGAACTATCTTCGCACAGACTTCAACATACACACACGAACGATACCTACACCAACGGTACCTCCTCTATCCGACTCACTGAGGTGTCCATAAATAATTTAGTGAGGAACTACCAGATGGACTCCTCAGAAACCATTGCTAACTTTGAGGAATGGTTTCATCAAAATTCATCATTGATAGAAGCGCTCTTCAACAATTTAGACAATTTTAGAATGAAGGCGCTCATCTATCTTAAAATAAAATATGTAAAAATCGACCACCATACTGGACAAATAATAGAGAGGTTGGAGTTTCACATACCCTCCTCTCCTGCAACCGAAGTTGTAGACTGTGAGTCTTGGATAAATTTTCATATCCAAGGGTTAAAATTAAATATAGATAAATTTAACGAGCGTGATAGTGGACTCGTTTTTGATGGTATTGAGACCGCCATGATTAAAATCAGTTTATTAGGAAATCATAGTGGTCGAGGCTCCTTTAAACTTCCGAAAAATTTAAGAAATAAAGCAGCAGTCATTTCTGTAGATTGCGAATCGCAATGTTTTAAGTATGCCGTCCTCTCCATTCTCCACTATAATGATGTGCAGAATAGTCGATACCGCAAGAGTAAGTATCAACAGTGGGAGAATGAATTAAACTTCGATGACTGTAATAGTGACGATATGAAAATTAAAGATATAGAAAAATTTGAAAAATTGAACAACATCAAAATAGTTCTCCATGTTTGGGAAAAGGGATTGAAGGGTGTGCGCTACAACTCGCGTTCGAGTTGTTATGAACGTACAGTAAACCTGTTATTAGTAAAACAGGATGATAGTGAGGAATGGCACTACTGCGGTATTCCCAAAATCTCTCGCTTATACCACCACTTAGAAAACTCTAGTAGAGAGTTATATTACTGCGACAGATGTATTCGCCACTTTAGGAGGAAAACTAAATTTGAAACTCATTACGAATGGTGTAAGCGAGGTAAACTGCAAATGGAGCGCATGCCCAAAGATAAGGAGTTTTCATATAGAGAGAATGGTGATGAACTAAGTCCTCTTCGTGTCATCTATGCTGACATCGAATGTTATATCGATGATAACATCCATCGACCAGCAGCCATTTCCTGCTATGAAGTATGGCATGATCACTTTAGGAGTAGGCAAAATAAAATGCGCGTCTGGCAAGGTGAGGATTGTATTTACCAATTCCTACAATTCATCGAACAGGCTGTAAAATTTCAACAAAAACATGATGGTGAACTCTATCGCAGATCATTGCATATGACAGCAGATGATCAAGCAAAATTTGATAGTTGCAACATTTGCCCCAAATGTAGGAAAACATTTGACGATGATAAGATTAAGAAAGTGCGCGACCATGATCACATCAATGGTAAATTTAGAAACGCACTCTGTTCAAAATGCAATTTTTCACTTAGGATGAAACGGCGTACATTACCCGTCATTTTCCATAATTTCAAGGGCTACGACAGCCATATGATAATAAAAGGAGGTTTAGGTCAAATGAAAGTGTGGAAGCTTGATGTAATAGCACAAACGAGAGAGAAGTTTATGGCCATGACAGCAAAAGTGCCTGTCGATAAAACTAAAGAAAATAAGACGGTCTATTTTGATATAAAATTTTTAGATTCCTACCAATTTATGACTGCATCACTGGCCTCTCTCGTGCAAAATCTAAAGTCTCTTCCACTAACACAAAATCTTAAGAAACAATACCCAAATCTAACCGATGAAGTCATCACACGGAAAGGAGTCTTTCCATATGCATATTTAGATGCGATTAGTAAACTCGGCGAGACTTCTCTTCCGCCCATAGATAAATTTAAAAATGATTTGACCGGCGCAGAATGTAAGACCGAAGATTTTGATCATGCACAAGATGCATGGATAAAATTTGACTGCCATACATTTGGTGAATATATGATTGCCTACCTTAAGTTAGATGTATTTTTGCTGGCTGATGTATTTCAGGAGTTTCGACGAGTGGCATTAGAAGAAGATAAGTTAGATCCCGTCCACTTTGTCAGTCTGCCAGCCATGTCATTTAAGTCTGCTTTTAAAATGACTGGTGAGACCATTCATCTCTTACAAGATCCAGAGATGTATAATTTATTTGAGCGAGGAATTCGCGGTGGTCTCACATTTGTAAATAAACATAGGTTAAAATCTGAAACAGTAGGCAATGACCAGACTCATCTGAAGTATTATGACCAAAATAATTTGTATGGTAGTTCATTATCCAAACCGCTACCTCACTCTGAGTTTAGCTGGTTAGATGATAGTGATATTCAACATTTCTCCAACCCTTCTAACATACTAGCAATTCCAGATGAAGGTGATTGGGGATATTATTTTGAGATAGATCTAATCTATCCGAATAATATTAAACATAAAACCGTAGATTTTCCACTCGCACCCGAATCAGGTGAAGTGAGTAAAGATATGTTTTCCGACTTTATGAAACAATTTCATAAAGATTTAGAATCATGTGGACAACCCGACTATAAGCCTTGTCGCAAACTTTTACTCACCCAGTATGATAAAGAAAACTATCTAGTCCACTTTAGCATCTTAAAATTTTATTTAGAAATGGGTATGATTTTAAAAAGAGTTCACCGCATTATTAAATTTAGACCGAAAGCCTTCCTCAAGCCATATATTGATAGCAACAGCCAGAAACGTGCACTAGCCCAAAATAACTTTGAAAAAGATTTTTATAAATATAAGAACAACAGTCTATTTGGTAAGACGATGGAGGATGTTAGAAAGCGCGTAAACTACAAACTAGTTAATGATGATCAAAAGTATCACAAATTGACCTCATCACCTCTATTCATCGATAGAGACATTATCGATGAGGACCTTATAGGTGTTAAAATGATAAAATCTGAAGTTGAGTTGTGCAAACCCATCTATATTGGTCAAGCTGTACTAGATTATTCTAAGCTTGAAATGTACCAACTCTTTTATAAAATACTAAAACCATGTCCTCTCGTAAAAGAGGTTCGTTTGTTGGGTGGTGATACAGATAGTTTCTTCTTAGGTATTACCACTCAAAAAGATTTAAATTTCAATGAAGTAGGAAAATCTTTAGAAAGATATTTTGATACATCAAATTATCCTGCTGATCATCCACTCTACTCCATCAAAAATAAGGCAAAACTTGGCTGCTTTAAGGATGAGACAGCAGGGAAGGAAATAGATGAAATGATTCTCCTCCGTCCAAAAATGTATTCTATGAAATTAAAGGATAGTGATGATAGCATTAAGCGCGCTAAAGGCATATCAAAATCCATTGTGCAAAATATGAAACATAAGAATTTCAGGAAAGCCTATAGAAATAAAAATATAACGTTTGTCAATATGACAATCTTAAAATCTAAGTCGCATGAGATCAAAACTCATACTTTTAGGAAACGGGCGCTTTCAGCATGGGAGGATAAGAGGTGCTGGTTAGAACACAACATATCTCTTCCACATGGACATCCTGACACAAACATACCACCACCCAAAAGAATTAAACTCACACTACCACATTCAGGAGACGTCTTAGCATAATCATCCTTAACTTAGTATTTTGATGTTGATTTCTGTAGATAAACATTGTTGTTTTATGTATCGCATGAGATTGTTTTTTCCTTGTGAATATGTGTCCACATCTGTACATTCCCCATGTGATGACTTTTCCACTGAAAGACATTTTTCCTATCCCTGTATATTTCCACCCTTCACGAAGTAAAAAGACTTTTTGTATATAACAATGTTTATTGAAGTGCGCTCATGTATATATTTTCAGTGGATGTTGTATAAAGTCTATTGCTTCACATTCATGCACATATTTCAACTTTTCATATTTCAATTGTCAACTTTAGTAAATGCATTCAGCGCAAATTCAGGCTTATTCAATGTCAGCTTGAATCGCATGCTGGTATTACAGAGTAAAAACTTTGACTGTCTAAAGAAGTCTAAATTCAGCGGACCATATAGCTGACATACTCTACTATCTTTAATCATAGCAGATCGCTTTACAAAGCCACTGTTTGTTTCAACATCAAATTTTCCTGCTTCATCTCTGTACCATCCCATGGCTTCCATATGACTTTTTTGTGCTGCTGGATGAAACTGTGATACATGATTGAAATATGATTTATAGGGATAATCGCTTTGACCACCTTCCACCTGCTGCTCTCCAATCGTTAGAGAAACATCGCGAAGTAATGTAGTCAATGGTAAATTGTTCAGTCCAACTTTATGTGCATCGTCAATAGCAGTTCCATCTGCTTGCTGAATTCTAAACCTCAAATCAAGCATCGCATAACTCAAATCTATGTAGTCATCACTACCACCAGGAATAACAAATTCAATGGGGCCAGCATTCTCAGCTGTTCGAGGATGATAATCTACAATACTTGAACTAAGAATATCTGTCTGTATGGCTTGTTGATCGAACAAACAAAAACCGGAAGTTTTACACTCCATGATTAGAAGTTATAGCAGCGTCGTCATTTAGCGCCTGATGAATGATTAGAGCCTCTGCGACGTTTGCGTGAATGCCTTTTGACTGAAGATCGCACCTTACCAGCTCCGCGATGTTTCCTCCTTCCTTTATTCATTCGTTTAGGTGATTTCTTTCCTTGAGTAACACCAGCAATGGTCTGCTTCAATGTTTTTAAACCGCGTTCCTTCCCACGATTCAACAAACTGCTCTTAAAACTTCTACCTCTGGAAAGATCACTAGCAACATCACCAGCAAAGCCAACGGCATTACTTAAAACATTTCGTTTTAAAGATCTACCGACATTGGATATGAGAGGTGCTACAACAGATTTCAGTGCACCAAGTATGCTACCTCCACGTTGGCGGCGAGCACCGATGTAAATTTGTCCTCCGCCACTTACATAGGAGGGTCGTGAATAAAATGAGGCAGTTGGATTCATAGCTCAAACCCTAAACATTGTTAGTTACAACTTTGCATGAATCACTGTCGATCACTTAGATGAAAGATGTCGGCACGACGCATCCAAGAGTTCATACTTGAAGGATAACCAGTCCATTTAACAAGACACCATTCTTCACCTTGCCGTTTTTTACATCGAATGATTTTCTCTACCAAATATGTTTCACTTTCAGTGACTACCTCAATCTCATCGCGGTAAAAGCTACCCTCAATTTCTTCATTATCGTAATCTTTCAACTTGTAGGTGGTCGGAGAGTCTTTTTGATTAATCCTTGATACTGTAAATACCTCCTCTGTCCAATTCGGAAGGTACCCTTTAGCAAAAACACTTTTCACTTTTGAGATACGAACTTTATCGCCAATTTTCACATCACTTTTCACATGAGTGCGTTTACGTTGGAATGATTCGCGCACTTTATCTACATTGTCAGCATTTACATCTACTGGTCTGAGTCCAATAGAACGATGGATAGAGTGATTGTAGGCATGGAGTGTATCTTGTAGAACCTTTGTCCAATTTTGTGTCAAGTTGGCAGTAAAATGTCGCCACAAGCGATTTTTTAATGTGCGATTAAAACGTTCAACGAGTGCAGCTTTATAAGCGCTCTTTACACTAAACAACTCAATGTCATGCCTCTCAAATAATCTTGTCACATGCTGATTTTCAAACTCTTTTCCTTGATCACTCTGAATTCTTTTTGGAATGCGACCTTCTCGAAAAATTGTTTGGAATGCTTTTGCTACTCCTTTCCCTTCTTTAGTTTTTAAAGGTTGAGCCCACGCATAACGCGAGAAAATATCAATGACGGTTAAAATAAAATTATTACTCGAGTTATGTTTTGAAATGGAGGCAACATCGCACAAATCTGCTTGCCACTGTTCATCGATGTCATGAACAATATAATGGCGGGTGCGGTACTTCTTTTTCGCTTGTTTGTGGAGTGTATAGGTAGCCTGACCCTTTAACCATCGTTTCACTTGTGATTGTGGAAGACCACTCGCTTTTGATAATTTCTTGATAGATGCAAATCCTGCCGGATGTTTTACATCATAATAGATTGACTTCAAACGTTCAGTCGATGACGGCTGACTCTTTTTCCTCCTTCTCATCTTTTTGTTTTCTTGCCTTTCTACATTTACAACAACTGCAGCATTTAGCTTTAGCGGTTTTGCGATCGTGTTCACATTGCTTAGGGGTTTCATTATGAGAGCTGGCGCAGCAAGTGCAAGTGACAACGACATTCACCTCTGGCGGCTCATTACATGGCAAGCAACACATCTGCTTCATGTTAATAGTCTGAGAACATGTATTTCCTAGGAGGAGCTGTTTTACGTTTTCCTTTTACCAGTTTTAGTGGCGATGTAGATCTACGTCGAGTTCTTCCTCTTGTTTGCTTAGTGAGTGTGGGAGGGGATGTAGCAGGTGACGCCTTAAACCAATTTGTTGGCATTTTCATCGCCTGAAGCATTGGAGTAGTAGCCACTGTTGAATCAAGTTCTTTCAATGTCTCATTATTTAAAGCAAATTTTGGCACATTATGCTTTTTCAATAGTTTAAGAAAGTATGACCAACCAGGTGGAACATAGCCCTGACGGCGCTTTCTACGTGTCGCATACTGAATCAAGTCTTCATAACGTGAAGCATCAATCACTTTATTTTCATCTGTAATGATTTCTCCTCTATCATTTACATTGAGATGGGGTTCAATACTGTTGAAAAGAGATATGGCATGTGCGCGAGATGCTAAAGGTGTAGCAGTCGATACAGAGTCACGCATCTTATTCTTCAAGTTTTTCAATTGCTCAACAGTTTCCGATTGTAATAATACAGCACGATGTGGATCTTTGATGTGAACATTTTGCTGATAATCTATTTCTTTCCTATACATTTGATTTGCAAGAGGTTGCTTTACTTGCTGCATGGCAGTCAATTGTACATATTCATCCTGAGGAATAACAATCATGCGAGAATAAGAACTCATAGTTTGTAGATAATCATGGGAGTTTTCAAAATATCACTTCGAAATCTAAATTCTTCCGGACACTCTTGCGTAAAGTCAATGAATAAGTAACCGTATGGTTTTTCAGTAGCTGCTTGAAAAATTTCAATTAAGGCTTTTGATCCTCTGGGTGCAACTTGTCGCGCTAAAATTTCAAATTGACTTTTATCTCGCGGATTCTTGAAAATAGCATAATAGTGTGTATTCAGGTTTACGAGCTTGTTTACGAGCTTCTTTTCCATCAGGAAACAAATTTTGTGTAATATAGATGATAAAACACCTTTTATGGTGTGCTGCGCGAGTGAACATATCTGTAACATCTTTTGAATTCTTACTTTCTTTTAACAAATCATCCAATACAACAACATCATTAGACTGAAGTTTATCCACTGGAATAATTCCTTCATGTCGAATAAAGTTGCGACTTTGCAATTCCTGAAACAGCGACGGTTGATAAATACCATAACACCAAATCACTCGATTGATAGGTTCCTTAAACAACTCCCTTCTTTTATCCAATAAATTCAGCGTGAAAACAGTTTTACCTGCATGAGATGGACCTGATACAGTCAGAACTTTATCACATTGAAGTCTGAAATCCATTTTATTACTTTGAGACTCAACATTTGCATAATTAACGCTTAGAGCCAAAGATATTTCCCAATAGGTTGCCCACGGCAGGAGCTATCATTGGAAGTATTGCTGAAAGGAAACCGCCCTTTTGTGTTAGAGTTTTCCTCTTTCTTTGAAGGGCGACTTTAGGATTGGAGATGAAACGCAATTTCGTAGCATATCGCTTAAGTAACTTTCGTTGTTTTGGCGCTAATTTCTTCGTCCTCAACTTCCTCACATGAGAAATAATTTCACAAATGAATTTATCGTTAGCATGTCGTATAGCATTGTATCGCTGATTTGCTTTCATTCGTCGGAGAGCTTGAATGGCTGAAGAAAACTTTTGACTTTTACGTTTCGTCATTTTACGTTTCGCCATTTTCCGTGTTAGTCTTTGCTAAAACCTATCTTTACCACATTTGCATAGGTACTAACTATTGCGACATAAGTGACACTCGAAATGAGCAATGTCACAGTGGTTACATTGGCAAAGTTGAATGCAATTACGTATGAAACAGCGTTGACAAAAAGCATGCTTACATCTCTTGAAGATGCGCTTTTCATTTCCATCCTTTCGCTTACATACATCGCAACACATAGTTTCACCGTTACTGATGTCTATAGCAAGTCTTTTTGAAGATATGAATTTGCTAGCCTTTTCTAAATAATAGACGCATGTACAGAAGGAATATACTTCGAGAGTGAGCAGACATAGCTCGAAAACCAGTTGTGCTGCAATCAAGTACCACTGCATTTTCAATTTTTCTTTATGGAAAGTTGAATATGAATATCTGAAATCGCTTCAATCACTAGACTGCTACCATGATGGTTAAATGCGTTAAGACGTTCAGCAATTTTTATCATATGTCTTTTAAAAAATTCTTCGGGGTGATCTACCACTTCCATTGAATAAGAAGCAAAATGGAAAGAGCGACTTTCCACCTCTTCCTTTCCAAAATGACTAAACTTAATTTTCGCAACTAATCGCGCCATGACAATGCTATCAGAGAATGTATTCATTAACTCTAGAAATAGAGTGCTAGCATCATCGACCACTGCTTCGATGTCGGTCTCATCTTTATGAAAATTTATCACATAATCTTGAACAGCTCCTTTTAAACTTTGCCTATGAAAACGTAATGTTCAGCAGTCGTTTGAGAAAGACATGATCGCGCTTTAACTAACCCATCCATTGCATGAAAACAACAACTCTTCTCATAGTAACATTTATTGAATAACGGTAACAAGCATGCATTATAAATCAATGGTTTGAAAGAGATAAAATAGATACAGCTGATAACTATCATACAGCGAGCAATGATAACCATACAGGACTTTGGCAGTGTTGAGGTAAGGAGGAAAGAAGCATTGGTTATGAACGTAGCTACTACAACGAACAGACAAAATAGGAACACACAAATCCTTAAAACGTTTCGTGACTTCATGATAATGTTGATTCACTCTACTATCCCAAGGCGGGAGCAAAATATCATCAATGATTAGATTGGGAAATACTTTCCTCTCCTTACCAGGATTATTACAAAAGATGCGTATAACATTGAAAGCAGCTAACCATCGTTTAAAGTCAATAAGAAGAGCACTTTCACAAGAAAAGCCATAGTCTTGCAAATATTTCAGATTAAGTCCATGAATGTGTTTTCTCGCCCATTGATCAACATTGGGATCGCAGTTGGCATGTTGATGATAGACACTAACAATCTGATATGTCCAATTGTTCATAGCAATAGCACTGAGCTCCTGTACAGGTTCACCCTCACAGTCCATAAAAATGATGATAGAAGCCTAAAACGGAAATTTACAGATCTAAGGAAACGTTCTATAACATATTACAAAATGAAGAATTACATCGATGCTTTTCACGACAAAATACACAAATGATATGATGGCAACGAAGAAGTAAAATGTATCTAATAAGACCACGTCTACGACACTCAAAGCACATAAGCGAATTGTCATAGGGTAGAGTTAGGAAAGGACTAGTAATTCTCCTTCTTTGATTTGCGTTTTGATGTAGCATTCTTCTCCGACTTGCGCTTCGTACCACTGCTGTTAAGGATTTGATCAATTATGTCGTCCACGTTGGGTGGTTTCGGAATATATAGGATGGATTCCATATGCATGGAGAGAGAGGCTATTTTATTATCCTTGTGTCGACCATAATATAGCCCATTCACTTTGAAAAGGATATCCCAAGTACCTTCTCCGAGCTCATCACATCTGATGGGTATTGAATGATCTCCATCCTTCTTATAGTAAGTACACCAATGTGATACCGGTAGGCAAATGTGATTACCATCCCAAATCTTTCTATAGGGAGTATCCTTGTCATCTCTCGCCTTCAACTCTTGAGCAAGAGGAGTAGGAATGTCCATATTTAATGTCACGTACTCCTCAATAATATCAAGTTGTTGGCGAATGTACGGACTCACGGGGATCAGTATGTAGTCCCCATACTGATTGTGCATTATCTTGACATCCGTGGAAGGGAGCATTCCCGTTTGGAGTACTACGCTATGATCATCATAACGCAAGGCTTGTTTAAATTTACGCTGTAGCGGTGTAGGATTATGTACCTTGGTTGTTTCTTCCACTGGTCTCAGTTGTAGATGATCTGACCGTAGCGAACCTTGTAGATTCTGACCGCCATTTTGTCCTACTAGTGCAGCAGATGGAGTAGATGCCTGAAAATGAAAAAAGATTGTATTAAGTTTACGTTCAAGGGAGGAGAGGGAGGGAAGTAGCGACTTACCATTTTAGTTGGATAATAGAACAGGGAACTAGAGAGAGAGAGAAAATGTGCGTCCGTCACTCGTGTGATTCAACGATGGAATGATTCTCACTGTGGAAGGCTCGCTATTTATAAAGAAATGCTAGATTCTCATTGGATGATGATCCTCATTGGACAATAACATCAAGCTGATTCCAAATCTGGCCTCCGTTTTCCCATCCAATGCTTCGTTCTGACGCTGGAGCCCAAAACGTCCAAAATTCTAACTCTGTCGTTTTTCGACTATCTCCCAAAATCTTAAATGGCGTCTCACATCTAAACGAAGACAGATAGGAACAAGCCGATTCTTTCACTGAATTTGTCTCACTCTTAGCTTTCAAACGAGCTATCGCACGACAAAATCCGTCCACTGGAAGCGAAAATCGAAGCAAGCTGTCCAGAGGGGGGGACGTCAGTGAAATTTCAGAATTTGATGAAAAATGTTTTGGTGACGGTCCCAGGTCGAAATTCCACACTTTGGAAAATTTTCAAATTTTTACCCATACAAAGCCACTCTGACACTTAGGATTTTTTCAGGTGAGCGAGCTCCGACCTAAAATCTTGTAACCGCTCTAACTTTTGAACGAAGACAGATAGGAACAAGCCGATTCTTTCACTGAATTTGTCTCACTCTTAGCTTTCAAACGAGCTATCGCACGACAAAATCCGTCCACTGGAAGCCAAAATCGAAGCAAGCTGTCCAGAGGGGGGGGCGACGTCAGTGAAATTTCAAAATTTGATGAAAAATGTTTTGGTGACGGTCCCAGGTCGAAATTCCACACTTTGGAAAATTTTCAAAATTTTACCCATACAAAGTCACTCTGACACTTAGGATTTTTTCAGGTAAGCGAGCTCCGACCTAAAATCTTGTAACCGCTCTAACTTTTGAACGAAGACAGATAGGAACAAGCCGATTCTTTCAGTGAATTTGTCTTACTCTTAGCTTTCAAACGAGCTATCGCACGACAAAATCCGTCCACTGGAAGCGAAAATCGAAGCAAGCTGTCCAGAGGGGGGGGGACGTCAGTGAAATTTCAGAATTTGATGAAAAATGTTTTGGTGACGGTCCCAGGTCGAAATTCCACACTTTGGAAAATTTTCAAATTTTTACCCATACAAAGCCACTCTGACACTTAGGATTTTTTCAGGTAAGCGAGCTCCGACCTAAAATCTTGTAACCGCTCTAACTTTTGAACGAAGACAGATAGGAACAAGCCGATTCTTTCAGTGAATTTGTCTTACTCTTAGCTTTCAAACGAGCTATCGCACGACAAAATCCGTCCACTGGAAGCGAAAATCGAAGCAAGCTGTCCAGAGGGGGGGGGGACGTCAGTGAAATTTCAGAATTTGATGAAAAATGTTTTGGTGACGGTCCCAGGTCGAAATTCCACACTTTGGAAAATTTTCAAATTTTTACCCATACAAAGCCACTCTGACACTTAGGATTTTTTCAGGTGAGCGAGCTCCGACCTAAAATCTTGTAACCGCTCTAACTTTTGAACGAAGACAGATAGGAACAAGCCGATTCTTTCACTGAATTTGTCTCACTCTTAGCTTTCAAACGAGCTATCGCACGACAAAATCCGTCCACTGGAAGCCAAAATCGAAGCAAGCTGTCCAGAGGGGGGGGGCGACGTCAGTGAAATTTCAAAATTTGATGAAAAATGTTTTGGTGACGGTCCCAGGTCGAAATTCCACACTTTGGAAAATTTTCAAATTTTTACCCATACAAAGTCACTCTGACACTTAGGATTTTTTCAGGTGAGCGAGCTCCGACCTAAAATCTTGTAACCGCTCTAACTTTTGAACGAAGACAGATAGGAACAAGCCGATTCTTTCACTGAATTTGTCTCACTCTTAGCTTTCAAACGAGCTATCGCACGACAAAATCCGTCCACTGGAAGCCAAAATCGAAGCAAGCTGTCCAGAGGGGGGGGCGACGTCAGTGAAATTTCAAAATTTGATGAAAAATGTTTTGGTGACGGTCCCAGGTCGAAATTCCACACTTTGGAAAATTTTCAAAATTTTACCCATACAAAGTCACTCTGACACTTAGGATTTTTTCAGGTAAGCGAGCTCCGACCTAAAATCTTGTAACCGCTCTAACTTTTGAACGAAGACAGATAGGAACAAGCCGATTCTTTCAGTGAATTTGTCTTACTCTTAGCTTTCAAACGAGCTATCGCACGACAAAATCCGTCCACTGGAAGCGAAAATCGAAGCAAGCTGTCCAGAGGGGGGGGGGACGTCAGTGAAATTTCAGAATTTGATGAAAAATGTTTTGGTGACGGTCCCAGGTCGAAATTCCACACTTTGGAAAATTTTCAAATTTTTACCCATACAAAGCCACTCTGACACTTAGGATTTTTTCAGGTGAGCGAGCTCCGACCTAAAATCTTGTAACCGCTCTAACTTTTGAACGAAGACAGATAGGAACAAGCCGATTCTTTCACTGAATTTGTCTCACTCTTAGCTTTCAAACGAGCTATCGCACGACAAAATCCGTCCACTGGAAGCCAAAATCGAAGCAAGCTGTCCAGAGGGGGGGGGGCGACGTCAGTGAAATTTCAAAATTTGATGAAAAATGTTTTGGTGACGGTCGCAGGTCGAAATTCCACACTTTGGAAAATTTTCAAAATTTTACCCATACAAAGTCACTCTGACACTTAGGATTTTTTCAGGTAAGCGAGCTCCGACCTAAAATCTTGTAACCGCTCTAACTTTTGAACGAAGACAGATAGGAACAAGCCGATTCTTTCAGTGAATTTGTCTCACTCTTAGCTTTCAAACGAGCTATCGCACGACAAAATCCGTCCACTGGAAGCCAAAATCGAAGCAAGCTGTGCAGAGGGGGGGGAGGGGGGGGACGTCAGCGAAAATTTTTCTCTCCGATTGACTTGAAACTCACCATACCGATGCATAATTTCACGCTGAATCCGAATCTGGCCTCCGTTTTCTCATCCGATGCTTCGTTTGGGCGCTACACACCAAAACGTCCCAAATTCTAACTCTGTTAAAATTTTGAAGAAAAATTTTTTCTCGTCGATTGCCTTGAAACTCACCCTACCGATGCAGAATTTTACGCTGAATCCGAATCTGGCAGCCATTTCACCATCCACGACAACCTAGACGGTCGCCCACGTCAACCTAGACGGTCGCCCACGTCAACCTAGACGGTCGCCCACGTCAACCTGGCGGTCGGACCAACTCACCCGAGTCTCACACTCTGTCGTTTTCGAGGGGGGGGAGGAGTCAGCGAACATGTTGTGAACGTAAACCCACCTGGCCGGCACACCACGACAGACCACAACCTCTGTCGTTCCAGAGGGGGGGGGACTCAGACACGAAGCACCACGGCGGCCGACCACGACACTCTACCGTTCCAGAGGGGGGGGGCGCCGGTCGAGTGTTTGTCACTTGCTTACTACTAGTAGATAATTTGATTTTCATTTAGCAATGTTACACAAAATCATACCTCACTCTTATAAAATTACATTTGTTTCCTTTGTTATGTAATATGTTGTTCTTCAAGCCAAAAGCTATCAGGCAAAACAAAAATAAAGAAAATCGGGCAATCAGAGCCAGTATAGCACCATTATTCATCAACGATAATGTAGCTGCTACATGTGATTAACTGGACTTCATGTTCCATAGCTTCCTGACTTCGTTGCGGTGGTGTTGGCAGCACTCCTGATTGCTTTCAGCTAGAAATCTATCTCTTACCGGTTGAAAACAATACAAAGCACAAATGAACAATAACGAGATCGCATTCACAAAAGGCAAAGTGTCAGCCTTGCTAGAACTAGAGTTTTCTTTGCGAGCTACAAGCAAGCGACTAAATGTCCCTTACACAAATGTGCATCGATGGCATAATGATGATTTTCGACTCTGTCGTAAAGAGAGCTCTGGCCGTCCACGCAAAACATCCAAACGTAGAGACCGCCTAATTTTGAGATTTGTTAAAGTTGATCCAAGTTTCTCGTTAACTGAGATGGCTGCACTAGTCTCGTCTATTTCTAAGTCCACTATTCGTAGAAGACTTATTGAGTCGAATTTCAAGAGCTGTAAGAGGCCCTCTCAGATCGAATTATCAGATCAGCATACAAAAAGAAGTTATTTATGGATGATAATGCTACGTGTCACAGGAGTAGTAGAGTCAACTTATGCAAGTCTCAATTAGGGCTTAGGACATTATCTTGGCCAGCTCGTTCTCCTGATCTGAATCCCATAGAAAATGTATGGAGCATTCTAAAACGTAACGTTCGTCGTTCACTGCTACCTACAGATGGCGTATCACAACTTACGTCACTGTTAAAAAGAGAGTGGAGAAAGTTAGATCAGTCAAAAATCAACGATATCATCGAATCAATGCCTAGACGAATTGGCAATGTCATTGACAATAAGGGTAGGGCCACAAAATATTAGCTTCTTAAGAACCGTTACTGTATCATAGCTTATCAGATTATATAAGGACATTTAAATATATTAGGGACATGAAATAACATGAAAAATGCTTTCTGTATCATACTTATGTTTTATTTAGTCAAATTTTAGGATGATCCACTTTTTATGAAACGGACATTTGTTTTCTGCATTTGTGACATGAATGTCTCATTCGCCTGACGATGGCTGGCTGTGCCGGTCGAAAGGCCTTTCTTATATAGATATTTTAGTGCGACATCGTGGTTTCTCTGAAATGGAAAACAACTGTATATGCATATTAGTAAATCACAAATAAGTGTATTGTATTTATTACACCAAGGACTTATCATGAAATAAGTGTTTTATCAACAATCGTAATGGAGCGTGTTATAACATCCATGCTGATCTTCGCGTATTCTGCGCTTTCAATATGAATAGACCTATGTAATTAACTGGTCTGCAATCTGCTTCTAGGATTTTATTCTATTTGACACTCTTCTAGCCAATGTTCAAGGTAGTTGCAAAATAGTGACACAATATGCAGTTTCAGTGCATTCTTTTTACTGACATAACATGAGTAATGTCCACTGTAATACGGGCAATAGAGACTCAAGCTTTTTGACAATGGCAGAAATTTATGGCATATATGGTTCGTGTTCTAGAATGAAAATATTTGTTAGCTTGTCATATCAGCCATCACATTCAGTTGTGTGGAATAGATGATCTTGTCCACTCATGTGCACTGTTTGATTTAGCAGCAAGTGCTAACTGTGAAAATTTCTGACAATCTAAGCAAAAAGATGAGAAATGCATCTGATCGGCCAGCAGCTTTCAAATCAAAGCTTTAAGAATGGCATCTAGGTTCATGGAACCTGCATGTAGGTACATGCACAATCTGTTATGGTAAAAGATTCAATCTTGGGATGTGTCCTAGGTTCTTGTGTCAGAGCTTCGATAATCTTGGCACTACCCCAACATCCAACTTTGTTCACTGCGTGAGCTAAGATGATTGGATCTTCTTAATTAAAGTAATAGTGAATCGATGATGGTGATGAATACAGTAAAACACGTAGACTTGACCTATTTCTGTGTGCAGCACTTACTAGACCCTGACTCTGGTAGTACATGTATATTACCAAAGTCAGAGTCCTATCAAATCTTGGATTTGTCGTCTGAGTCCTATCAAAATGACAGATCTCCGCATCCCTGCATCAATTGCGTTTGTAAATTCAACGTTTTCAAATTTTGCATGTAGATGTTAACAAATTCTTGGATGCGTGAAATATGAATACAAAATTATCAATGTTTAAGTAATATACACTGTGCAACTATAGAGGCCTCAGGGCCTACGTACTTGAAGTCGAACTCGTAGCATGATCTCGCAATGAAGATTATGAAATAAAAAACGCACTCTGTCTATCGAAATTGTCATCAGATGATTTTCAAGTGATAGCTGGTGCAGTCGAGCAGAATTTCGCAGCATCGCTGCAAAACTGTTACATTCATGAACAATGTCTATCTGTATAAGTACGCGCAGCTTCATTTTGCCATGGATGGAAGATAATATAGTTTCCTTAATTGCAGTCGGTGTGTTTGATACTCATGAGAGAATCGGAAAGTTGCTCACATTCTCAAGTATTCTTTAAATGTCATTTACCCATTTGTCCATGATCTGATAATTACTAACAAAATATCAAGCGAGAAATTTCGTTACGCACATGAGTTTTCTTGCTTGTTTTTAACTGTACTGAAACCAATGAATTGTTACTTTTTGGGACATTATTTCTCTCTTTGATTGTACTTCTCAAATTTGGGAATCTTGCGCGAATTTTGGTTTGATTAGAATTTAAAAGGTAGATCATATTGGCGGTTTGATCTCCTTTATTTCGCCAACTGGCATGATTTATTTATGGTGCTGGCATGCATCGCAAACTGGACGGGCTTTGAAGCACATTGATAATCGGGGGGAGGGTGAAATTCGGCTCTGGTCTATAAATTCTAGAGTATTTATTTCATGCAGCTCAATCATCTTCATAACAAAAATAGTAATTCAAAATATGAAATCACAAATTTTGACTGATATTTCACATTTTGGAGAATTTCGATTATGAATTCTAAATACGGGGTGAGTCATAATGTACGTGCGCCGCAAAACTTTAAGGACGTGTAGTTCTGGCCGAAGTGATTGTTCGACTTAAGCTTTTCTGCCATCGACTCAAGTTTTTTTTAAACAAGTCATCGGGTTTTGTTGTGAGAAACATTATTTTTCTCTTACAATTATTTGGTATTTTAGCTAATTTTAAATTTACCAGAATTTGTCTAAATTTCAAAATTTGAATTGCTCAGAATTCAAATCAAGAACAAGAGTTCCAAAGGTCAGTTTATAATTAAGCTTATCACAAGCACAGATCACTAGTAATATACAATTTACAGTGAGTGTTAAAATAATCCTTTATTAGTTTCAACAACACACTCTGAAGAACAAATGGTGATGGCGCGGTTGATCTCATCTCGTTCAAGATTTTGCACTTCTTCACAGATTTTCTCCTTCAACTCATAAATGTTTCTCGGAAGTCGGAACAAACTGATGATACCTTCAAAGCCTTCAAAGTTCCCGACAAATAGCAATACAACGGGGACAAATCGGGAATCCGCTGTGGCCAAGGAATACCGTACCCACGACCGGTCACTTGGTCTTCGGAGAATTTCGTGGATAGAAAATCTCGTGCTTTCTTCCAGAAATGAGAAGGAGCTCCATCTCATTGCAATACGACAGTCTTCATCTTCCGTTTCTTTTGCAATTCAAACATGAGGTGATCACGGAGCATGTTGGTCTAATTGTCTTGATCTACAGTCAATTCAAAGAAGTAGGGCTGCAGTCTGAAGTTAGAAGAAATCACCATCCAAACGCAAAGTCTTGGTGAGTGGAGATTCCTCGTCAAATTGCATCTCTGGGACTTTCGTACGCCGATATCATACAGGTGTGTCGGTTAAAGAGCCCATCTAACTCAAAAAGAAGTTGGAGATTTGTTGTTTGAATAAAACAATTTCACAAAAGGAAATCTTGTTTTTGAATCCATCGTTAGCGGCAAAAACACAAGTAAGCGTTTGGCGCTGGAACTTGGCATATCTAACTTGAATCATGTCCTAATTGCAGGACAAATTCAATTTTTTTAGCAACCTAGATTACCTGCTTATGTCGAAATTGTAGGTCAAAGAAAATCAAATCGATTGTTGAATCATTTTGCTGTCATAGTAAATCAATAAACAGTTGCAAAGTGACAAATCATGCACGAAGCTGTGGTAAGATTTCATGAACTGGGACAATGTGACAAGATTCATGTTTCAAATTTTAGCTGATCTTTATTCATAATGAATGATTCTGATTGACTTAATTGCACAAATTTTTAAAGTTTTATTACTTTCAATTACCTTTCTTTGATCATGCTGCTGTGATATTAAGGTCATAGTCATTTAGGATTTATCAAGCAGCCAACTTATTCGGAAAAACACAATAGGCCATAAACTCCGTTGGGGTTTCAA
The DNA here is from genome assembly GCA_907163375.1 of Prostheceraeus crozeri. Lineage (NCBI taxonomy): Eukaryota > Metazoa > Platyhelminthes > Polycladida > Euryleptidae > Prostheceraeus > Prostheceraeus crozeri. Next base: position 235,638 of record CAJQUW010001501.1, on the reverse strand, counting down.
ACATGGTGAAACATCTTGTGATTGATTTTCGTGGCTAATGCAAATTCAATGAAATTTTATCGCATTGAAACAGTAGATGACTACCTGAATCTCAAGAGGTAGACTGAAAGTTTTCGATCTCTTAAAACATTTATTTTTAAAAACCACGATGAGCCTTTGGCGTCCTGCTCCTTCTGAGGTCGATGTTAGCGTCAGCAACTTTTGCGTGAAGGTATGTTTATAAAGAGACATGAGTGTGTGCAACATTATGAGTAAGTATGTTGCTTGTCCAATGTGAGGTGATCGAAACGTAAAGTCAGACTGTAGAAGAGTAATTCTTGTTTCCAGTTGATTGCAGGCTTAAGCTGAGTGATTGCTTTTGCTGCACTGAATGTTGTGTCTCGAGTGTTCGTGAATTTATGTAAGAAATCGACCCGGTAATTCCCGCTGCCGGCTACACTATTAGGCTTTCGTGCCAAATTTTCATGTAAAACGCTGGTCGATGAACGGCTATTTATGGATCTCTTTTGTTCGAGGTGCCTCGTAATACATCGTCTCACCAATATAACATTTACGACAAATGTGGGGCGACTACGCGCTTATCATTGCAGTTAAATTGATTCGCGCTGCTAAAAACTTCGCCATCTCATCTACAGTTAATGCAGCTAGGCCCTATTATTTTTATGAAAACGGATACTTGTACGTTTGTCGTGCTGATTGTTATTTTTAATTTTAGTTTTATTTCTAATTTCTTTTTTTGCTGCATCCGTTCTCCAATGGAATGTTTGAAAACTTTCTTCCACTTTCCTCTTTTCTTTGAGAGTCATTACACCGCTACTCTACATCGTTAAGAGACCTCAGGAGGCGCAGGATGCCGTGCGCCCGTCGTGGTCTTGAGAAATGCAATTTTTAGTGAAGAGACCGAAAATTTTCAGTTCACCCTGGAGAGTTCAGTCAAAATGACTTTCATTGAAAAACGTTCAGCATACGGAGATTGGTCAATTACGTGAATTTCAAGAAAATGAATTCGAACAGCAGTGCAGTACATCATGAATTTCAACAGCATGTTGCAAAAAAAATGACTGGATCATAAAATTTGTCTTCTCTTCAATCAACAAAATATCAATTAAAGTTGTTGTAGGCCTATCTTAACATACAATGTAGGATAATACAATCTTAACATACAATGTAGGATACAGGGGATATAAAGGATAAAATAGGATGGACGAATGCATGATGAACTGTGTTTATGAGAAAGTTCACAATGATTTTGTATAAACTCGCATGATCAACGTATAACTCGCTTTCGATATGCTTCCATCCAGTGGCGGCAGCTGTTGAGCTGAAATCCGCGGCAACTACTAGCATTCTTATAGCATCTACAGTTTCCACACTCAACAGAATATTCTCTAGTTGCTAAAAGTATTACGCAAAGTGATACCAAATTCACATGCAAATTGAAGATAACAATTGATTTACTGAACACTTACACCGAAGGCTCATAATTGCTTTGTTGAAGAACTGAACAACTAATTTGCGAAGGTATGACACATAATTTATCGAATATAGGTCGAAACTTCGTATTTGTTTGATATTGAGCGATTTATAGTGATCTGTTGTCCAACTATAGTGTAACTGTGCTGAACTGTGCATTTACATCTGATATACACCACATTATATCAAAAGTTATTGTCCTGTACACAAGTCAACAAAATAATTAGCAATCACATGAATGCTCAATTTTGACTTTCGAATTTTTGGTAAAAATTGAAATTTTGCTCAAATATGCCCCTGATGGGATGATGGGATGATGGGACGTATATGTCCAATGAAGGAAAAGCTAGAAAAGATCACAGAATGTGGTATTTGCAATGGATACTCAAAATATTTTTGAGAAATAATGATCGGATGATGCTCTAGAGTGGATATTTGATCATGAAAATTAAATCACTTTAAAATAATGAAAAATCGATATTCGGATTTAAGTTGCATATTTTTCACATTTCAAATTTACAGTACATATTATTGACTTACCCAAAACTGCCCTACAACTATGTAATACCATTCACATATTACTATTAAATCACACTTAGACAACACGAACGGGCATGTACTCAGTTCTAGCGTAAGATTTACTCATGTTATACATATTACTAATATCTGCTCAAAAATTCATGTTGACTGTGCGATCCACTCCTCACATGCAGCATACAATAACAGGTCGAATTTCAGCGTTCATATTAAGTGATAGAACTTGATTTAGAATTGTGTTGAAAATTTCTAACGACAACTTATCACAAACAAGTATGCATTTTCAACGTTTGTCTTCCCATCACCTCGGGCGACCGCACAAACACAGGGTTAGATAGTGAGCTGTTAGTCACATGCAAATTTCAATGGGTGAGTGATACTGTTTGAGATTTGTTAGCCTAACAGTGTTTCTGTGCGGTCACCCCTGGTGAGTGATTGAGCTTGCCACTTAACATCACAAGGGGTGAACATGAAATTTCCATAAAATCGTTTGAATTAAACTGCAGTGATCTAGGAATGGGAATTCAAAAGATGTCAATTACCTGCGTTATGTAACAGAGACAAAGAATCTGAAGAATGAAATTCTGTTAAGTGATGCAGCTAAAAATTCAAACCCATTTCTTGCTGCATGATATCCAAATATTAACTATAAATGCTTCTGAGGCCGAAGATCGAGCATATCGCCAGTATCATGTGAAGTTTTTAACACAAGTGAATTACACAAGTTGATAGATCTTTATGTTGACTTTTGACACCATTCACGCTTCATGTTTCATTTTCTAGAGAACTGGATTCCGATTGCCTCAAACTGAGAGCTTGCGCTTCCTTATTGCTTCCGTTTGTTTGGTGTCAAAGATTATAGTCACTTACGTGCTTACCATGAGGTTGCCTGCGGTGATTTATGTTCGAAATTTGCATTCGATAGCAGCCGATGCTTTTCCTTGCCACATTTCCATTTGAATAAAATTCACGGGGGAACGAGTCGGGTTCTTTCGCTGTTTCAACTGTTGCATCCTCAAATTGAAGGAATGCGGGTGACATTCATGAGTTTGACAATGACCGTGAGATGCGAAATGCTAATAAAAACAACAGAGCCGTGTGATATAGTTGTCCATGGGTAATTTTATTAAGTATTATCAAAATTGATGTGAACTTAATCTCCTGAGAATTTTTCTTGAATGATGACCTTTGAATTCCTTATTTCCAATTATCGATGTAATTACGTATTTCTACGAATAGAAGCCGAACATCATAAGAAGTTTGTAACAATGATGCGAACTCGCAGTTGGAGTTCCTGTTCTCGCCGAAAAGGTTATAATCAGCTACTTTTAATCTCGACTAAGTCTGATATTGTCGATTCCATCATGTTTTTGAAGGACGTGTAAAAGAATACTGTGGCAAATTGTATTGTATTGAATCTGTTATGAATGCCGTATTTTCTTGTTTTTATAATCAAACTGTGACGTCTTTGTCAAATGCCATGCATTAATGCTAAATTGCGAATAGCTGATAAGACGTTGCAAAAAATGATTAATAAACTCACAGCAGTGTGCCTTATAGACTCAGGCAAATATACATCGACTTCCGTTGAGCTGATGACAACAATTTGGCTGGCTCGTTAATCATTAAATACATGTGATCGGTGTTTATAACATGTACTTCTCTACTACAAGTCACACTGAGAAGTGAGAATAATCTATATAAACTTGCCCTAGTAGCGCATATACTGCATATAGGAAGTCATAAATCACAGTCTTCATTATTGATCATATTTCCTCACATTATTTCTTATTTACATCCTTTGTTACTGTAGACGTGGCTATTATCTGAAGCCGCAGATGCTTCATTGATCTTGCTAGATTGCTTAGCAATATCTTACGCACATGCATGTACGTTTGTATAGGTGCGACATTGAAAATGTTGAGTTAGCGGTAGCGAGTTTTATATTTTTCAATGAGCATGGATGAGTTGCCATGTTTATTATTTTCATGGCTATGCTGTTTTTTATGCCTTTTTTTAAGCATCAATGCCACAACGGAACATAGTCTGTAATGAGGAAACATCTGAGATGCTGGAGGCTAGGAAACCCGCTTGAAGTGACTTTTACAAAATAGAAAATAAAAACAAAAAATTAAATTGACTATATATACAGACATATTATGTAGCATAAATATAAACCGTACGTCCGCATGAATCTAACTGAATATTCTGTAGATTTTGTTGTCATACCATGTCGTTCAAAGACCTGTCTGAATGTTACATTTGGTACTTTTCTGAATAAATATCCGGTTAATTTTTGGTTGATGGACATAAAATAAATTTTTTTTAGCAAATTTAAACTGATAAATGCACTTCATTCGCAAATAATACCCGATATTCATTCAGCAAATTCCCCGAATCGACTTTTTTAAAGCCGCCTTCGTTTCACAGCACTAGAATGGAATGTGTATATACTTCATAGCTAGAATATAAATCATTGTCAATCATAGTGAACAAACCTCAAATTTAGAAAGAAAACTATAAACTTCAAAACATGATACAATGCATGTACACTGTACAGTGTACACAGTAGCTAAGAACAGTAAGGAGCAGGACATTAGCAGCCGTGGATATTGCTGGAATCTTTTGTTAGAGGTCAGATTGGAGCACCAAACTTCACGATTGATAGTCTATGCAATTAACTAAAAGACCACACAGTTGGTCTAGTTCCAAACGTTGCTATTTTTTTCCTTGAGGTGGCTTGATAGATGCAAATTAATGACTGATATTTATCATATCAGTGGTGGGCAGCAATAACGATAAAACAATAAGTTTTTCCGCTAAGTCCGATAACCATAATGCAATAAATTTAGACCTCCAAAATAAAGCGATAACGATAAATCCTGCGATAAACCCAAAATATGGCATTCAATTTTTGCTACTTATATGTATTAAAAACCTCTTTTTTACACTTAAAATGCCATATACATGTACATGTAATATTGAATAAAGCAATGACACCAAAATACCCGAAATCAAAACTTTATTACTTTATAACAACATACAAATCAACAAAATTGTCACAGCACAACATCACAAACACAAATACAACAATTTAAGGCACATGTAATTCATCATCCTCCTCATCCACCCCCTTGGCACCTTGAACCTCTGGTTGAGGAAGTGAAGGTTCCCTTTCAAAAAAACAAGGTTTTCAAAATTTTGTTCACCCTCTTGCGGAATGTAGAAAATCGTTATTTCCAAAAATGTCGTCCGTCCGGAATTTTTTCCAAGTACGGGGTGACTCCACTCTATTATATATGAAAGTAGCCTCAATACGGAATAACGGGATTAATGTATCAACTGAGCATTAACAGGCCATTTGATAGCATTTGTACTGACGTTGTTCAGTCATTGAAATAGGTGAAAAGTAGTTCTATAAAGTCTCTGAGACCATTAAACTAGTCCGTTTCATAAAAAGTAGATCATCCTAAAATTTGACTAAATAAAGCATAAGTATGATACAGAAAGCATTTTTCATGTTATTTCATGTCCCTAATATATTTAAATGTCCTTATATAATCTGATAAGCTATGATACAGTAACGGTTCTTAAGAAGCTAATATTTTGTGGCCCTACCCTTATTGTCAATGACATTGCCAATTCGTCTAGGCATTGATTCGATGATATCGTTGATTTTTGACTGATCTAACTTTCTCCACTCTCTTTTTAACAGTGACGTAAGTTGTGATACGCCATCTGTAGGTAGCAGTGAACGACGAACGTTACGTTTTAGAATACTCCATACATTTTCTATGGGATTCAGATCAGGAGAACGGGCTGGCCAAGATAATGTCCTAAGCCCTAATTGAGACTTGCATAAGTTGACTCTACTACTCCTGTGACACGTAGCATTATCATCCATAAATAACTTCTTTTTGTATGCTGATCTGATAATTCGATCTGAGAGGGCCTCTTACAGCTCTTGAAATTCGACTCAATAAGTCTTCTACGAATAGTGGACTTAGAAATAGACGAGACTAGTGCAGCCGTCTCAGTTAACGAGAGACTTGGATCAACTTTAACAAATCTCAAAATTAGGCGGTCTCTACGTTTGGATGTTTTGCGTGGACGGCCAGAGCTCTCTTTACGACAGAGTCGAAAATCATCATTATGCCATCGATGCACATTTGTGTAAGGGACATTTAGTCGCTTGCTTGTAGCTCGCAAAGAACACACTAGTTCTAGCAAGGCTGACACTTTGCCTTTTGTGAATGCGATCTCGTTATTGTTCATTTGTGCTTTGTATTGTTTTCAACCGGTAAGAGATAGATTTCTAGCTGAAAGCAATCAGGAGTGCTGCCAACACCACCGCAACGAAGTCAGGAAGGTATGGAACATGAAGTCCAGTTAATCACATGTAGCAGTTACATTATTGTTGATGAATAATGGTGCTATACTGGCTCTGATTGACCGATTTTCTTTATTTTTGTTTTGCTTGATAGCTTTTGGCTTGTAGAACAACATATTACATAACAAAGGAAACAAATGTAATTTTATAAGAGTGAGGTATGATTTTGTGTAACATTGCTAAATGAAGATCAAATTATCTACTACTTTTTTATCTATAACAGGAAAACAACTCAATGTTCATGCTTGAAATTTCCAACAATGATATTAGTAAGCACAACTGACATATCTTCCAAATTTCAGAGAAATTCGTTCAAGTTTGGCGGAGTTAGACAAAGTTGAAGTTAAGGCGATGTTTAAGGGTGATCCATTTTTTATGAAACAATCTGTAATTAAAGCTAATTAAACTCCTCACTCACCGATTCCGTCTACCAAATAATATAAGCGATAAAATTTCCGCTGTCTGCGATAAGCGATATGCGATAAATTTTCGACTAAAGCGATATTATCGCTTTACTTATCGCAACGCCCACCACTGTCACACATACAGTTTACGATTACTTTATCATAATTCACTTTGCTGTCATCAAGCTGCATCTTTAAAAGCTAAATTTGGTCAAAGTGTGTGTGTACTTCTTCGGTGTAAGAACCATTTCCAATAAAAATGCAGCATGTTTCCTTTTAACGAAAAACAACAGCTCAATTATCAAGGCTTCTTTTCAGCAGCAGTTGCCTAGCTGACACCTGTGACATCAGGAAAATTCATGCACTCTCTTCCTTTTAACCATATCATTTTTGTCTCCTGAAAGACGGTATCAGTTTGCTTCTTCCGTCACACAACATTTTGTTGCCATTTCTGTCAGTGTATCAGCAAAGCACGAAAAAGTTGCTGTCGCTAAATTGAAGTTTCAAACGTATCGGTTATGCGCTTTCTTTTACCACAGTTTTATCGATATCAATTTTGTAAGACAAACAGCGGATTGAGCCTGTCAACTACACATCAATAATCTTTTTCCTCTCAGAGAGAACAGCCATTACAATTTTTGTTGACAACTTTAGTGAAGTTTATGGTGTGAATGTAAGATAACAGCTTTGAGTCGTAACTATTTCACATGACAGGATTAGGAGTATACAATCCTCATCACGTACGTATCCAGACTTGGGGACAAAATTGATAAGACGTCTTTGCATTTAAAAATACTGCTTTATTGACAGAAAATAGCTATGGATAAACTAGATTTTAGAGTGACCTACAAATTCCTTTGGGATTTTGATGTGTCGGTGTTTCATTTATATGAAACATAGGATTGCATACTCCATACATTAAGCACATGCATTTCTCCAAAGTGCATTGATCATGTTCATATAATTTTAGACTTAATTAAATTTAAGATTTAGAAATCAAGTAATTCTTTAACTGAAATTGAGGGCGAATTGTTGTAAAAGTATGTGTTTATTATCTGCTACATACCGTCCGTCAATCATTGTAATTAATTGCCAATAGCCAATTTGGACGAAAGTAGCCACTTTAAACACACTTGTGCCTAAAGGCGATTTGCCAGTAGTGTGTTTAAAGTTTAAAGTGATATTTAGTCAATGTCCGTCAAAAATTTCACGACCTTGCTAATTGCAAATCCAAAATTCACCTGGTCATGGCTGCGATTTTAAGTAGTGAGTTGTGTCGATGTTGAGAGATGTGAACTAGTCCTGCCGGTGATTCCTGCTGTAGGATGACATGGCAGCTATTCAGGTCTGTTCCCATTTTTCAACTGAGGATGCAACTTAATATGTAGTTATTCTATTCACATTAGGCACACTAGAAGCGCCGATGAGTCAATTTTGACTCATTTTGACTTGTAACTTCAGCTTTTTGGATTAAAGGCAATGATCCTTGGTTTGGTTCTTTTTGACCTTTCTTTATTTTTGATATATTTTGAAAAACCATTGAAAAATTCTCATGTGCAAGCATAATTATCAATCAGTAGTCTCGACTCTGAAACTTTTGGGTGTTACTTTTTCATCCGATCTTACGTGGAATGCCCATGTGAATGATATTGTTAAGAAATGCTATCGTCGATTTTATACATTACGTAACTTCAAACGCGCCAATTGTTCGGCTAAGATTATACATATGTGTTACGTTGTTTTTATTAGATCGGTACTTTTATATTGTTATCCGTGTATATGTAATATGCCCTCCTATTTACATAAGCAACTTCTTCGAGTTGAGTCAAGGGCAGCAAATTATTTCAAATCTTTCACATATAATGATATTATATCTGTTGCTGACAAGGCTTGTACCCAACTATTTCAGATTGTTGCTAATAATAGCGACCACCCTTTACGTGTTATGTTTCAAGACAGGCTACCATCTCCAAGAAATTCATATGTCCTAAAAGCGCCTTTAGCAAGATCGTCTCGTTTTGCAAAGAGCTTTGTAAGATTTTGTAACTGCTGATTATGTGAACAGTTCATCTTTAACTTTTATTATTTCTTAACTTTGTATTTGACTTCTGTAATGCATTCACCGCATCACGGTGAGGCAATAAAGACATTCTATTTCTATAATTCATGGCAAATGAAATATTTACTCAAGAAAGTCCGAATGAGTCAAACTTGACTCATTGCAAAATTGCGTACACTGCATGTTGTCCTTCAAATTCTAACTATGTTTTGAATGCTATGTTATAATAACGTCATTGAAGCAGAGAAGTTTATCGTGGGATCGCCGTAGAAGTTTATCGTCATATCGTGGGATCTACATCACCTCTCATCCATTCATCAGTGTCTGCATCGTGAATCTTCCATCAGTGCTCTTAACATTATTTTGTATTTCCATCTATCATTATTTTACATTTTTCGCTTTTTTGCGAGTCCGACTAGAGGATCTAGCATCGCCGGATTTGAAGGACGATATTAATAAGCTTTTTGTGAAGGTTGATATTATTGAGACATCTATTCGTTTCTAGAAAAACACACTTCTATTGTACATTTTTCTTCATACTTACATACGACTTTTAGAAATTTTGTAAGTAGCAGTTTGATTTCATTCTTTTTATAAATAGTTTTGTTCTTGATATATAACCCAGTATGTGGTGTAGTAAAGTTCCCATCATTTCTTTTGTCTGTTGTTCGGTGGGTTGTCAGCTGTTCCGTAGCCTTTTCTGAACTATTTTATCTGTCCTTGCATCCACATTTTGTTTCCTTTCCTACTATTTTTTTATTTTTACCTGGTTTTTTCTCTTTTTCTTTAATTTCCTTCCTTTCTTCAATTTCTGGTGGTGGACACTTTTTAATTTGCCTTCGCCTTTCCTCTCGAGGACTAAGGGTGTGCTGTTCAAGCCTCCCTGAATACTCTTTGTTTCGTTTTGCGTCTCTCTCATTAGTAAGTGAGTAAGTTCTTCTTTTTTTCTAGCGACTGCGTTAAGCACTGAGAAGTTCAAGGACTTTTGCGCTTTTTGTGGAAGCTAGTAGTTTCGGTTTGCAATTTTTTTACAGTACCTGTCATAAGTTTGGAAACCCCATACACGAAAGCAATAATTTTGTTGAATCATAACTTTACAAAGTAATCCAAAATTTACATGTATTTCTGAAGTGACTATGAATGTCTTTATTATATTATATTATCGTGGCAGGCTACTTACATCAGTATTTTGATGGATAGTACTTATTCTTCATCACTGCTTGAATTCTTGAAGGCATTGATGCCACAAGTCTGTTGCACAACATTGGATTAGTTTGTTGGGTCCACAGATCAATTATTGCAATTGTTTCAACTGCATGATGGAGGTTATCTTCAATTTGTTGATTTTTCTTTTCATTATGCACCATAAATTTTCAATGGGATTTAGGTCGGGTGAATTCGGTGGCCACTTCAGAGTCTGGATAGCATGATTTTCAAGCCATTCTGTGACTTTCTTTGATCTATGGCACGGTGCGCCGTCTTGCATGAAAATGCTTGCGTCTCGGATCGTCATGAACGGAAGGAGATGAGACGCTTAGAGTTTCTAAATATCTTGATGAATCCATATTGACATTCTGAGGTAAGATAGCCAAACCTCCTCTTCCAGTGGCGGAAAAACAACCCATACCATCACGTGCGGAGGATGCTTCACCGTCGGTTGGGTAAACCGATGATCGGACGGATCAGATTGTTTTGGTCTTCGGACACGCCACCTTGATTGATGAAACAAATAAAAGTTAGACTCATCTGACCACATGATGTGACCCCAATCGTTAGCTGTCCAATCCTTTGTTCGTATGCAAAATTCTTTCCATTTCTGCAAATGGGCTTTCGTCATTAGAGGTTTTCGCTGAACTTTGCGAGCCCATAAGTTAAAGTCTTTCCGCAAAACACGAGAAACTGTTTCCGTAGACACACACCGTAGAGGAGATACTTCTCGGATGAGATCATTAGAAGTTAGGAAAGGATCTGCCGATATGACCTTCTTCATTCGTCTCTTTGTATGTTTGGATACCCTGGAGGTCGACCGCAACGGCTACGAACTGAGAAATTTCCTTCCATGTTGTATCGTTTCAAAATCTTTGATACAGCTGATTTTGAAACTTTCAGCTGTATGCAAATCATGTTGTGGCTGAGTCCTGCTCTTTTCAGCTCCACAATCGCGCCTCTCTGTGCGTCAGTTAGTTGTTTTCCTGATCCCATTGCAATGCAGAAATGAAAATGAGATGACTCGTCACTGATACTTAGAACATACACCCGTATTAGTAAGCTATATATGCTATCGCTATGACGACGACAATGCAGTAAGCTCGAATGGGATTGACAGCCTAGATATCTGATAATCATTAAAATCATTGACTGCTATTACCATAGAATCTCTGTTATCTAGGGGACATTCCAAGCATATATTTTGCAATCAGTGGAAACGCAACAGCCTATGACAATAGCAGGCTTCAAGCGCACACCTAATTGTAACCGATCACGGTCAAATTTGGTCAAATACCCGAGATGAATTGTAGACGAAAATCTGAATTTTCATGTCCCACCTGGAATAATTGGAATCGGACAGTCCTAGCGGAATCTACAACTTTCCCAGTCCACATCTACTCTCATTTTTCAATCTCAACAATGAATTTTGCTTCGTAGAATGACCCGCCTTGCTAGTCTTCCATGGTGCCACTGGCATTTCGTCATGTCTCCTCTAGACAAGCAGAGGAGGGAAACATCCATTTCTATGGTTATTACTGTGGAGTGAGATAATTTTGACAAAAAAATTAGGATTCGAGTGAATGCAGTATGAATTTCATAAAATCACTGACTTGGGACACGGGGTTTCCAAACTTATGACAGGTACTGTACTTTTGTTCAGTTATTTTTCCTCGCCGTGAGGTCTTAGGATCCCGTCGGTTCACCTGGCTCCTCCCTGTTTGTTTTTTTTGTTTTTTCACGGACATTTTTGAGCCCCTGCCATGGATACCACGGAATTCAAATGTGCAGCCTGTGGAAAGATATGCAAGAATCGTGCCGGTCTCACCTTACACCAAAGAAGATGTAGACTTTACTTGGACGGAAATCCGAATGGTCTACAGAACGCTCCTTTACCATTACACCAAATGTTCGGATAATGCCAATTAAGTGGACAATATCACAATTGATTCGTTTCATCCTGCAGCTCCTCGGAAATCAGTTGTCGAAGATGCCCGGCTGTGGCCAGAAGCACGTATTACCAGAGACATAGAACTACCCGAGCAAGAATGCGTGATGCCAAAAAACCAAATGAACTTTGATTTACAGAAGCAGGTATCAATAGAAGTCCAAAAGTCTTATCTAACAGAAAATGCTGGAAGCGATAATACAACTTCTAAAGAAAAAGAAAGATACAACACTGTAAAAGTAAATTTACCGGAAATTGACATCTTTCCTTCTGAATTGAATGGAGAGAAATCATGTGAACGTCTAACTTATCCTCAGTTCGCTGATTTTGTTAATGATGCCTATAGAAAGTAGTGCGCTTTAGAAGAAATTTATTCAATATTCCTTCAGGTAAGCTCGGAAAAGCTTTTATTGAAGAGTTGATTTTCTGGCTGAAAATCTTCAATAATCCTGAAGCTAATTTGAGGCATATCTCTTTGAGAACTTTCATGATACTCCCAAGTTTGATATTGTAAAAGCCATCCAAAAAGTCAAAAGCAAAACAACATACTGAATGCATGGAAAGAAGACTTCAACTCCGAAAACATGGAGAGCTTTATGTACTAATGAAAGAAGTGCTGCACATACAACAAATTTTAAAACTTCAAGCAATGAAAAACCAATGAGAGATATATCAAAAGTTTTTGCGAAGTTGATCATGCAAGGAAAAATTACTTCAACAATGAAATACAAGTATTTGGATAGGGAGTCATCAGCAGGTGTACATGTTCCATCTTCAGATATTCTGAATGAATTGAATGACAGGCATCCAACTCCTGGAGAAGTTGAGGAAACTTCACTTCTCAATGGACCGGTTGACCTCATACCATCTGATATGTTTGATGAGATTGATGAGCAGCTGGTTATGAAAGCTGCAATACGAACGAGAGGCTCAGCAGGTCCATCGGGTATGGACGCAGAATTGTATCGTCGAATATTATGTTCAAAATATTTCATTGTACAAGGAAAGAGACTTAAGTACACTTAAAAACACTTAAAGTACACTTAAGAGAACAAGTTGGAATAATGTGCAGAAATCTATCGTCAAGGAATTTCCATCCTTTGTTTCTAGAAAGTTTCGTAGCTTCACGCCTCATTCCCCTGGATAAAAATCCAGGTGTTAGACCGATAGGTGTTGGGGAGGTACTCAGACGAATTATTGGAAAAATGATCTCCTGGACCATGAGTGAGGATATCAAAGCTGCCGCAAGTCCTCTTCAGACATGTGCGGGGTATACGGCAGGATCAGAAGCTGCAATTTTTGCAATGAGCACGATTTACTCAGAAGAAGCAACAGATGGTGTTTTGTTGATTGATGCTCGAAATGCATTTAACACGATGAACAGAAAAGCAGCATTACACAATATTAGAGTACTTTGTCCATCGATCTCTTTATGCATAATCAACTCCTACAGGGGAGATGGTCGCCTATTTATGTCTGGTGGTGGAGAGATCATGTATCAGGAAGGCACAACACAAGGTGACCCGTTAGCTATGCCTTGGTACTCTATCAATACTTCAATAATGATACATTTTTAAAGGTTCATGTGCCAAATGCAAAACAAGTCTGGCAAGCGGATGATTCGTCTGCAGGAGGAAAGCTGAATGATTTGTATGAGTGGTTTAAGAACCTCGAGATAGAAGGGAAAAAGATGGGATATTTTGTAAATGGGAAAAAATGTTGGCTGATTACAAAATCAGAAGATAAAATGAGATATGCGAAGCAGATATTTGGCAATGAGATAAACGTCACAACTGAAGGAGTGCGACATCTTGATGCTGTTTTGGGAAGTAGAAGTTATAAAGAAATATACTGCAAGAAAAAAGTAGAAAAGTGGGTCAATGAATTGAAAGTATTGAGTGAAATATCAAAAGCACAGCCTCAAGCGGCATTCACAGCTTTCAGTAAATGCTTCAAATTGAAATTTACCTTTTTCATGAGAACTATATCCGACTTTGATGATTTCCTTGGACCATTAGATGACACCATCACTGATGAATTTATTCCGACTCTCTTTGATTGTGTTGGTCCTCTATCGAAGGATATGCAAGAGCTTCTCAAGCTTCCCATTTCTCAAGGGGGATTGGGTTTGCCTGATCTTGTATCAGAACCCTCTTTTCAACACCTATTATCAAAAATGCTTACAGAATCACATGTATCATCAATTCTGTAGCAAAGTCTGATAAGAAAGAACGATGATGTGAAATTGACGAAAATGAAAATTGAACGTTTGAAATCAGATTATATAAAATCAAAAATCAAGAATGTTGAAGAAGTGATTTCCCCTGAAATGTTGAGATTCGCAAAACAAGCAAAAGATAAAGGGGCAACTTCTTGGCTCAGTACAATGCCATTAGAGGATCAAGGATTTTCACTGAATAAAGAACAATCCAGAGATTCTCCACGATTACGCTATGGTTTAATATTGCCCAATTTACCATCGTTTTGCACTTGTGGAGAGAAATTCATTGTGAATCATGCTCTTTCATGTAAAAAAAGGTGGTTTCATTTCGCTAAGGCATGATGGGATTAGTGATCTCTTGACCGGCTTACTACCCAAGGTATGCAGAAATGTCCAGTCCGAGCCACATCTTCAGCCACTTCATAATGAATCCTTTGAGTTAAAATCTACCAATATTTCATCAGAAGCACGGCTGGATATTAAGGCAGGTGGATTTTGGTCACGCGGAATAACCTCATTTTACGATGTGTGTGTTACACACGTCAATGCTCCAAGCATCCAAAAGAATTCTAACTCTGAAGTTTTCATCCTACATGAGAACGAAAAAAAGAGAAAATATCTACAAAGAGTTTTGGATGTAGAGCATGGTAAGTTTACTCCATTGGTATTTTTGTCACAAATGGAGGGTCAGGTAAAGAGTGCCGAAAATTTTTGAAGACACTTGTCCTGAAACTGGCCACAAGCGATCAAGAGAACTATTCCTCCGTGATGACGTGGCTCCGAACAAAAATATCTGTAGAAATAGTAAAGTCAGTTAATCTGTGTATCAGAGGTTCACGTGTACCCTTCAAAAAAGAGTCCGCCAATGTTGTCATGGAAGATTTCGGTCTAAATGCATTTCGTGCCGATATCTTTTGAATTTTTTTAAGAGCACTCATTTTTTAATGTCTTCTCTTATGAACTGACTTTAGGCCTATTGGTCTCCATACTGAGACGCTAGATTTGTGTTTGTATCCGTGCTTGTAAATATTTGATATTATTTCGTTAATATAGTTACTGTCTAATAATATACATTGTATGAGAGAATTGTTATTTTATCAAATTGGTTCATTAAGCAAAGCTAACCAAGCCTCCTGTTTATGTTGCTGAATATAGAATTGTACTCGAAGCAGAGACAGTGTTTATTATGTTGATGCAGCGGATCTATTGCTTGATTTTGACTTGATTTTGTGGAGTAAGCAGTACGGAATTCAAATTTTCAAGGACACTATGCCACGTTCAAAATTTCGTTTTTTATCAAAAGTACTTCGCTTCGATCAAAAGTCAAGTAGGTCGCAGCGTTCTTCCGATCGTTTTACGCATATTTGTGAAATTTACGAACGCTTTACTTCCAATTGTGCTACTAAATACACACCTGAAAGTAGTCTAACAGTAGACAAACAGCTTCTACCGCTAAAAAGTAGATGTAAGTGGATCACGTTTATGCCACAAAAACCAGACAAATACGGTGTGAAGTTCTGGACACTAGTCGAAGTTAGCTCAAAGTATATCGTAGCTCAAATTCCTTATCTCGGCAAAGATCTATCGGGTAGCGTTACCAGAGATCTTGCGACTAAGGTCGTCTAGGAACTCGTTGAAAAATCAGGCATTGGACCAGGCTACAACATAACTGGTGATAACTTTTTTACTTCTGTGAACCTAGCACAAAAATTGTACTCTAAAGGGATAAGTTATGTCGGCACATTGAGGAGTAACTGAGTTGGAGTTTGTGATAGAATGAGAAAAAAGAAAAATTTGTATCAATCAGAATTTTTCTTTTGTACGAATCCTAAAGTATTGGTAGCATCATACCAATGCAAGAAAGATAAAAATGCTCTGTTGATGTCATCCATGCATAACCAACCTGTCACTGGATGGTACTGATGACAAGCAAAAGCCAGAAATCATATCGTATTATAATGCAAATAAATGTGGAGTCGATGTAGTTGATCAGATGACTCGACTCTATTCCACCAAAACACCTTGTCGCCGTTGACCAATGGCTATCTGGTGTAATATGCTGGATATGGCTGGCATCAATAGCTGGGTTATTTATAAAAAGGCGACTGGTTCTACTATCCGTCGGCGGGCATTCTTATTTGAACTCACATCAGAGCTGATTGGAGTAACGTCTTCCTGTGATGAAACGAACTCTTCTGAGGATCATTTGGCTATGGCGAGACCATCTGTAGTAGGCCTACCAACACCAGTTTTGAGTAAGAGAAAACATTGCTCATCTGATGATTGCAAAAATATGACTTCAACTATTTGTTCAATCTGTCAAAAGTTAATTTGTGGTACATGCACTGCTTCGTCAACCAAGTACGTACTTGTGTAATATTAAGGTTTAACTGTACCTCAATATTACGGTCCCAATATTGACTAACCTACGACTGCAATCCCAAGCTGATAGTGTTGAATAAAACAACAACTGGTGAAAGTAAGATTCAATTAATCAAGATAAACACAGTTTTGGACAACGGCATAAAAGGGTTTCCGAGTCTCACCGTAACCGGGAGCCGAAACTTAATTAAGAAGATGGTTAGCAACTCTGTGTCTCACCTTCGAGAGATAGGGAGCAGAGTCACAAATTATCAAGAGAAGTTGGTTAAATGTTGTCACTTCAACGCAGTCGTCACTAAATGCCGTTGTTTTTTTGTCGTCGGCTCCACCGTTTATATATCCTCTTCTTGCTTGTTTGAATGATGGTTTCGCAATGATCCTGCTCGCTTGCATTAGATTTCATTAGATTAATATTAAACAGATAAAGAAAAATATCTCTCTTGTGTATATCGCATAAGAATAATGATATTACACAGCAAAAATAATCCAAAATGTCAAAGGAGTCAAATTTGACTCAATCGGCGTTTCACGGGGCTTCCATAAATCTGCGCTTCTAGTGTTAAGTAGATTGCTTGCGATAGGTATACTACTTTTTGACAAATGCATTATGTTTTTAAGCTTACATTCACAGATCCGAACGTTTGACGAGCATGATAAAGACGGGTTGATATGAAGGTGATTTATTCAAAGCGAAAGCAGATTAATGCAAGTAAACCAGCAGTCCTGCTATCTATCATTGGCTTGTTAGAAAGTATAATGCGAAGTATCAGAGCCCTTTCAAGAAACTGAGTATTTCTCAGCAAACATGCATGTGATACAAGTGTGTTACTTAGTAGACCTACAAATAACATATGTTGTCGACATTGCAGATGGCTGATTTCACTTATTTAATCTATCCTATTAGCACATCATGAGACTTATTGAATATGGGCTTTATTAGGTGCACAGACCACAAAAAGGTCCATGATAATATGAAATCTTAAATCAAAAATGTTGCAACGCATTATTCGATTCTACAGAACTGACACTACGGTCACATACTTCATATAGATAATAATAATAATGATAATAATAACATCTTTATTGCTTCACATGGTTACAGTCGGTGAACGCATTACAAAAGCACAAGATCATAGAATACAAAATTTTATAAATGAACAACGAAAGCGTTCAGTTTTTGCGAATGGTGGACGCAAAGTGCACTGAGAACGAATTAGTCGACAATTATGTGGTTGGAACATAACAGACAAGGGGTGAGAAGACGACCCCTCAATTGATGAAATCATTTTGTAACACATCTTTGTGGCAACTTCGATGAATGAAGGAAACTCATTCGAATTGATAATCCTAAACACTCGCTTCTCCAAGCGCATTATTTTATTAAATAGATAGTCCGGTGCATTGCAATAAACTGGATAAGCAAATAAAAATATGGAGCGAATAAAAGCGACATATGATCTGTACATAAGGGTAGCAGGGCAACCCGATCTCTTAAGATTGTACATGACATAAAGTCTCTTCCTCGCTTTCATAACCAAATCATCCAAATACAAATTCCACTTCCATACATGTCACTAGAAAAAGTAACGCCTAGAATGCGAATGTATGAGATCTGACACAAGGCATTACCATCTGGAAAATAAATATCAGACAAAACCAGATTCTTTTTTGTTACAATATCCATTACAAAGCACTTATTTTATTGAGAGGCAAGCCAATATCGGAGGACCATCTATCAATGCTATTAAGCTCTTGCTGGAGATTATCTTCAGAGCTGTCTCGAATAAAATGAAGGAAGGTAACATCATTGGCATAGCGCACCATGAAGGTATTCCAACAGACAGCAGAAAGCGAATCAGTAGCCAAGCAGAACAATACTGGCCCAAGTACACTTCCTTGAGGGACATCACTTGGTACACAACTCCAATCAGATGTCACACCACCGATAAATTTTTCTCGCTGTCTCCGACAAGACAAGAAACTATGCACCCATCTGACTACAAAATTAGGCAAATCAAACTTGACACAAGCTGAAACAATAGTAGAGATTTCTGCATATCAAGGGTAGATATCAAACGCAGAAATTCGACTTTAGAGAATCCAATGTATTTGATTCCACACGCTAACTCTCGCATTATCGCATTATATTGCTATAGGCCTCCATAATTAAAATGTCACAAAATAGAGATTTCAAACATACATGTATATACGTAGAGACAAAATGATACGTGCACCTTGAAAGGACAAAGATTCACTGCGCATACGATGATACTTACAGGATTACGTAGATTTATACGATCGCTGATTTATAAAGCATCAAATTTCAAGCGATTGACACTTACTGAAAAGTATTATTTGAATAATGGTGAACTTGGAATCTTCAGAATCTATTCGAATCGCTTTCGGCTTTATAATTCAAGAAGCTTGCAGATTTTGAAATTTTGATTTCGAATTATATATTGTGACTATTAGTGAAAATATGTTTATTTGAATTGCATATAGATTAAAAGAGGTACCGTATGTAATTGGACTAGAACCTGCAATTTTTAATCCCTGAGTTAACAAAAGCAGAGAGTTGAGAAATTTTTAGCCACCGAGCAGAAGAATTAAAAATCTAGAATCAATCAGACCCAGTCGACTAGTGGAATGATAATGGTCAAAGTCGTCAGGATATTTTTTTATGTGCTAATAACCCAAGCGACAGACTTTCGAACATAGTACTTTCAACAGTTTTACGTTATCTGCCAATGATTTCTTACCACTTTTAATTTATACATGAGTGTGAACAAACATTTTTTGCAGAAATCGGCGACTGTAGAGACTATTGTAGAGACTGTTGTAGAGAATTGTGGATGTTGTGTACATGTATTATCTATGTATTGTAGTGTGTTATCTGTTGCACATATGGTGTTGCATGTTCTGATCAAAATGCATTTGATTTTTTTCTCAAAATGCATTTTTGATCAATATTTTTAT
Source organism: Prostheceraeus crozeri (assembly GCA_907163375.1). NCBI lineage: Eukaryota > Metazoa > Platyhelminthes > Polycladida > Euryleptidae > Prostheceraeus > Prostheceraeus crozeri. Next base: position 216,042 of record CAJQUW010001501.1, on the reverse strand, counting down.
CAAAATATCTTTAATCGACAGCAAGTCATTACATTTTTCATCACAAGCAAGTTGCTTGAAATAACTATAAAAGTAATTTGCACATGGTGGTGCTTATTTATGTGTATCAGAGATTGAACGACAAATTAATATTGCCTAAATTATCATCCTATTTACTATTGCCTAAATGCATTGCAATGGAAATCAAACCTATTTTGGTACAAGAGAGACTATTATTTCTGAAACATAATTCTTCAATATAGTTAATCGTCTGACATCAGGCGGTGCAATTGATATTTTATTACATTTATTAGCTATGACATCACTTTGAGATGTGGAATATCAGACATGCTGTTTTACTAAGACACTTGAATTTTCTTAGTAAAATGGATAAGATAGCAATAATCATCTTAATGTTGTTTTGATGCTTTCAAATATCTGAGTGTCAGAAGATCACATATTTTTGGATAGTTGTATATATGTAGCACGATACTGAGCACTTTGATCAGCTAAGTAAGCTGCAAGTGCACTAGCAGAGTAGATAATGCATATTAGTGATAGTAGGTTAGTACTGGCTGGATAGTAGGTTTAAGTGTACATTGAATTTGCCTGCATATCGGTCATTTATAAAAGCACTTTACATTGACCAAAATTTCGAAACATTTGAATTTCTTTATCCACGTAGACATCCGGATAGTTGACTTTACTATGCGTGTCGAGCTCTGGTCAGGAGATCTTCCCATAGTACCATTAGACAAATTTTAGTCTGTCCATCGTTTGAAAGGCGCCTTCGCATCGTTTAAACGGAGCGACATTCACCCTGCACCCATGAGAACTTTCACTCACAGAGATGAATTTTTAATTGCGCATTCTCTTCTTGCTATCTGTTACTTGTTTCGATCTTTGTAGAGTGCTAGGAACAATGTAATTTAAAGAACACACTTAGAAAAGAGCAAAGGTATACTGAACTTCGATTATGAATCCGGGAAGTCTTTATGCAATGCGTGTTTGCTTATTCTGACGGCATACCAGTGACCGGTTAAATGCATTGTATCTATCAACACTAATGCATGAAAAGAGTCAATTTTCAACCAATTTAGATCTCTGATACATGTATTTATTTAATAACTTTCACAGCAATATCATAAAAAATATCGAAATTGCCTACTTCCAGTGAGATCTTTTAGTGGTGGTATTACTTTTACAAAATCGTTCGGAATGTTTCCATTTGAAGATTCTAACTGTTCTGCAATTCATCCGGTTTTAAGGTTTTGGCATTGTCTCAACCATTAAATTTTCAATAGAATGATTGAATAATTTAAGAATCAAATGGCATGCAATAATATTAAATAATTGAACTGCTTAGTGGGCAATCTTCACAAAAATTCATCGGCATCTACATTTCATTGCATGATTTGTATTTTATATCTTGATCACGAAAGATGAAAAATTCTGTAACACAATATATATAAATAGAAGTGTTTTATTCAAAAATGAAAATCATAGTCTACACAAAATGGTTGTCATACATTCATAAGAGCAAATATATACATCATGAAGCAAAGAAAGCAATGATTAACGATGAGTTAATAAAATTGCAGTGAAAGGAAAGAAAGACTTCTGAAGCACGTCGGTCCTGCACAAAGGAATTAGAGGGACTCCAGTATACAGCAACCTTCTCGGGATCATGACATGAAGGCAGTGGCTTGAATCTCTCTCGTCTCGCAAGTACAAATCTTTGTTTAGTTTTTGTCGCCGTTTTTCAATTTCGTCTGGAGCACAGGTACATGTTTTGGCGTCGTTCCTAAAAATTATGTAATGAGCTCTCTTGTCAATCTTCATTAAACGCAGAGACAATGATTTTTTCAAAAAAAAACAAGCGGGACACGAATATTCAATTACAGAACAAATATAGGCCATATATATCAAATGCAAATCATGAAAATTTAAATATGGTCGAAGGCATTTCAAAACATGGAAGCGTTTGTTGACTGATTTTAAAGTACTTTCAATGTGCATATTCCATTTCAGATCTTCTGCTATAGAGACACCCAAAATTTTTACGGATTGTACAATCTTTAAGGGGAAATCATACAGAGCTGGATCTCTCAAACGAGCATTTTTTAAACAAAGAACAGCTTTAGACTTAGCAACATTTAAATACATATCATTGCAAATACTATGATGTTTGAGATGTCAAATATTTACAAGTTCCAATTAATGGTAAACCGAACATTTTTCCGTACTACTTTCAATTTTCTTTGCAAGTCATTTAAAACAAAGATCTGTTGTTACTACGCTTCTAGTTCTCCCGAGAAATCTCGCCCCACCCTGTCCCATTAGGCAAGGCCCGTTGAGCCTGTGATCCAATTAATCTTGAGTTTGTCAATGACTGCCATAATTGGCAAGTTTGAGCAGGATTTGCATTCTGATAATGGTGATAAAGCTCTTGCGTCGCGGGGCCTAATGTCATTCATTAGTGGCAACGAAGAGTAGGCAACGGGTCGCAAAATTCGATTTGCCTATCCCTTGCCAACACGCGGCTAGTGTGGTGTTTGACCGAGCTGTTACGAAGAAATGGACATTCTCCGTAGATTTATCATTATATTGGGGAGAGATTTACTTTTGGCTTTGAGGAAACTCGCTTTTCCGAGCTGTCACCGTGAGCTTCAAAAGAGGAAATGAGGAAAGTCCAAAAATTATCTTTCAATTAAACCGTAGAAGCTCAAATCCATGTAGAAATGATATTAGGTAAATAATTAGACATGTCGTCAATCAATGACAGATTAGAGCCGACGTATGCGAATTGTCATTCAATTTATAATTTTGACATACTTTAAGTTAAAAAGATATATACTGCTATATTGTGCTCATGTACAATCGAGTTTGATTTGTTAACCCTAGAACTACCGCATAGGTCAATTGACCAATTTCCAAATTTAGTTTGTTACTATTTCAAAATCTTTTCATTTTTTATAATAATCTGATAATCTTTTACTTATAATTTATCATTAAGAACATTCTATAGTGTGAGCATAAAGTTTGTTTGCATTTCTGTTAATGTTCTAATTAATCTAGGTCTAATTGATCTAATTAAAATAGGTCAATTGAACAATTGGTATTAATATAACAATAATTGCGTTTGGTCGATAGTTATTTGCGATATCTGGTCATTCATACCATTTATAAAGAATTTATTGTTTATGTTGTAAATAAAAAAACATTCCCAAGAACGAGTACTTATCATTAACATATTGTAATAGCAAGAGTCCTGTTCGACAGTACAGAAATATGTAAAACTTATTATTGTGTACAATGTTTGCAGGCCACCGATGAACATGAACAACAGACGTATTTTCCACAGTAGTAGCAATGCGATCTTGTCTTGTTATTTGAACAAATTCGACAATGTGTCCTTTTTCCGTGAGCAGCTTCTTCCTTTCGGCAGACGCATAAGACACCGAGGGTGATGTACGGGGATGATCGTTCAATCGTTAAAGACCACAGTTTCTCACCAAAGGAGATCAGAAAATCGTATCTTCTTTGCATCGTTACCTCAAGCTCCGTGCATAGCATGGAACAATTGAGGGCCAACATGTTAAGCAAATTGAAGAATGCTGATAAAGGCCATCGCTTCGTCGCACTTTTTGTAGAATAGCCTCGCAGCATTTGGTCGACAGTATCAACACCTGCTTTATCCATATTGTGAAACATCACAACTTCGAGCCTTCTCTTTCGGTAGTTTGAAATCATATTGGGTTAATCGCGTGTTGTTGATAGCATGTAAATCATTTTGTTAGACTTGGCTTGTATGAAACAAGCATGGCGTTATCCGTGTGAACAAACGCGGAGCTGAAAAGAGGACGCCTGCCATTCAAGTCCTTCATTTCAATCGGGATTTCGTGTCGATTCGAACGCACCGCCCCAATCATTGATACCTTTTTTCTCCGTAAATAATTTGCTGTCCTCAGAGTCGCAAAAAGTTATCCGTCGTGACATTGATCCCGCTTTCAAAATAGGACTGTTCCAATGTCTGTACAACATGCTCACCGAGGCCACACTTTTGAGGTCGATGGTCATCACGTCCGGTATATGGGATAGCATTCAAGAAATAGCCGGTCGAAGTATCACAGATCAACCAGTACTTGATCCCAAACTTGCCTGGCTTTTGGTCATCGACTTTTAGTCGACAATAACTGTTCATCGACCGTAACGAAGCTTCTGTGAAAATGACACTTAGAAAAGTTTTCAGTAACGACTTCCCACAGCGAACGAAGGGATGCATACTTATCAGCTTCGCTAGGAGACAGAAGTGTTGTTTTGTCATCGAAGCGAAGATATCGCGTTATGAGTTGGAAACGATTTCGAGACATAGTTTTGTGGAAGACAGGTTGACCATGCAGTCCGTTGCCTAAATCGTTGCACAGCCCAAAACTTCATATATTTTTTATTAAATTCTCATCCAATTTGATCATAAGCTAATAACTAACTACTGAACTTATTCACTTGGTCACTCGAGACACTCGGTAAAGGAAACAATGTGGTTTGCCTAATTAAATGAAGTAATCGCTTGATCTGTTACTTATTATTTCAAACATCATGTTGGCCCTTGTATCACAAACTGTTTTCATTGATGAGCTGTTCTTGTAGTAAGATTTGAAGTAGAGAATATTTCACTTTGTCCTGATCATCCACTGCATCAAATGTGTCCACCAAAATCATTCCAGTTGAGAAAATTTGTACAGCCCCAGACTCTAACAACTCGAAGGAGAAACTCCTTCTTTCCAATGCCGACCATTCTTGCAAATAACACATTCTTCGATTAGATGATGTGCTGCATCTGTTCACTTTCCTTTCCATAGCATAAATCTGTTGTATTTCCAATTTACTGTATATTTTACTCACTGTCTTTGATAGCCGTTTACACTTGCTGCTGACTTTCCTTTGCGTCCTGATTTCTAACTTTAAAGACCGTAGCAACGATGTGATTGCGTACTACCCTTGATTTCTGATGTGAATGAAATATACACTTTACTTAGTTTCGATTTACTTAAATGAACTCGAGTTTTGACCCAGTACCACATGTCTTACAGTTTAACTTTTTACTTCAAATTTTTGCAGTTTTGGAAAAATTGAGATGGAGTTGACTGATCATGATAGCAATGCAGATGGGGAATTGTATTTTACAAATCCTTCGTGTCGTTGCAACCTTAGAGGTAATGTTTATTAAATTGGCAATTCGATGGGGTACTAATATTTTAATCCTCAGCTTTTATAATAAGAGTGAGCGTGATCATAGCAAACTACATGCCGCTGAAATTTCAAAATATCACAATCAAAGACAATGTTCATAATTAACTTTGAAATACGTAAATGGGTGTACAATATTTTTCAGATTCAAATAAGAAATGAAACACAAATTTAGTTAGTCCAAAGTGTTTAAATATATACTTAGTGTGAGTTAGTCATGAAATCATATATGCGTATGAAAATTGAATTAATCCACATAGATGCAGTTTAATTCCGAATGCATAGAATATTATCATTCTAACCATTTAGAACTCAATTTTGCACAGTGATTTTCATTGACCGTAGAAGGCAGTGTGCTAGTTAGCAAATTGGACAAGTGTCTTAACTTTATAGATCTATTTAGACTGGTAGAAAAAAAGCTATTAACTAGATTTACCAAGTTAGCAAGATTGAAATTTGAGCCAAGAAGCAGAATATTTATAAGATTTCAACTTTACTGTGAAGACTTCCATTGCAAAGCAGTTCATAAAATTTCCTCGATAATCAGCTTAATTTCCATTCAATTAATACACTTGTTAGTAGATTTTCATTCTTTTTGATATCGAATACGCCTCATGCTACTTATGTAATAAAGTCGGATGCCCCAAATCGCTACTGTATAAACACCGAAAAAATTGAAAAAAGTGTCTTTTTAAAAAAATGTCAAATACCTTTTAGACCACAGGAGCTTAATTTCAGCAAAGAACTGAATCATTTGACATAAAAATTTTCACCATATGCTTATATTTTTTGAGCCGATACTCTACCTACTATACTAGATAAATGTATTTTCTGTACGTTCTTTATGCAATCCTGTAAGCGCTTCCCGGGGCCATGGAGTGCGTTTTCTATAAAATTGATGAATGTTAATTGTTGAAGAATAAATTGCTTATTATTATTATTAACTTGGCATCGACTGTGTCTATTTGCTGTGTATTCCGGTTGACAACAGTCACTGAAATTTCGCACAAGTAGGCGTGCTTAATGTTGAACTGGCTGCTTATTGTTCGATTGCTATGGTATTATGTCAGCAGATTGTGCCACTTCATAAACATTACATGTTCCAATGCTTCCTCTCCAGTCAAACAGAAGAAGAGTTAATTCTTTGTGCTTGACAAACTGATCTGAGGAATAACGACAACTGATTGGATTTGACCTTGATGTCACCATTACAATAATAAAATTAGTGGTGGGAAGATTCTGCCCTATTCATTTACTTTCAATTGTCAAACATTGCCACTTCAAGCATTGCTTTAACCGATTAGCCAGTCACTGGGCTAATGTAAATCTATGAACATGATGGTGTAAGTTATGAGCATCTTCATTCAGTTTCAAAGCAAATAAGATTATTTTCATTGATTTCATCAGAATCAATATGCATCAACGTATTCGAGAGATCAGATGTGCAAAAGCGAAAAGCTTCTGAAAGTACTTTTTATCACATTGGTTTGGGTAAGTATACGAATATAGTATATAGAAAAATTTCTGATTTCAGTATTGCTTTAAAACGCTGAAAAGATGTTGCGCAAGCACATTTAGCAGGTAGTGAGTTCCAAGAAGGAAAAACACGATGGAAACAATAATTACGTAGTGTCTTTGTATGAGGAAGGAATTTTGGCAAAACTTGGCACGGATTGTTGGCACAACTTCTAGTAGAGTATGGGGTATGAAGTAAAGTAAAATATTTCCAAAAATCAGATTCAATTATGTTATAATGCGTTTTGAAAAAAAGATGTAAATCTAACATTTTCCGCCTTTCACATAGGGAACGAAGACCTAACAATTTCAAACGATGATTCATAGTCTTCATAAGAAATTTTGCAACGCTTACAAACTTGTCGAGTGAAATATCGTTGGACTCTTTCGATGGAATCAATATCACGTTGTAAAATAGGGCTAAAAATTTGACAATTATATTCCAATATTGGTCTTACAAATACTTTATACCCATGAATCAAACAGTCTTTATTGTTAGACACAAGCCCTTTCAAAATGACATGAGCTCGAGAATAGGCTTTTGACGAAATTTTGCTGCAATCAGAACTAAATTTCATATCTTCTGAAATTAGAACACCCAAAGCAGTTACACAATCAACATTTTCTAGAGGGGTATTATTTAAACTGTAAGTTATGTCACTATCGTACACTCTGCCAACTGAAAACACACAACATTTGCTTGATGCAATCTGCAGTTGTCAAGTATTACACCATTTTTCAAAATTAAGGAGACCCGTAAGAAATGACGGGGTACTGATGGTATTGCGAGCATGATATATTTTGCAATCATCGGCAAATAATTTAGTAGTTGTTCTTTCATCAAAACACTTGGTTAAGTCATTTTTGTAAGTGATAAATAATACTGGGCCAAGAACAGTGCCTTGTGGCACTCCACTCCGAACCGATGCTGGTTTTGAAACTGATCCATTTATGAGAACAGATTGAAGCCTGTCTGTAAGAAAGGAAGTATTCCTATTATCAACTCGTATTTTATTCCATGTGCTTTTAATTTCAGAGGTAACTTACGGTGAATAACAGAATCGAAGGCCTTTGCAATAATGTAGACACAATCAGTTCGCTGTTTTGCACACAATGCTGATATCCAATCAAATAAAGTAGCAAGAATTTGTTTAGTTGAAGTTCTCTTAGTTAGAATTCCGTACTGATGTTCAGTGATGACGTTGTTATCTACAAAGTATTTCACTAGTTTATCTGCGATAATGCGTTCCATTACTTTACAAACAAAAGATGGTAGGGATATAGAACGATGGTTTGTAGGGAAAAAAGATCGACTTTTTCTTTTGTAGACAGGAGTGACGAAAGCCTTTTTCCAGTAATCAGGTAATGTACCTGTAAGCATGGACAACTCAAATAGATATGCTAGAAATGGAGCAATCACATGTGCCACTTGTTTTAGAAATTCTGTTAGAAACTTTTAGAAGTTCTGCAGAGAAGTTTGTGAGCGTTTTTCGTTCGCCTGCTAACTTTTTTTAATAATGATTGGAGGGGCCAACATTATCGAGAAAATGTTTGCTCAATGATCTGAATTCTTTGAATCTAAAGGAATCGTGGCGATCGGAGCATTTTGAAGGAATTCAGAGCAATCCGCAAGCGAAGCACGACTATTTTTCCTATCTCTGCAGACTTGCAGAGTATTTTAAAAAAATTTTTTTGCCTACTCATCAAGTTCCTGCATGTGCCATCTGTTTGAATCAGTTTGTATTTCTAGCAAAGTGACACGCTTAAACAAACTGATTCTGTGGTTAAGCATCAACTGAGGTCAGTGTGCAAAGTATCTGATTCTCCCACATTTTCTCTCCGTGTTTCAACTTGCTTGCCTAACACTTTCTCTTCCTCATTCTCTGTATTTTTGTCAACTCAGCCACTATGCGAGCAGTTGCGAGGACTACTTCATTCGATGACATTTTCAAAATGAATTGAGTATGCTACCTACTGACCCCTTTTCGCAAGTTGTAATATAAACTCAACTAGCTAGTCACTGGGACCGATCAATCAGGCCAGTAATGCACACTGTCATATGAGGGAGAAGAATTTCACTGGACTCCAATCACTGGCCTGATGTAAATTGGGCATAAGTTCATGCGTTTGACCAATTGCATGCAAAAGTGGATCTTGAGTTGAGATATTGGGTTCTTTGCTGATTGGTGAACACAAATTTGTGAATATTAGTATTGAGATAAAATCAGAGAGCTATTGAGTTCTGTTCAATGACAGTTGAATAGCTTAATTGAAACCTTGATGTGAAATTTTCTTGTCAAGAACATTAAATCGAATCAAGTTCATCTTTAAATGAATTTCAACGACTGAACTTGTCATCTGTGTCAGTGCAGAATAGCTTATAATAGCTAATCGTCGTCTAAATCTCGACACAACCATACATTTTGTTCGGTAGTTCAAAGAGACATTTGCTCATCTCAATTTCTCTTGATATCAAAGAAAATATTGTTTACAACGATCATCCTGCAATTATTTCATATGTAATCCCATAGAGTAAGTATAGTAGATAAAGTAACAACTCAGCATTAATGAGATGTGTACAACGCATACAGTTTCGATTTTATTGAATGAATTCGATGTGAACACAGTTGTTCACCTAATGTGAGATATGTAAATTTTTGCAGTTTTGAAGACATTACCACGGAATTGACTGATCATGATAGTAATGGAGAAGAAATGATGGCGTTTTCTTAACTGGCAGTGCAAAATAACATAATCAAAGACAATGATTTCCTTTAAATTTAAAAAATGTAAATGGGTCTACATCACTATTCAGATGGAAGAAATGAAACAAATTTAGTTAATCATAAGCACATCCATCATTCCTAAACAGATTCATTTTTAATTTCCTTAACCTATGGTGACCATTGTCCTAGTGTATTTCCACTACAGCATCTGTAGTCGGTAAGGTTTATTAGACGTCTGTTTGGAACATGTATGCGGCAGTGTTTGGAATCTATGGTATTAGTATATTAACAGTAAGAATGAGTAGTGTTACACGTCTCAAGATTTCCATTTTTACCAGATATTGGGCCAAAGCTGATCAATTTTAATTCGTTGCCACGAGAAAGCTCCCTTGAGTTCTGTTAAGAACTGATTCATTCAATGGTTACAGTAGCATTGCATCTGTACACTTGCGGAGAACGCCATCAGTCCTCATTAGGACTACTTCAATTAATGATTTGAATTAGTAAGCATTATATTCTATTATAAATGGCTGCTGGGATGATTTTCATCATCGTATGAGAATAAAATCATGCCGATGAAAATTGAATTAAAAGTTCGAAATTTCAGTCAAGAAAGCAACATAGGATCTCGACTTTTTTATGATAACCTGCATTGGTATGCGGTTCATGAAATTCGCTTGATGATCAGCTTGATTTCCGCACTGCATAATTGGCATGTCACCCAGTGTTTATGCCGGTAGCTAGTCGTTTGTAAACATTGTTTTCATTTACCTTTAGCCGTTGTCATTTTACTTGTTTATCGGAACACTGTTGGCGTTTGTTTTGCATTTCATTTGAATCACAACCGCCCTCTGCATCCGAGAAATCAGAAAATTTTCCCAAATTTCTTTGCTCATTTTTACTGCACTTTACATACGTGGAGTAAAGTGCATCCTTCTTATCGTTTTATAGTTTCTCTATTTGAGTATAATTGCTGGCATTTTCTATTCGCCATTCGATCCATATAGCCATTGTTACCCAGACTATTAATATTGCATGGATGTGCTGCTAGCAGTGTCAAATGGAGCAGCAAACTCCCGCTGATGGCATTTATAGTTGATGTAATACTGTGACATTGTCAACGATTGCATTTAAACTTTTTCTGTGGATTTTCCAGAGGGTTTGGCAAGACTTTTGATGCATTTTGACTTCTATTCCACAGGCATCCCACACAAATCCCACGCATGAGAATTCCCATATCCACAGCAATCTGGGTATCAGCAAAGGTAGTCCTAAATTTTGAAATCCTTCCTCTCTCATTAAGACTCCTCAAAAAACCTTTGGCGTTGTCTCTTCAGATGCAATTTACGATGTTCTAAAAGGAACACACCCGAAATCGAGCTTTCTATATTTCGTTCCTACACCGAAGCTGTTGGAGCTGAAAGACATTTTTGTGCCAAATCATATCTGTTAAATCGAAACCAAGCTGGTAAAAATTCGTCACGTGACTCCTAAGTTCGATTCAGCTACATGCGGTGTACCACAAGGGCCTGTATTAGGCACTGTTCTCGATGTTTGCAAGGCCTATTTCTGATATCACAGCAACTAACAGTCTTGTTCATCACTGATGTGCTGACGGCAATGTTCATTGATCTTTTTACTATCACACAACAGAATTTCTATTTTCGAAAATTGATTGTCTCATCTTGTTGATTAACTTCATAATCATGAATTTTTGCCAAATCCAGAAAAATCCCCATTGTTTATTTGCGTTGCTCGACATGGAGTAAGCGCCGCAAATTCACTGTCTGTGGGTCTGGTAGGACACAAATTTTTTTTCATCTGATACAGTGAAACCGTTGGATTTCTTTTTTTATAGTGATTTATTGTTTGATGCGCAATTCAATCGAATTAAAAAAAGGAGTTTCCTGTTTCTGAGAAATCTGCACGGAATCCGTAAGTGTGACACATGCCAACACGATGGTTTCTGCATTCGTTTTTTGTTTTATCTGTGCTGGGCTACTACAACGTTGTTTTTTGCATACTGCAAGATAGCATCGATGCATCGGCTGCAGAAATTTCTAAACGCATGCGCCAGACTGCATAGTTTGACGGCGCACAAAGAGTGCCCACATCTCAGAGACTATTCATGACCTTCACTGCAGGCTCCCTGTTCATTGCCGAATTGAATGCAAAGTGAGCTGCATGATACACAACTGCATTTTTAGCAATGCACCTGAGTACCTTAAACAACTGATTTGTGTAACTCTATCCACCTCTTTAGTAACATTATTAATATCAAAGGAGGCTCCGATGTTTCATCAGCTCATTTCGAAATCGGTCTATGACATAGGCGCTTTCTCAATTGTTGGACCTTCGACCTGGAACTGTTTATCACTAAGTTTAATAAATCAACCAGACTTGTGGAAACTAAAGAAGGATATGATAACACCATGTTGTGCTGACTTATATGCTTCTAAAATGCACAGCAAATATACTGTAACAGTACAAGTAACCCAAACATTTTGACAGAGACAAAATGATCTTCATCAAGACATAAAGCGATTGCTTTGGGTACTATTAACTATTAGCTGCTTTTAACTTAGCATATAAGTGGAAAAATAATTAACATATTTAAGTTGAAAATTTTCATGAATGTTCATTTATTCTAAGCAGAGAGCACTAACACCAAGAATTCCCAATGGCATTCAGTCAACCAAGTATCAAACACATCTTGGTTTTGCAGACAGAGAAACACTGCGTGAAGCACATCCTACTCCTATATTGATACGTGAGCATGTCGATAGTTGTCTAAGAGAGTATGATCTTTGAAATTCAAGAATGTTGGTGTTCTCAATAGATATTGATGTCAATAATCAACGATCTCAAAATTCAATTGGAAATTGCTGTTGTCTACAGTGATTCATCAAGTAAATGCAAATTCAATCCATTTCCCTCGAAAGGATTTCTTTTGCAATTTACTTTACTTCAGACATGAGAACTTTTTGTGGACTGAAAAGGCCTATTTCTCATTAAAACGTCAAAGTCAACACACACACATCTGCATGATTTGGGCACTTGAAAAACAAATGCAAAGAATAGACACCACATCGGAGAATCAAAGTAGCAAATTCTTCTGTGAAGAACATGATCAACAGACCTTGATTGGTTCAGCAAGAAAATAATGCAAAAATTCAGAATATAGGAAAGCTTACTTCATACTTATGTGCAATGTAGCAAATGAAGGAATGTTAAATGTCTGATTGATTCCCAATAGATGAGAAATGCGAGTAATTAGTATACGAATAAATTACGATACATGTACTTCATGTCTATTACTCAATAATAAAATTGCAAATCAATATTAATTTTATTTAATGATGGTTGAAAATTTAAAACAATTATATTACAAAATAATAACAATGAATATTTCATTGCTTATAAAGCAGTGAATGACAAAACCTCTCATATCTAGCAAAGTCCAGGAAAAATCTTTCATGAAAACGTGTCCATGTCTTACTTTCTTACAGTAGGAATAATAAAAATATTACATTGGGAAGCGACCAGTACATTCTGCCAAATAAGCAATCATTTTATTTTTAATACTTGACTGATGAAATGAGCGGACTACACTGCCAATGGCTGCTATATAGTTTAGACGTTTCTTCTCATTTTTTTTCAAAATCAACCGGATACGTGGAGGACTGGACTCAATGCCACACTGCTATGTCTGTCTTATTTGATTCGATCATGCCCATGGCAAAGGCAGCCATTGCGGACCCTAACTATAAATCCCATCGCCATGCCATCCACGTGATAGTAAAGTCTTTGTAAAAGGTGAAAGGATGTTCAAAAAGGATTCACTGCCGGCGAGGTCGAGTAAAGCTTTCAGTTCTTCACACTTGACAGGAAAATTGCCAAAGCCTATCATGGACAAGACACACTGAATTTCAAAAACATGACAGAAATAATCAGAATTCATCTGACCACATAGCTGTTGTATAACAAAAGTATCCTTGCTGTGAATAATTAGATTATACGGAATCATATTCGATGGTTAACTGCTGGCCACTGCATTGACGTACAAAAATAGTGGATCAGTTATTCAATTGAATGCAAAATGACGCGCTTCTGGCAATCTTGAAAGAATCGTTTAGAACAGTTGGTCAATTTTGAGGGTTAAGCAGTTTTGTTTGAAATATTTGTCTAGTCAACAACATTTTAAAAGGTTGACCACTTCCATCCCTAACCGAGATTATTATTTCAGTCAATAGTTTTATCTTTCAGTGGATACCTCTTGATTGCAAGCTTTTTATTCGGGGCATCTTTTGCTCATGAGACTTTGAAAATGCATGTGATCTATAACCTGTAAGTAGCGAATCGGCTAATTTTGAGGCGAATCGAATCTCGAGGCTTCGCACGGTCCTAATAAAATGTCTACATCTAATATTTTGCTATATGTCTATATCTATATTTTAAGTACATGTACATCCATCTGAAAATTGTGCAGCAGCGGTTTATATTTACACTGAAACTCAACCGCCCTAATTTTACTGAACGCCTTTCAACAGATTTTCAGCAACTCTGTCGATTGTTCTTTTCTGACAGCCTCCCTGACCTTCTCAGACAATCAGTTCTTATGTCTCGACTACATTCCTATGACGTGGTACAATGAATGATGCTCAAGCAAATTTTTGTGTCGAGAGCTGATGCGTTGATGACGCTTAAGACTCTAGAGGGTGTGGAAATTTGACAAGGATCAGAGTTACTAATTCTCAGTATCATGCAAACACTCATCGAAAGAACATTCTCAAGTGAAGTTGTTGTAAAAATTGATACCAATTAAAATGCACTTTGAATGTTGGACATAGACAGGGAAAGGTTCTGAAATGAGCGTCTCTGGCATCATTTCGAGCAATTTGTGAATTTTAAGAATCGGAACTGCGGCATTTTTCTCAAATTGGAAGCTAGCCGATACTTTGAATAATTGATTGAAATATAGATATTTACTTATATTCACATAAAAATTAAATAACTTTTTTAAGTGTGAAATTGATATATTTAATTTGCTTTTATAAAATTATACAAATCAAGTACATTTAACTGTTGAATCGATGGGGCCAGTAATTTGATGAATTGTGATATGCTCGTTTTTGGCAACGCAATTCATCCTGCCTCGATGTATTTCATCCAACCTAAATTTAAGTGTATACTTCATATTACATAAAAAAGCAGTGCATAATACTTCTTAGCGAACTGATGGCACGCCGGTGCATATTGTGAAACAGATCAGCCTGTTTCGATGCATTTCATCCAGAGAATCGAAGTGAAATCCCTTTTACACACCCCAGAAGTTTTGTGAGTGAATACCAGGGACGTGCGTTGGGTTCAGTTTCACTACTTTATCTCATGTTCTGTTGTAGATGTCATCCTATGTCTTATCTTGAAGTAAGCGGCATCGCATTACATATGTTCCAAAGTGTCATTGATGTGTGATGAGATAGCTTGGTTGTGGATTTCTTCCTGTTTGTAGATAGTATTTTTACATAGTTCTTGTTCCACCCTTCTCTTCTTTGCTTGATGTACAGTATGCTTGTAAATATCTCTGGCTTGCTTTTTATCCATTTATGCTTTATGCTCATGCACAGAGTTTTTGAAATTTGAAATTTGCTACTTGGGTTTTGCTACTCATTGAAGCCTACTGTTGCCGGCTTGCTGGAAAGAGAATCAAAGGATCATCAACAATTTTGTCAAACAGTTATGGTGCCTCATCAAATTGAGTAATTCACTCCTTTTCTCACAACCTACTCAGCAACAAAGGACAACAGAGACAATACGAGCTATAACTCAATTGGTGATATTTCTACAGTAAGCTGTGCATTTTGCAAATAAATTCAGTAGCAACAAATGTCATGTTCTCTTTTGGATCGTAAAAGGTGTGAGCATAGAAACTCTGGCACTGAAATGATAAACTACAGGAATAGCTGCCTGCATTTCAATTCTCAGCTATAAGTTACTCAATTTGCTTCGAAGAGTTTCTGTGCTTATACTTGCCATTCAAAAGAGACAACCTTGCAATAACTTTATGTGCATGATAGCAACAGTAATTCAAAGGTGTCTGTAGTGCGCATCGTGTGTCTTTCACTCTTTTGCTACAAGTATTATGGCTATTTCAGTATCTCTGTTAGAAGACCCTAGCGAGTCGCATGCTTCGGAAGCTGAACTTATGAATGATATTAGAATGAAATTAAGTAGCAGAACAAAGTCCGAGCTACGTGCGGAATTGAAGCGCAAGGGCTACAATTGTAATGGAGATAAGACCACACTTTTAAACAGAATCCTAGAAATTCGTAGGAAAGAGTGGGTTCGGTCGAAGCAGAGCTCTCCCACTGAGTTCACTGATCAGTGCAGTGCAAGTAGGAGCAGTAGTCCTGCAGCAAATTCGTCTTTAGACGCGAATCAATTAATAGTGCTATTTGCACAGCGGCGCCAAGAGGACCAAAAACGATATGAAATGCAGCGCCAAGAGGATCAAAAGCGATTTGAATTACTTATGTTGGAAATGTAGTGCTCTTCCGAAGAGTCGCAAGCCAATCTCATGAACATTATCAACAAACAGTCAACCGACCATGAAAATGAGCGCAAATTATTCCTTAAAATATGCAGCGATCACAAATGTCAAATAATCACAATGCAGTCGACATTGATCTAAATAAAACTGATGTGATTCAAGAAAAAATTGAACGAATAAGTGATGAAGTCTGCTCTTCAATAAACGATTTAAGGTCAAAATTGTCTGATATATGTGCATATCATGTAATTGAAATAGCTCTTCAACGATGCGATACACGCATAAATGATCTCTGGCATTAGTCCGGCAGCCAGAACGAGTTTCTGCAGGGAACGAGGCCGAAAATGAGACTTTCACAGAATGATGTACATCCTATGCCTACCTCGAATTGGTGCGTCTACCGAGTTCTAGTGAGTTCCTCTTCTTGTCAGACATGATCAAAGAAAAACACATGTAAATCCAATGGGACGCAGATTGCAGTTTTTGGTTAAAATGAAATTTTCTATGTTTTCTCTGATTAAACGAAAAGTACGAATAAACCCAGAGTCATAATTTTTGGCATGGAATGTCTTCAGGTCATTTCCTATGCTGTGCATGTACTTTTATCATGCATCTAATCGGTAATGTATGTGAGAATGCGGTTGAATGTGGATGAAGTAGCTCACAATGTTTGAGTTTGCCGACATTAAGAGGCTCGGCAAATCTGAATGTGTTTAGCTTTATAGACCGGGGTGCATGAACACGAAAGGAAATGACCTGAAGATATTCCATGCCAAAAATTATGACTCTGGGCTTAGTACTTTTCGTTTAATCAGAGAAAACATACAAAATTTCATTTTAGCCAAAAACTGCAATCTGCGTCCCATTGGATTTACATGTGTTTTTCTTTGATACTGTCTGACAAGAAGAGGAACTCACTAGAACTCGGCAGACGCACCAATTCGAGGTAGGCATAGGATGTACATCATTCTGTGAAAGTCTCATTTTCGGCCTCGTTCCCTGCAGAAACTCTTTCGGGCTGCCGGACTACATCTTGTTGTTGAAAGCAACATTGAATTGTTGAACAGTGAGAATGAAAGAGAGTCAATATTGCAAGCATTTGAAGCAATCAAGGAAAACTATTACAGTATTTTGCCACAAGCAAAAAGCTATCTCTGTCAGATAAGACGACTTGAAGACGAAGAGCTGCGAGCGGGCCCTCGATTCTTTTGATTCATTGGTTCATTCGAATTCATCGGTTTCACGATTCTACAAGTTGAAATATCTGAAGGATGCTATGAAGGGTTCAGCGAGAGGGGTCTTAGATGCCTATGAACTCAGGGCCGATAATTATGAGTCAGCTGTGAAACATGTTCAGAAGCGCTGGTCTAAACCCGAAGCTAAGACAAGACGTTTGATAAATTCATTGCTCGATGGCAGCAAGATTGACGACAGCTTTAAAGGTCTACAGACTTTGTTAGACAAGTCACAAACAAAAATGTCACTGATTGACAAAAATCAAATATCTGTCGATCAAATAATGACTTTGATAATTGAAAAGCAGCTACCTCTTAGAATGGAAGAGGAATAGATCGAGAAAGTCGTTGCACCTTCCATTGAAAAAGGTGAAAGTTCTTCGACTAGGAAATTGTTTGAATTCATTGAATCCAAGCTTACTGTTAAAGAAGCTTTATATTCATCGAGACAAAGTTGCAAAGATGTGGGTAACAATGACGAGGAAGCCCATTCTTGGAAGGGCGTCGATCGCCACAGTACTTTAGCACAGAGATCCAAAAGTTTTGGGATTAGTAATAGCGCACGAACAAGAAAACAAGAGACGGTCTCATCTGCTCATTCATTGGTGACGAAAAAGAATTCACATGTTATGAACTCAAGATGTGCCTACTGCACGGAGGATCATCATCTTTTCGATTGTAGAGATTTTCAAAATCTGTCCCAAAAGGATAGGCATTTTCAATTTCATCTCAAGATGAGAAATTTGTGTAATAAATGCTTGTTGCCGAAGGATCACTCTGATCATCCAATGTCATCTTTTAAATGTTACAAGCGCTGCTCTGTAGCTGGGTGTAAGGGTTTCCATCACAGGCTTCTACATCTCACTGATGTACAACCTGATCAACCAGAAAAGATGGCATTTGTAGGAATGAAAAAGTTTCTCCTCAAGAAAGGGGATCTGTTGAAACGATCTTGCCCACTGCAAAAGCTAGACTATACAATGGCAAGAAAAGTATTGTCGTGAGAGTTGGACTTGATTTACTGAGTCACATGTCTTTCTTTACAAACTCAATAATAGAGAAAATTGGTCTGAAGACCGAGAGTGGCGGAACCTATAAAGTGCAAGGATTTGGAGGAAATGAATACATTGAGCGAAACAGTAAAGCAGTTAAGGCGTACATTGGACCCTTGGATGGAAGCTGCAAGAAAAGAATTCTCATAGAAGGACACGTAAAGAGAGGTGAAATTTACTCGTCTTTCGATTCAATCGATTTAGATTTGAGTCAATGCCCACATCTTCAAAATTTGAACTTCGCTGATGAATTGCCTCAGGCAGAATCGCCAATTGACATATTGCTGGGTGCTAGGTACTATTATCAGCTGATGAATGGTGAAATGATATTTCCAGACAATAAAAACAGTGAAGTGAAGCCAGTTGCGATAAATTCCATTTTTGGATATGTTCTAGCAGGACCCTGTCACAAGAGTCTTTTGAAAATGAGTTCTCAAAAGAAGAAGAGCCTACTTAGAAAAAGCGCAAAGGGCAGTTCTTCTTCCTCTCTGACTTCTTTAGAGAATGTAGACAAGAAGCTTGAGCGTTTTTGGGAACTGGATGCTATCGGCCTCATTGATAAAAAGATTGTTTACACTGAAGATGAACGCCAAGCAAAAGAGCATTTCTCAGCAAGTACAATACATGATGGAGAAAGATACATTGTGAACCTGCCGTTTAAACGTGATGCATGTAATCTTGAGGGCAACTATGATGAAGCGTTTTGTAGACTTAGATCGACAGAAAAACAGTTATCCAAAAATCCAGAAAAGAAAGAGCAATATAAAAAAGCTATCATGGATTATGTCAAGTTAGGGTTTG
The DNA here is from genome assembly GCA_907163375.1 of Prostheceraeus crozeri. NCBI lineage: Eukaryota > Metazoa > Platyhelminthes > Polycladida > Euryleptidae > Prostheceraeus > Prostheceraeus crozeri. Next base: position 196,934 of record CAJQUW010001501.1, on the reverse strand, counting down.
CTAGAGAGTTGATGGTGGAAGAAGCTGAAACAATATTGCAAAAGGAGCATTACATAATTCCCCACCATGCAGTGTTTAAAGAAAGTAGTATCTCTACCAAAGTTCGGATCGTATTCGATGCCAGCTCCAAAGATGCTAGAGGAATCTCTTTGAACGACTGTCTATATTCAGGTCCAAATTTGCTTCCTGATATTGCTGCTCTCCTCATGCGATTTCGCATGAATCGAATAGCAATAAACGCAGATGTAAAGAAGATGTTCTTGCAAACTAGAATAAATCAAAGACATCATCAGTATCAATTATTTCTTTGGCGTGACTGCTGTACAAGTATCAAACCACGGATATATGCAATGGAGCGAGTTCTCTTCGGCGAGACATGCAGCCCATTCCTCTGCATCTCCGCGGTGCATAAGCATGCTCATGATAATGTCAAAATTTATGGAGAGGACTTTCAGACATCAATTAAAGAAAATATGTACATGGATGACGTACATGAAGGTGGAAACACAGAGGCTGAAGTCATTCAGAAATATCACAAGTTTGTTGAGTTCTTTTCATCGGGTGGCTGGAACCTGACAAAATTTGCATCTAATTCTACTCGAGTTATGGAGCAAATTCCAGAAAGCAAAAGATCTACTAACCTTGTTGTCAATTTGGACAATGATGATCAGGGACTTGCAAGTTCATTGGGATTGAAGTGGAATACGACTAGGGATACACTGTTTTGCAATGTAAAAGATGACATTTTAAGACAAGATGTCATTGCGACAAAACAGTCCATTCTCAGCAAACTAAGCTCCATCTATGATATTTTTGGCTTCTTTTCTGCATTCATAATACAAGCTAAAATCATGATGCAGCAATTGTGGAAAGCAAAGGTTGACTGGAAAACGCCGATAAGTGGGGACATTGAAAAGCAATACAGAGACTGGACAAATGAAACAAAGATATTGAAAGAAATTGAAATACCTCGATTTGCACTTCGCGTGTCTTCTGAGCAGATAAAGACTATACAACTTCATGGTTTTGCCGATGCTTCTCTTAAAGCCTATGGATCCGTCATCTACTTGAGAATTGAAGATGAAGATGGAAATATTGATACATCTTATTTGATGTCGAAAACCAGAGTACGGTAGCATCATTGAAAAAACCTCCGATTGCACGACTTGAGTTGCTGGCTGCACACAGCTTAGCAAAATTGAAAGATTATGTTACTAATGCCATTAGTCATCACATACGTATAGATGAAATTTATTACTGGACCGATTCAGAAATAGCGGTGGCGTGGATTTCAAAACCGAGTTCTAGCTGGAAAGAATTTGTGCGAAATCGTGTGCAAGATATTCATGACATGACTTCACTTTCTAGCTGGCGTCACTGTCCAGGCAAAGAGAATCCGGCTGACTTGCATAGCAGAGGAGCCAAACTTCAAGAATTAAAAGAAAATGAATTGTATTGGAAAGAACCCACGTGGTTGAGAAAAGGTAGTTTTCATTGGCCGCAAAGCTTGCGTTTAAGTGCCAATGTGGAGGAAAATTTATCAGAGGAAGAAAGAAAAGCCGTATATAAGGAAGGAACAAAGAAGGTGCTCATGGTGAAAAAGCATGACCAAGAATCATATCCCGAGATTGCAACAAGATTCGAAGAGTATAGTGCACATACCTAGAGTTTGTGCACGAATATTCCGATGGAAGAAAGTGATTGAAGACCATGATAGGGAGAATGATGGCGCATTTCTTAATATTGAAGAAATAAAGGAAGCTGAATTTCGACTATTTCGACTGATTCAAGAGAGACATTTTCCAGAGGAATTTCATGCATTACAATCAGGACAAAGCGCATCAAAGAATTCAAAATTGAGAAGTCACGATCCCAGATAGGATGCTAAAAGGAAATTGATTATTGGTAGAGAGCGCTTAGAATCGTCTGCCTGGACAGAAGAAACAAAGTTTCCTATTATCCTTCCTGACAAGAACATATTGGTCGAAAAGCTTATTTTGCATGTGCACAAAAAGAATCTTCATTGTCCTCAAGACACAACTATGGTGATATTACGAGAAAGATTTCAAATAATTCATTTCAGAGAAGAAGTAAAGCAAGCCCTGAGAAAATGCCTCGTATGCAAGCATGCCAGTACTCGCCCCTTAGAACAGAAAATGGGCATATTGCCGAAGGAGCGTGTTAATGTTTCACCAGCCTTTTCAGAAATTGGCTTGGATTTCACAGGGGTTCTGCATTTGAAATCACATGATGATAAATCAACTCGTAAGGCATACATATGCATTTTTTCATGTTGTCACAGTAGAATGATTCATTTTGAGTTGACAAATGATATGACTACTGAGGAGTTTATATCTGCATTAAGAAGGATGATCAACAGAAGAGGATGGTGTCACACTATCTTCAGCGACAATCAGCTAACCTTTAAAAAAAGCAGATCGAATCATTCGTCTGTCCCTGGCAAATTGTTATCGGACAAAATTGAAAGAAGAAGATGTAAATCGTTTCCTGGTTGAAAATGGCATTCAGTGGAAATTTTTGACTGAACGAAGTCCACATCGGGGAGCTTTCTATGAGCGAATGAATAGGTCTCTGAAAGAGCCCTTAAGAAAAGTGCTTGGTAGAGCAAGACTCAATTACACTGAAATGTATTCACTCTTAACAGATATTGAAGCCACTTTGAATAAGCGTCCACTCACGTATCTTGGAAGTGACCCCATGAATCCTCAGCCTATCACACCGTCACATCTTGCGCTAGGTCGTTCTCTTCAGACCTTACCTCCAGTGATTTCAGCAAGAGATGTTTCTGTTAGTAAACGATATAAACACGTCCAAATGATTATGTCTCATTTCTGGAGAAGATGGTCCAGAGAATACTTGCCGACGCTCGGTAAACGCAAAGGATTGACCATAGCATACGAAAATTTACAGCTGGGTGATATTTGTCTAATTTCCGAAGAACGAACAACAAGACCTACATGGCCTCTTGGTAGGGTTGTTGAGGTAGTTAAAGGTAGAGATGGCTTGGTAAGAACTTGTCGTCTGAAAACCGAGAAAGGCGAAGTAACAAGACCTGTTCAAAGACTTCATCTACTGGAGAAAAGTTTGTCTTCGAGTCAAGGCAATTTGGCGAATCGTCGATTCGTCCAACGGGGGCAGGGTGTTCCAAAGTGTCATTGATGTGTGATGAGATAGCTTGGTTGTGGATTTCTTCCTGTTTGTAAATAGTATTTTTACATACAGTAGTTCTTGTTCCACCCTTCTCTTCTTTGCTTGATGTACAGTATGCTTGTAAATATCTCTGGCTTGCTTTTTATCCATTTATGCTTTATGCTCATGCACAGAGTTTTTGAAATTTGAAATTTGCTACTTGGGTTTTGCTACTCATCGAAGTCTACTGTTGCCGGCTTGCTGGAAAGAGAATCAAAGGATCATCAACAATTTTGTCAAACAGTTATGGTGCCTCATCAAATTGAGTAATTCACTCCTTTTCTCACAACCTACTCAGCAACAAAGGACAACAGAGACAATACGAGCTATAACTCAATTGGTGATATTTCTACCGTAAGCTGTGCATTTTTCAAATAAATTCAGTAGCAACAAATGTCATGTTCTCTTTTGGATCGTAAAAGGTGTGAGCATAGAAACTCTGGCACTGAAATGATAAACTACAGGAATAGCTGCCTGCATTTCAATTCTCAGCTATAACATACCATCTATTGCCGTAATGCCGGTACCGGCTTGACGGTGCAGGTGCCCGCATTAACATGGCTGACCGGTATGACCGGCATGAGTATGAATGACGAAATCGACCAGAGCTGACCGGCATAAACTACAAAACTGAAATTTTATTATAAGAATATTTCTCTTACATCATTTACCGTAAACCATGAATAGCAGCATTAATAGAAGTCTATCTTATAGATAGTCTATCTTTGTTTTCTGCTAGCATTGAGATCATTGATATTCTTCGCTGAATCATGTGAATCATGTATCAGATCTTGTTTTATACTTCGATTTTTCCAGACTATTGAACAACTACGTGTGTTGAAACTACTTTCCTGTGTGATCTATGGTAAAAATGCTTGCTTGTATGAAAAGAATTCGGAATGTTGACATAAGAAAGTTTTGGGAAATATTTGTCTTATTGAAGTTAATGATTACAGCAGAAAAAATGCTGAAATAATTATTTATACAGATATGAAAATCAGTATTACAATAGAAAAGCATCACTTTCACTCAGTGATATTCAATAGGCCTACTAGTGATGAATATCCCTGGTAGCTGGTTAAGGGAGGCATCTATTTTGCTATCACAATCACCAGCCTTATACTTAGCAAACAAGAGCCCTCATAATTGTGCTAAAGCTTATGCATGGCTAAATTTGATTCGCTTCGTTACAGTGGAATGCGCATGATTCGTCAACTCCTTGGACTGATTAGAATGTGCCAAATTCTAGGAACTACCGAACTAGACATGCTTGCTGTGTTTCTGTAATATATTGCTGAATGTATAACATACAACATCTAAATGTGTTCGTTATCTGTTACTTAGTGTTCGATTTAATGCACTGCACACTTGAAGTGATGGACAGAGAGAAGCTACAGAGAGTTACTTTCAGATCTGATTAATCTACTTGTCACGCCCACAACAAAATGCGTTTAAGCTTATTATCCTGCATAAAAAGAGGCGTCTAGTCCACATTTGAAGCGATAAAGAATTCAAATTAATTATAGGTGGGCCTACATGCATGCAGGAAAATCTGCATCTTCATAGTATAAGAATCACAAATGAAAAACAAATCTTATCGACTTAACGACTCACTTTGTAGAATATTGGATCCGATCATTTCTCTTCTCTACAAATGATTCAACATTATTTTTTGCTCGCTTCGAGTCATTCTTCGTTAATTTTCACCTTTATGGTGATTGATGACGGCTGTTGACGAGACATTCAATGCTCTGTATCTTATCAAAGCCGGACGTGTAGCTAGTTCCCGGATTACGTCCATCATGAGACTTATTCAACAACAATTTCCTACCACTTAGACATCTTCCTTCAATCCTTCGTCGCCAAATTCACTTAAAAATATTAAGGAGACTATTATTGAGATATATGGGGCCACTCCATAGCATTCTCTTGTTCGTTATCATGTCATTAATAGCCTACAAATTCCATCGCATGAAATATGTGTTCCAGATTACTGTCGATCAAAATGATTATTTTCTTGAAAACAATGTAATAATATGCAAACCTTCCCGTTTGAAACATTCAGAAGGGCGTGACATTGTTTAAGATAATAAATTGGATTATCTGGTTTGATATATTTATGGGCACATGGCATATCTTCTAGAATATAGGAAAAAAGGCAATAATTTGCAAAATTGAGCATAAGAGAATTAAGACATACACGTAAATGACTCCTCTACGGACACATGTAAAGATTGACGGCCTTCCTCCTGTTGAACACATCATGACTTTGACCACATCATTAGGAATACAAATTGATGACATGTAGAGATACCTTGTTTTGATATCCATTTAGAATTGGAGTCCAGTGGGTCACTCTCGAAAACCTTAACCATGCAATTTGAAACCACTGATTTTGTGCCACTCATTAGCCTTTAGAAATTAAAGCACCTAATGCCAAAAAGTCATTTGAAAATTCATATTAGCAGTGCATCAATCAACGAACCCCATCGCAAACTATAGAATATCTATATCTGATTTACAAACAGATGTTAGAAATATAGTAATATAAATAAATTTTATATGAAAATCTACAAAAAAACATTGCAGAAAGTTATACGTCCGCGTAAAAATCGAATTTCAAATAACGTTTTACCATTGTGTTAAGCTACACTGTAAATTGGCAAATACGAAATTCTTATGTTAAATGATACGATGCAAATTGAGATTCGAGAATATACCAAGTCTTCGTATCCATGGCGTCGACACGTTTGCTTGATTGATTGACGGTTCGTAGCACTCGTTGCATCGACGTTTTGGTGCTTGACCTATATCATGAGCTCGTACGTATTCGTATCTTGTTCGTATCTACGACAGATATGATCCGAAGCTTATGAGCAGTGACACCAATGATTTCATTGGCAGGATTGTCATCCGTTCGGAGCTCACGATTTACAGTGTAGCGCAACCAGCTTTCAAGGTGTCATTACTACCCTCAGAAGTCATTTCACATCAAAAATAAATCACATCAGCAAGTGTTCCAGGTTGATATTCATCAGAATCGACCAAGCATTGTAACTATTTAGTCACTAAAAGTTGTTTATAATGCACTCGTCCAGACTCGAACCCGTGCTTGAATAATATCAAATATGTACCTCCGGGCTGTAACTTGAACCGAAGTATGTAACAAAAAAGTAATTTATCCTTGTTTTTTGTCTCTGTCATGATGCCAACAAACGTTTGGCTTCGTCAAATAAAAGTTAAGTCAACAGCACAAGCTTTTAGACGTGGGAATTAGACGTGAAATGAAAAAGGTACTGTCTTTTCACTCGGTGAAAGTGACTCAATAGACAACCCGACATAGCTTGCTTTGCCTCGATCGTACCAACGCACTTAAGGTAAAGTGATCAGACTTCTTAAGTAAAACTTGGATACTGCAGAGCATGGAAAGGGCCCTTTAAATACTCCTCTAAATAATTGCATAGTTAGAATAGAAACCCAATAAAAAAGGAACAATTATGCCCTTGCTTCATGTTACAGGGTGCAGCATACAAAACATGACTAAATTTTGAAGTAGCATAAATTTCTAATTATCCAGCAGAAATTAATAAATAAAGTCTCAATTTGAAGCCAATACACATCTTTATTACCATAATCAACATTGCAATGACTTTTGCATTTCAAGATGAGAGTGCAATGTTTATGCAAAGGAGAAGAACTCGAAAACCAAGAAACTAGACGAAGTAGACAACGACTGAATGGAAAAGCAAGCCTACTTTCAATTCTTCACTTAAACGATAATCATCAAAACGAAGTCTTTCTGCTACAGATGATCACACAACATTAATTGGGTGATGACTGGATCAACCTTCAGTAGAAACGCCTTGCAACTGAACGCCAGAAATCTTGTATTTTCCTGCTTTATTTCTTCCAATGTCTCCATGTCTCTTCCAAGTTAGACGCCAAACATTTTCATTTCGAAAAATGTCATCGCACTTGCTTTTGACCATTAAACTACATTCAATGTGTTCATGATCGATCATTGAGTTCTTCTTTCTTTACAAATTTTATAAGGGGGTCCAGTGCGATGCGCGTGCAAGTGATGTAAACATTCTACACATCTTTCTTAACTCTTTTTCTCTCCACTGAGTTGTGACATAAGCCAGTGACAAAATTGAACAAAGATTTCCAACTATAACCCCGACTGTAATTACTTCTCATTCTAAATTTGAAATTCGATTTTTATGGATAGTTCATAGATAATAGTATACAAGTTACGGTATATTGATTATCTGATAAAAGCCACATGATGCTCTGGGTATTGATTTTTATTAAAAAAATCTCTTCCCTAATGATATTTGATTATTTTCATACTTTTACAGTTTACTTGGCTTGCTGCCAGAATTGGAGTCAGAGTCTTCTTAATTAAATGCCGGTATTCTATCAAGCCCCGGTGTGGGAGATGGAGTCCTATCAAAGTGATAGGTTCACACTTGCCACCAAGAATTGCAGCTCAGCCTTTGAGTGCCTTTCCTTAATCCTTGTGCTGTTGTGGACAATATTCTCATGAAATATCCTCATCATCGTCTGATTGCGGCTGATGATTTCAAAGATAACTAATTTTTCCTCAAGTCAAAATTCTCATCATCAAAAATTGTAAGTGGATCCAATCCAGTAGACGCTGTATATGCCATGATTTTCTTTGAATCAAGCATCGTTGATAATTAATTGCCATAAGCATTACCATGTATACATTAAGATAACATTGATATCGGTCCTCCAAAAGGAAGCTCCGATCATAATTATGCATTGCTAAAGTTCAGATTGATTTTGACAACAAACGCGATGTCCGTGAAGGTGTTTTCCACGACCTTAAAGATCCGAATATTTAAGCTTTTGAGCAATCCATTCTTAGATTCTTTATTAGGAGAATGTCATAGATTGCTAGATGTTTCATGAGATCAGCGCAATGCAATTATTTTTCATTGGTTCTGATTTCGCCAAGGGTTTCATCGTATATGCCATTCTATCAACTAACCTTCGACATCTCCGTTTCCAAATAGTTTTCTTGTATTGGCTGTATATCAGCATGATCGACATCAGAGAATCTGACTCATTAACATAAGAAGTGACTTGAGACTTTTATAGTCGGTGGGACTCTAAAAGGTGATTTGATCGGGACTGACTTTTTTGGAGTGTATATATCTTTTCAGAAGCCAATCAGTCCACTTGCTGAATAAAATGGGTTGATGCTGCATGACAGCTGGCATCAGATGCTTGTCCAAAATGACATTTTCCATGTAATTGCTGAGATCAGAAACATTTCTGCGCGGACTTAACTTCCTGAGTTGACTTTGAATTCATCAAAACAGATTTATAGATAATCGTGGGTTTTAGAGACATTTTTAACATGCAATCTTTCATTTCTGACAGTGATGTTCAGGAAAGCGTGCGCTTCTAATGTATAGTCATAGATGATACTTCTAGTTGTAAAGCTCATATCGACTATATTGAAAGCAAGCGTCCACACGATTGTATATTTTGCGCCGAATCAGAAGTTTTGCTACTGCTGACCAATATATTTTTGCTTTCAATGTTTTAATTCGTTCGTCAATAGAAAACACAACCCTGCCTTCATCGGCTTGTCAAAAGTTGATTCAAACAGACTTCAAGCTATTCAGATCCGATGTTGAGAAATCAAGGATTGTGGTGATTTGACAGATTTTAGAATCAAGAAGGAACTCTGTCGCATTGAGGTTTTTCAGAATGTCGACACGACAGGAAGACTCCTTTTTCCACATAAATCGCCAAGTGGTCGGCTTTCAGTCCCATTCTGTCTAATTTAAATCCGACGACACAAGTTCTTCCCTCAATGAGAATACTGTAGACATATACGGTAATTACTGTGATGAATGTTGTGATTAAACGGTGTCTTTTTTTGCTGACTACAAAATTCGTCAATGTTGCATTGACTTCTCTTTTCTGATTTTCGTTTTTTCTTGTCAATAAACATGTTTCTCTCTCTGGTATCTGATTTGCTTTTCATTTTCATCCATCTTTGTTTACCTAGCTTCGCATATAATCTTGATGTTTGTCTTCATTATCTATCTGACTTATTGAGTGCTTTTGACATCTTTGATGTCTTTTAGCATCTTATTTCAATCAATGCTCTATTATTTAGTGTTTAACTCCCCTTTACTTCCACGCATGGCATGCATATTAAGGGATGTGTTCTACTTGTTTACCCACACAGCTCATCTGTATAAAAACTTAGATTTTTTCAATAACTTGTTGAGTAATCATCACATCGATATGTAGGCCATCTTTTTTAGTCTTTGATTATTGTCATTCCATGGACTGTACAGTAATTGATTTTTGATGGTGTGCAGAGCGAAATTTATCTAAAAATACATCTAATTTTTTATTTGTAATAATAATACCTTATTTTTAATTAAGTAAAACTGAAAAAACTGAAATCAAATTTTAGGACTGAGATTCTTCAAAACTGGGACATATTTCTGAACCGAGAGACACTTTCGGGACACCGGACACAATCCTGGACTTCTTTACACTGTGTTAGTGCCATTAGACTGCAGGAATTCGAGTAGATAATTTAGATGATGCACACTTGAAACATTACATAAAACCGCAGTGGCATGTGACTTCAAAGTTTAGAGGATTATTTCGTCGAAAGTGCAACGTTTTGATTTTAGATACGATATGAGTTAATGTTGACAATCTCCAACTGTATAACATAAATGTCATTCCAGAAGCGACAGAATGTTCGTATCACAAAATCTTAACGAGAGATGTTCATTTCTGCATTATGGCAGTGAAATTGCTGTAACTTTTGCGCTTTCTCATGGATGGTGATTGATTTCCTCATACTTTTGGAATATGCCGATCATAACAAAATTTCATCATCATGATGTTTTCCAATTCGATAATGAAATTGACACTCGACAAACCTTTTCATGGAAGAGGGCTACAAAACAATGCATTGAAAGAACAAGCGGCTTTATAGTACTTTCAGGATTTTTTCTTATATATTCCATCTTCAATCATGGAATATATAGAATTGCATATGTGAATCAAGCAGAATTATTTCTATATTTTAAATTGACATGCTGTTACATTTAGATATTTCAACATTTTAATGTAATCTGAATTTCATTGATCAAAAGTTAGAATTTTCGTTTACTTTCCGAACATCATCACACCCATGAATGAAAAAAGTCAAATTTCAACAAGCAACAATGCTCTTTCGATGAATTTATAAAGCGTAACTAAATTAGATATAGCCACCCTAGGAACGGATGACAGCCTGAATTCGTTGTAAGATTGTGTCAATGATTTTTTTTAGCATGTCACTGATATTGAACAACCTGTATGGTGCCACGTACAGCTTGATTATCTTCTGAATCAGAGATGCCTTGCCAGAAACGTCGATCTCTGATACCCCAACGTATTTCAATTGAATGAGCTCAGGTGATTTTTCAGCCATTCCAATACGGTAATAACAAGACAAGCCTGCAAATTCACATACCTTCGGGGGACTTGTCTTTAAACAAATTCGGGGCATTGCTATGGGTGGGAATTCCAGTTCACTCTTGGCTGATCTCTTCTTGGCATGCAGGGACTTCAAGTTCGTGATGGGTCTTCTTGCCAACAAGAAATTTGGCTTTGCCAAACTTCTCTTGCACCACCAGGTATGTCGACGACATTTGCATATTTAATTACAGGCACTTCGATAAGATCCTTCCTGAAATCCACCCAATAGACCTCTTGGCTTGTAGAAGCGGTGATAACAAAAAATGCGTAAATTATTTGGACGCTAAGATCAAGATCCAAGATGGTGCCCTGAGGTCTACCATAGGGTTGATGAGTTCAGCTTCTCAGTGGTGCTATATACTTCCCCCGAAAGTAATATGCCCATGAACATTGGCTTAAGCATCTTTGCTGCCCAATTCATCAGGTTCTCTAAGATTTCATCTGATGCTTCCGCCTTCATATCAAGAGCTACGGACATTTTCAATATCTTCAAAGAAATAAGTTACAAGGTTAATCCACTGACAAATTCTTGCATAAGGTCCTTCTCGAGAAATAGGTTCCTCGTTTGTGAGTTTGGCCGTTTTTCGCCTCGCCAAATACTTTCCATCATAGGAATGTTAGACTGACAACTTTTATCCAGGTTCTTATGCTTCATTTTGTTTTCTTATATCCAAAATTTATTTGCGGTTAAGTTTTAAGTTTTAGATATGTTTCCTCAGGTTTGGAGAGACCTAGTGTTCATTCGATGTGGTTGATCTGGCCACGCCATGTGGTGGAGGTTGGAGGTTAGGGGCCGAAACCTTGCTCTATGCAGCCACATGATTCCTCCCTGATGACTCAGTGCATAGCGATCCTATTTTGGTTAGTTACTTATGTTTCGTGATATTTACCATTTATAATTTTTGGTTAGCTTCTCGTCATGTTTCATGCCACTTCAGCATTTCTGGCACATCATGAGACTGAAGAACACCCAGATACTTCTCTTCGTTCAACATGCCCCTTCACACACGAAGACTATTAGCTACATGCGCGGACATGAAGAACTTTCTCACGGTGCTTCACTTGCTATTGCATCTGTTGGCCATGATTTGGATCTTAGGCAACTAAAGCAATTGCGCTTGCCAAACTATTCAAAATCTAGACGAGATGCTTTCAAACAAGAATTCATTCGAGAAGCAAAAATATTGATAAAGAAAGGTAATAACTACGTAAAAATCGTTGGAATTGGATTGCCTGCATCCACGGGCTATCACCGAAGCCGATAACGTGCTTCTACACCAATATACTAGCGATTTGTCTTCGAGATTGCGAGGAGAATTTCCACAGAAACTATTGATATCGGCTACCTTTTCAGCACGATATTTTACACGCTTTATGCTGCAGATTATAATGAAATCGACAGTAGGCCTACTATGTGAAAAGTTTGTGCTATACTCGAATATTTTTAACCCAATATTTTACAGATAGCTTATTCATCTTCATTGCCATCTTTGAGAAATTTAACCCTAGACGTTGTTCAGATATCTAGCAGCTAGAAGAAAAGCCAACAGTTTTTAGAAAGTCTTGAATGCCCAAATTTTGTCAAGAATAAGAACATACACGCACCTACCATATGTTGCTTGCTGTAGACACCAAATGACCTCGAGAATTTGCTGAATGTGATCTGCAAGATCTCTATTTACGTCTGAGAACATACTTTAATTGAAATTAACTGTCATCAGGACATTTATTAGATGAATATCTCCTTGTATTGTGAGGTGCATGGAAATTTAGGAGTGCTAGCAACAATATGAAACAGACTGTTTTGGTATTCGGCATCATTAAAGAAAACTCTTATAACTTGTTGACAAAGCGAACTTGCTCATGTGGTTCAGTGACAAGCATGAGCACTGCATGCGTTAATACATGAAGGTTCTAAAACATTTTCAAATTAAACAGCAAAATAATTGCGTGTGGCTTCTCAAGTATTAAGCGACTTTTGATGTTCGATGTTTCGTTTTCCTTTGTCGAGGGACCAAATAACAAGGCATAGCTTAGATAGGCCTATTTAATAATTAAGCGATTGTGAAGCATTGACAATCTCAAGAGAAAGTAAATCTTCCTTTTTTTATCGTACACGTAAGTTAGGTAACAACATGAATGATCTTTCTATCCCATCTGCAGTGAAATATGTAATTGATATTATTTTCCGTTCGGCATAGTCTTCCGTCCGTAATAGGCATACGACGCTCCTATCCCCGGAAGGCGCCAAAGAGGAAGACCGCGAAGACTTGGCGGAGGCAAGCGAACGAGCACATGCGCATAGTCGGTTTGAAGGAGAAAGACGCGGCTGACCGAAGCAAGTGGAGGAAGACAAGGCCGTTCCTATCCTGCGACGGGATAAGGCCTTCAAGGTAAACAAGGTAAACATAGTATCTTCTCACGTTTGCGAATTAGTCATGTCATAATGTTTTGCGAATTAGGCTAGAATTGAATAGGATTGGTTACAGACCGATCCTCATGAGAGGTGGATTAAATTTTATGAATTGTAAGTCACTAATTGGTCCATTAATAGGAATTCTAGCTCCCTATTTCATTTTCTTCATGGAATAGTTCCAGGAGAGACGCTGTAAGTCGATTCCAGCAAGTTCAGTGCCTATAATATATGCGGGTATTTTACTTTTTTCTGCAAAGTTATTACAGATTTATTATTTTGTACAGTAAGCATAGTCTTATTTTCCAAGAGGATGTTGATTTTCATTGAAATACAAATAAAGATCAATAAGAGTAGCAGTAGGGAAGAAAAAACCTGAGAATATTAGTATGTAAGGCTTTCAGAACGAGTCTGTTACTTAGGTCTTCTCTAAACTCAGCATCTTCTATCTTACATTGACCTTAGCTGGTGCCTCATGATCTCCAGTCAGACGATGGTGAAATATACACACATAAATTCGCCCGCTTCGGGCTTCATACTAGTGCACTTGCAGATGCATCGAACTATCATCAGACAGATCCTTTATGTTCATTGAGGGAGCCAATCATAAATTGACTGAAACTGGAGGAGTCTGTACATGCTTACGTGCTTCTTTCGTGACTGTTGAGGATAAAACGCGGACTGTCTAAATCATGTAGAAATTCAATCGATTCTGATGCCTTCCAATCGTGCCTCACATCAGTGTGCCACACATAATTCGAGAGCTTAAATTCTCAGCTTAAAAATGAGCTATGACAAATTCTCATCCTTTATTTTGTTTTCTAGACAGGCATCAAAATTTGAAAATTGCTCAATTTTCACTTCTCGCTATTTTTCAATAAGAAAACATGCTCGTATTGAATTAGATACGAGGAGAGCGATCATTTTCTGAGCTTTCTTTTGATATATTGATCATTTAAATCGAAAGATGAGGAAGAAACATTGATGTTGCAAATTTATTACTAAATCGGGACTCTTCGCTAAAAATGTCATGCTCTCACTTTTTTCAATCAAAGATGCTAGTGATTGGTATCTTCAGAATCCTTGCGATGTAAAGAGTATGAATGTGTAGCTTAATTATATATTCAGATCAGTGCCATAGTTCAAACTTTTTCAGTAGTGCAGTATCAACTCGGACGCTATACGGCGAGCCAGAATATGACGCGCATGTACAGTTCGCTTCATGAACCTGTTGAGGACGGAGGGCGAGCACTAGTTGAGCAGCAGTCTCAAGTACCGAATACGAGCTGTGTCCGTCCTATTAACATTGAATCTGTGCCAAATCGGGGGCTACGCTAGCTAATAAATGGTACTATAATAATAGGAACTTGAGACAATAATCAAAATTGCTAACCTGTCCTCAAGAAGTTAAGGATCGAAGGATTAACACAAATTACATGATATCAGTTCCAAATTCAACGAATTCTATTCGTTTAGAAATGTCTGAAATTGCTCAGGTAAATACTCCATCACAACACGGGTGACATTGTGGTCAGTATAATTTGTGATCTATGAATCAGTAGATTGAATTTGTGACATCTTGTAGCAAGCGAAACTGTTTTATTTTCCACAAAGACGAAGCTGGCTGTCATAATACAATGTTTTCTTCTATAATTTTGTGATATTTCAATATTTAGGCATAACATGAGGTATACCCTACTTATCTGTCAAATGAATTCTCGCCATATTGCGACTCAAGCTGAAAACTTATGATGTACATACATCCCTGGAATCTCGAATCAACCTGAAATCTATATTATGGGGTCAATTTCATTCGCCATAAATATTCTTGATTATTCTTAGACAAACACTGTAAATGAGCTGCTACTCAGCTTGTTCATATGTCTTTCATCGAGCATAGGGTAGTGGCCTGCAGTCAACATGGCACATCAGCACATCTGTTCAGCTCTACCTGGCTCGTCTTCTTGTCAGATGGAATCAAAGAAAAACACATGCAAATCCAACGGGAAGCAGACTAAAGTTTTGATAAAATAAGATTCAATGTGTTTTCTGAGTAAGGGAAAATTGCTAAGTCTAGAGACATGATTTTTGACATAAATGGTTTCAAGTCATTTCCCGTCATGTGTGTGTCATTATCATAATTTTGATGGCTGCGTTGAGAATCTGACTAAATATGGCTAAGCTTGGTCAGATGCTGTGTTTGTCACTTCTAGGATGGTTGCTAAATCATTGCAATTATTAGCCAACAGCTACGACTTTGCTAAATCATTGCGATTATTGGCTAACAGCTACGAACGTGTTTAGCTTCATTGAAAAAGGTACATGAACATGATGAGAAATGACTCGAAGACATCACATGTCAAAAATTATGCCTCTAGCGCTTGGTACTTTTCCCTTATATATGCACATACGTGCAGAAAACATCATTTTTTGTTGAAAACTTGAACCTGCTTCCTACTGGATGTGTTTTTCTTCGATTCTGTCTGACAAGAAGAGGAACAGGGTAGAACTCGGCAGACGCGCAAAACCGCAGTAGCTATGTGGAGTGTACATCACTCTTTGAAAGTACCATTGTCGGTCTCGCTCCTTGTAGAAACTCGCTCTGGCTGCCGAACTAATAGTCCATGTTCATCGTCAACCATTATAGGTTTTGGTGAGGGTTAAAATTTGAGGGTGGCATATATATTCATGCGTTATATATGTATTCCAGTTTCGGATACAGCGTGAGAATGTAACCCACACGTGACTCGTGACTACTGCGGCAAAATACGAAATTGATCGTTGAGTAGGCTCAACAACAATTTCATATTTTAATGATGCAGACAATTATTAATAACAGTTCAATGCTCAATATATCAAGTGATTCAGCAATTTGTGCATTTTTCAAATTATCATTCAGTCAGTGAAATTTTTATTAGTTTTGTGCTTTGCTTTTTTTGTGACGAAAATAATTGATCATTGTAGGAAGCAGCTCTTGTTAGCATTTATTTATATTTTCAGCATATGTAAATCATGAAGTAAATACAAAAGTCATTAGCAGTTCACCTGGTCTACGATATTAAGAGCATTCAGGTCAACATTGTGCTGCATCATCAAATTCTGTATCATAGTAAGATCTCCACTAAGAAGAGTCTTTGTTTTACTGCCGACTGCAATTGCCTGGATGTTCATGTTCAGTACATTTTGACATATGTAAACGATTGCTAAACGATTCAGATCGGTGTTGAGTAGCATCGCATTGACAGTGCTGGGCATTGTCAGACCAGTAGGGACAGTGATTGTTTTCGGCATTGCCAGATTTGTATTCAAAGGAATAGTAGTGTTGGTCCAAGTTGTGGATCCTATCTTTTTGGTTCCAAGATGAAGCATCGCTGTCAGTGGTGTGGCTCCAGGAACGATATTTCCACTGAGACATTTTGTGTTGGCTAGAGAAGAGATGGGAAAGTGATGAGTGATGTACCAGGTGCCTTCCAAGGCGTTGAGGTTGAAGTTTTGCATAACAGGAAGATCGGGACAGCTGCCAGGAGTGAGAATCTGTCCATTTGAGGCAGTAGTTCCAAGGAAAAGATATACTAGTACTGAAATCATGATTGTTGGATGAAACATTGTTAATGGATGAGGTTATGATGTCCTTAAATATTCCATGTCTAGTCAATGTATCGATAATGCGCAATTCTCAAACAGCATATGACGTTTTCTGTAACTGTTTGAACTTGTCACCTTCTACTTTACCTTGACAAGTTTCAAAGAGCACATTACGTAACTGAGCAACATCATGCTTTTGACCAACCAACATCATGCATGAATGGAAGTATTTCCTTTTTAAACCTGGTTCTGGCATTCTTTATCAGGCCCATGCAGCGAATAATCAAAGCACAAGTCTAATAAATATTAATTAGCAAGATTGTCTTGTTGCAACTTACTTTCTCTTCTCCTCTTTAAATTCTGAATTAATTTGTTATAAACAGTTAGTTACCATTTATCAGCTATATTTTGTTTCATCTTTAATCATCAAAATAGTGAATTTTGCAAGATGAATTTATTTCAAACTTATTTCATCAAAATATAAAATTATCCGCGGTATGAATCAAAATTCATGTACATCGATGTGGTCGATCTGCAAAGACGAATGTCTAGACAATTTTCAAAATCAAGGCATTTTGAATATCGAGAAAGACTCCAAGAACTAAATCTCTTATCCTTGAAAGCTCGCCGAATTCGCTATCTGCTAACATTCATGTACAAGATTGTTCATGGTCTGCTTGACATTAATGCTGATGATTTTTTTCATTTTATGACTGCTTCACGAACTCGTGGTAATCATCTCCGTATATACTCAGAATTTGGACAACACAATTATCGAAATAGCCTCTAAACTGTATCAATCGCAAAGTATTGGAACATGTTGTCTGATGATGATATAAGCGTCAACTCTGTATCTAAATTTAAGAATTTAGACTTGATATGTGGTAACTTCTTTTTTCCTTTTCTTTCATGAATTATTCTATGATTTTACGACAGATCATGCCAGCAGTACATGCTTTTCTATCTATGTCATTTCATGTCTATGTCCTCCATTTGGGCTATTTCTTTGATTCCAAATACAAATATTATTATTATTATTCACTATTGACGATACCGTACAGTAGTGAAACACGAAGCAATGAACTTGACACAAGTTGCGGCGTGTCTTCGACAGAAGTCAAAGAACATTATTGAACACGCAAAATTTACTCAACCGAACAACAATTTGCCAATGCGCGAAGCTTTGAAGCAGCTGACAGAAAAGCCATTGATTTACTCACCGACTGACAAAGGGGATGGATTTTGTGCAGTTCAAAAGACAACTTATTCGCAACTGAGATCTGAACACCTTATCGAAGAAGCATCTATATTTCCCTATTTGTCATTTGACTTAGGCCACTTAACGGAAGCCCACTCATTGGAAAGCTCGCTAATTACCTGAAATCCACATCGCGGAAACTCTTCTATGGTTAATCGATAATGTTTACGCATGCATATAGCATAACGTACATAGTACAGTAATTGTTGACGTCGGAAGAGAACAATGGCCTCTCAGATGATCAATTGTGAACACTTATAGTCAGGTCTGCAAATATGACGTTATGCTAGACAATGCAAACATTCATTGACTCATTTTCACCGAATGTTTCAATGAAAATTACATTGCAATAAATAAACTTCCAAGATTTCGAAGCAGAAATCACATAATCAAGTCAAAATGTTTGAAATAGAAGATCAAATACTGGACTAACTGAAGTAAGAATTCAAAAAAATAAACTAAAACATATCTGAAAGACAGGTTTCTCCGCGTATACTATGCTTGAAACCGGCCGGGTTATTGACGGCCGGGCCGGCAGCCGATGTGATGAAAACTGGACGGACGGCTTGAGGCCGGCGGCCGATGCAGTCAAATCCGTCCGGGACCAGTGCGGCGTCTGTCGCATACTGATCGAGGCCGGCAGCACTTAGAGCACTAGACATCATTCAATTTCTCGATTTCTATATAGCATGCAGTAGGTCTGTAGGCACTCCGGATCAGCACAGGATGAATCACACAGGTGCTGAGTTTTATCAATTCCCATCCAATTTGATCTTCAATCTGACGATAAGACAATTATTCGCACTTTGACAATATATTAAATATATATATAATTAATATATTTCTATTTAAGTAACAGTATTAAATACTGCTACTTAATCCCTGAAAAATGTGAACTTTGATGATAATTAAGGTAAGTGTAGATGTACAATTGATTGACATCGCATTTACTCGCCTTTCTGCAAAAATAATCAAATAAATCGTTTTGTTTATAAGAAGTCAAATAAAGATATATGTGATAATCAAATTTAGATTTTTGTTAGACAAGTTTTTGATTTACTGTACATCTATGTATATCAACGAAACGAGGAAGTTACTTTCGCATTGAAAATCAGTAATGCATTATACGATAATAAGAGCCGTATATTTCGAAGTATGAATTCCTCTGAATTATGCTGTGTAACGGATAGCAAGTAAAAATGCATACATATAGGCATTTTTCTTTTTTTGAAGCAACTTGAGATTATATCATAAATTACCATTGTCCCTTGATATTTTTTGTCAAAGAATTATTGAAATATGTCAACAATCAATTAACTAAGTAAGTCTACACCTTAAATGAAATTAAAAATAGAAGCCATGAGATTTGTACAAAAGTGGAAGACAAATTAAAATACTTTTTTGAAACTAGTAAGGAGGATGGTCTACATGTAGGCATATTTTACATGATGTGTTCTCCTTGCTAAATACAATGACACGGATCCTCCGGTATAGGAAATTAAGGCTGATGCTATACAATATGATTCGAATTATACCACAACAATTATCGGGCAGATCATTCTCTACGTAATGTCCACTGTAGATTATGACACTTGAATGCAATGTGGTTTAACTTTTTCAATGCTTGATAATTTCTTCTGTCCTCTCACCCAGTAGAAATGCATCCTTCATCAGAAAGAAGCAAATGTAGAGAAAGAAATGGATGACAACATATACTGTATAAATCAGAGCGCAATGTTGAAGCGAAGCGACTAGTAGATGCTACCAAAGGATTAGGATACTTTGGAGGAACTTTAATATCATGAGGTTCTAGAATTCTCATCAAGCGGCATTAGAGAAGAAATAACAGCTTAAATTATCGCCATCGCTGTCAACGCTCGATTAAAGGAAGTGATGGTCGCTGGAGAATAATTGCCTCTTGCACTAATTAATTACATGCACATACACGGAAATAAAATTTAAGCGTTAAATAACTTAAGCTGTTAAGTTAAAAATTAATATTAACGTTAAATAAAATAACTTAAGCGTTCGCACATATTGATGGTAAGTGGCCTATCCACCGAATCCGTAGAGGGTTCGGCCCTGACGTTTCAGGGAGTAGACGACATCCATAGCGGTGACAGTCTTCCTCTTGGCATGTTCCGTGTAGAGGTGACTTCATCACGGATGACGTTCTCGAGGAAGACCTTGAGAACTCCTCGGGTCTCCTCATAGATCAGACCGGAGATACGCTTGACTCCACCTCGTTGGGCAAGACAACGAATAGCGAGTTTCGTGATACCTTGGATGTTATAACGCAGTACTTTGGGATAACGCTTAGCGCCACCCATTCCGAGAGCCCTTTGGCTCCTTCCCCGCGTCCAGTCATTTTGAAGGAATGACAAGCAAGGAATAAGGTGGGCTGCAATCAGCATATTGAGTTCTCACGTATTCTTCAAAATAATTTCAAAAGATTTTGAAATTTGATATTTTACTTGTGGAGAAAATGACATTCAAAAGCTCATGATTTTGCGAAATTTTCAATGCTTTTTTCTGCTGTCATTTTACAATTTGATCGTATCAAAAAGGAGATGACGTTATAAGACATTTTACCACATTTCCATATTTAGTGTATAATTTCCGTTTGAATTGTGTTATTCCAAAAAATTGTTATTCAATATCTGAGGTAAGAGACTTGTTTAAAGAAGAGATAGAAAAGTGTCTGCATGTAGGCCTTGGTCAAATTGTCACTAAAGCTAAAAATCGACTATATTCTTAAAATCAATTGTGTAGCATAGCCAAAAATTACATATTTCATCACCGCGCGCGAGGAATGAGTTAGAGAATTTCATAAAAGGTAGCAGAAGTTGAATAAGTAGCATTAAGAGCTTTCCAACTTCAGATGATTATTGATAAGCGTGAATGGAGATGTGCTAAAACATGTCGTGATGGTAGAGCTTGGGTTATCACTGCAATTGCATTACTCATCCCTCGCGATCGGTTGCGAAATATATTTTTGACTTTTACTTTTTGCGCACATTTTGGCGACTTTACATTGGATCACTTAGCGAAATGCACTATACTGATGCAATATTAGGGTTTGAATATGCAACATATTAATAATAAATCTGAATATTTCTAACAGTAGAAATGTTGTTTAGAGTTCGAGTAAAACAACCATTCGAGTGTTTTAAGTAAACATTTGACATCAACTTTCAGTCGATGTGTTCATGAAGCTTATTTACCTGGTCTTTGGAGAATCGCAGATATTTTGCCTATCCCAAAGACTAAATCCTCCTAATGTACAAAATATTCGTCCAATATCCATGCTTCCATCCCCCCCCCCGAAAGAATTTTTAGAGAAACAAATCATAAAAGTCTTGAGAGCTCAGTTTGCTTCTCATTTTGATTCAAAACAATATGAATATAGAACAAAAAGTTGCTAAAAACAGCTAATGCAGCTCAGAACATTAAAATATGTAAAGTTTGAGATTTCTACGAGTCCGAATTGTGAACCATAGGAATCGCCTCAATGCCATTTTCACTGTAAATGCGAAGATGAACGGTGAAATGCGCCTGCCTCAATGGTATTACATAACAAATCAGACGGCCTTAATCATGCAATTAAGGCCTTCTAATTTGGAATTGGAGATCAAATTGAGATCAAATTGCCATGCAAAAGATGTGCGGTTGGTAGGATTCGAACCTACGACCAAGGTTAACTAGACCTGTGCTCTAACCAACTGAGCTACGAGCCACTTATGCGACTGTTTCAATTGGCAGGATCAAACCCTCACTACCACACATCAGTTGTTATAGCAATTATAATCAATGAATAAATAACGTCACAATTGTGACCGCCGACATTAAGGCAAGTAGCGGGGATCGCATACTATAGATTGGCTAAATTGGCTTTATGTATATGTAAGTTGATGAGTTCACCATTTTCAGTAAAAGGTTGAATGATTAGTTACAATAGTTTGCTCATTCTTATCACCTGATATCAGCAATTTGTGGGACTTGCAATTATGGGGAACTTGTGAAAGTTGCCCATTTTCACCATGTTTTTTTCCACGCTACTTGAAAGTCAGTGGATTTGATGGTTTTGCTATCAAATTCATGCAACAATACCTGATCAATCGTATAGACAGATAATCCGTTGGAATGAGCACGTTGGTGATTATGTTGAAGTTCAAAGTGGTATCCACAGGGGCAATCGATTAGTCCATTGGCGTTTGACTTCTTTATGTCTGATCTTACACTTCCACCTTCGGATAATGTATTGCTGATAAAATATGCTGATGACGTTATAATTGTTGGTTTAATCAAACGAGATAATGTGAGGCCTGTGATAGATCCTTTTAACGTTGTTGATCAATGGGTAGTGAAAACCGCATGTCAATTGCTGTTCAACCAGCTTTTTGTATCTTTTCAAAAATCAGACTAATTGCAGACTTGGGTATGCAATACAAGGTTTGCCGATAGTTAAAAATCTAAAATTCATGGGTGTGACTTTTGACTCTGCTTTGAAATGGTCTGAATCACATGAAATCTCAAAGAAGTATTCGTCGCCAATATTTTTTTCCTTGGCAATTAAAGCCGATTTTATCCAAATCTGATTTAGTAGCTATGTATAACTCATATATTCGTAGTGTATTGGAGCACGCGGCGGTGTTGTTCGTAAATTTGAAGTATGCAAATTCAAAAGTGCTAGAAAAAGTGCAGAGAAGGCCACACCGCATCATTTTGTCCCTCTTGACCGCAAAAGAATAATCATTGGCATGAATATGTTTTTACTCTATACTGAATGATGCAGATCATCCACTGTTTCATTTATCCCTGAACGGTTATCCCTGACAACGAACGGTTAAAGGTTCAGTTCCAAAATAGATTGCATACAGAACTGGACATGTATTCAGAAAGGGCCATCTGTTTTCACAACATGCTGACGAGTACATTAATCATGTACATCCCTCACACATTTTCATCCACTAATCATGATTACTATCGTAGTCTTCCTTTGTCTCGGAGCAGTCTCAAATGGACAGATTCTCACTCCTGGCAGCTGTCCCGATCTTCCTGTTATGCAAAACTTCAACCTCAACGCCTTGGAAGGCACCTGGTACATCACTCATCACTTTCCCATCTCTTCTCTAGCCAACACAAAATGTCTCAGTGGAGATATCGTTCCTGGAGCCACACCACTGACAGCGATGCTTCATCTTGGAACCAAGAAGATAGGATCCACAACTTGGACCAACACTACTATTCCTTTGAATACAAATCTGGCAATGCCGAAAACAATCACTGTCCCTACTGGTCTGACAATGCCCAGCACTGTCAATGCGATGCTACTCAACACCGATCTGAATCGTTTAGCAATCGTTTACATATGTCAAAATGTACTGAACATGAACATCCAGGCAATTGCAGTCGGCAGTAAAACAAAGACTCTTCTTAGTGGAGATCTTACTATGATACAGAATTTGATGATGCAGCACAATGTTGACCTGAATGCTCTTAATATCGTAGATCAAGTTACTTGTTGAGGCTTTAGTATTTTAGAAACATGTTAATTAATATATACATGTAAGATGGAAAAAATGGAACATTTTGATCAGGATGAGCAGTATCAGGTCAAATGCAGTATCAGACTTCATCCCTCCAATATTTATCAAAATTGTACTTGGTGGATGTAAAAATCACTTATATTTTTACGTGAATGAATGCATGTAAAATGCATAACATGTACTATCTTTCTGTGCAAGAA
This sequence comes from Prostheceraeus crozeri, assembly GCA_907163375.1. Lineage (NCBI taxonomy): Eukaryota > Metazoa > Platyhelminthes > Polycladida > Euryleptidae > Prostheceraeus > Prostheceraeus crozeri. The sequence continues at coordinate 173,189 of CAJQUW010001501.1, read as the reverse complement.
AATACAATTATCATTTCATGAATATAGAAGAAAAATTCTTTTTTGCCTTACTTTGCTAGTGTATAAGGTAGAAGATTTTGGATTAGGATCAGGCAACTTAGGATAGTCTTTCATGTTTAATTTACATGTTTGCTTTGCAGTCAAACTTACTTGTCTTGTTTCTCCAACGGAATGAGAATTCTTGCATATTGGGACAAGCGAATATGACCGCTCCATCACATTGATTGTTCCATATTTAAGCAAATAATCTTATACGGACAAGGCTATAGATTTTGGCAATTCAAATCACTGCCTCATCATTACTGGAGTCTTCTTAACAATTAGGAGAATGACAAGATTTGAACAACATTCATAAGATTAATGATTTATAATACTTTCAGCACGACTCTAAGTTCCTCGACAAATACTTATCATTCCAATCTCGATTATGTTCTTCCTCTTCTAAGATTCTTCATAACAATTTGCAGTGAACTTCTTTTACCCTCAAATTCCGAATTTGTCTATCCTCATTTGTCTGAATTTAGAAATCATTCCCTCCACATTGATTCTGCCCAGACGTTACGCTGTCCAAAGTTTGCTCAGTCAATGAACTCTTAATAAATTTACCCTTTCACATACAAAGTCAACGGTGGCGGGTTTCTCTCGCAATTTCCTGACTCAGGCTCAAAAAATGTTTGACAATTAGTGAGGATAGAAAGTCACTAAATTCATGTTTCTCGTCAACCTGGACACAGTTATCTTAGACATTTTTCGCTCCGATTAAGCACTCATGCATGTGTAGCAAAATTTCTTAATTCTTAATCTTACCAACAAGAAAGACAACTTGCCATCTACTGCGTTAACCAAAGGAAAGGTTTTGTTTTTCATGAGTCTGCAAGAACTTAACATTGGATTTTATTAGAGCGCTGTCGTTGTTTGTGCAAGACAATGCCATGATTTAAATGTTTGAATGACCAAAAAATTAGGACTGCGCTGCTGGATAAAGAAGTCAGTTGGATAATGGTGATAATGCGAAGTTGTTTTCTCTAATTTAATAACAGAAGTTGAGCCGCAATGCTACGTTTCAATGAATATCGTTGTTAAGTTAAGTAAGTCATGGTGCAATATTTCGTTGCTATGCTTGCTGGCGCATAAGTCGCAAATGCATATTTTACATGTGCTTGTAGGGGCTTGCATTTTTTAAATAAAAAATGCTGCTGCAATGTAGCAAAAATTTGCTAAATTATAGTTCACCTCTATTAACTGTGACTAGCTCATTTATTTTTGGTGTAAAGAGAATTTTCATTTATTTACTTTTTCTCTTACATAAATGATTGTAAAACGTCAGTTCACCTGGACATAGGATAGAGAGTGTTCACATACTTGAACAATTTAAGACCTCTACTTGGCAACCGCAGACGTATTTCGTAAGGAAAATTTAGTGTTCAAATTGTTCAAGTGTGCATAGGTAAGACATCTGCCTGCTCTATGCCCAAGTGAAATGACACGCAGCAATCTCAAACGATTGTCAGTCGCACGGCAAAGCCGGGATAATCAAGCTCAAAGCAGTCAGTCTATTTTGTCGCAACACTAGATATGATAGAATAGCAGTGTCGGGCACAGTTAATCGATTCCGCTCGATTAATCGTGCGATAGAATCAATCGCATGATTTTTTTCAGAGTGACTTTTTAATGGAATTTTCTTCATGAAGAGCAAGTAAGGTTATTTTCCTATTTATTGTTTCAACTTTTGAGATCATTACACAGAATAGAAGTCTGATAAACACACACGAACACCTGTACGTGGGTTGTCGTGCCGCGCCTGCGATTGTATACGGCTAATTTAAGACTTGAAATATCGCTTGACGCGATTTTTCAATTCCAAGCTATAGAAAGTTTCTATGGGAATCATGTGGGAATACACTATTTTATACAATGGCACTAAACATGTTCGTGTAGTACACGATATATACGAATCACACCATGTTGTCAAGTAAGCATAGGAAGTCCCTATGATATGATAATATGATACCTCCGTTTTGAAAACATATGAATTTATTGATAAGAATATCAATACCGGATTTGCATTCAATATGTACACTATGAATCCACCCGGTAAAAAGTACACTCTCATATAACCTGCAATGCTTATTCGCTAATATTTTTGTAGGCGTTATAATAGGCCTACTGGTTTAAATTAATTAACACATATAATTTTGCTATTTATACAAGTGATGGAAGAAAAGGTACCTACAGTTGTGTTTGATGAAATGTAGTTGACAAGCACAAAAAGAATACTATTAGATATAATTTACTTAATATATAAGAATACTTTATAAAACCGGTAGTGTTTGAAGCAGACGAGAATTTGAGTGTCCTCGTGTGTCGCTCACTCTGCTCCCTATGTTCCGCGCAGTTGAGTCAAAACGATGTTAATAGCCATATCCGGATTTTATTTAAACTATTTCGTCTGTAGTCTTACAAGTAAAGCGGTTATTTGAGTGGAAAACTTTTTAAGCCTTGTTTACGATCTGTTATACAGTTCTGATTCATATTTTTGTATTCGCAGATATCTACAACTAGTACATCGTCTTAATTAATAGGGTAGTAATAATTTTAATGTCTGAAGTGTCTCACTGTGTCAGTTTTAGTGGAAATCATCAAATTTGTAATGAAACTAATGGACAAGAAATCAAAATGTAAGCTAGATTAACTGAAAGCTTCTAATCACTGAATTTGAGAAAATCTCAAACTATTAATTAAGAATCGCGCGATTTTCGATTAATTGTGCACTGAGTCGCACGATTTGGAATTGTGCGAAAATCGAATCGCGCCCGCGCCCGCCAATGGCCTATGCTCGTTAGAACAAGCTCATAGCTAAATTGTGAAGTCAGTGTGAATCATCTTTCATACTATTTCTATGAACATAAAAGTAACTGGTGATTGGTAATCAGGTTTGCCGTGGAACGAGATTTCTTCGTCCTATTCCCAGAGGATTGCAATGGGAATTCCCATGTGAAATTACCACCCATGGGTAGTTTCGTGTGCTATTTGATAACGTAAAGCAAAGTACTCTACACTTCTATGGCCCTACAGATAGGTCTACAATCCACGATCTCAAACTACCCTGTTAGCTTGTATTTTGAATATATAGGCTAGCTTCCCTATCAGATGATGAAAATAAAGTGCCTCTCAAATGACAGCATAAATCGTCGGCACGCATCGCCAGAAAAAAAATTTAAAGGAAAAATTAAAAAGTGATATATGCATTGTGTTTAGGTTCGCATATCTTCCCATGTTAAAATATTGAACCGCAAAATACCTGCTCAGCATATTGCAGTTCAACTATAGATAGCCCTAACACAATGACATTGCAAACTGACGGCCGTCAGCTCTATAACATATTGCGGCTTAGATATCTGAACTGAAATATTTCACTGTTACTGAACCTAAAATCTATGACATCAAAAATCCAAGATTTTGATCTCTAAAAGACTCAAATGCATGATAATTTTCTTCACAGCTCATGCAGCTCAGAACATTAAAATATGTAAAGTTTGAGATTTCTACGAGTCCCAATTGTGAACCATAGTAGTAATCCCCTGACAAAATCAAGTCCAAAATGAGGAGCAATGAGTCATCATGCTGACTCAGCCCCCCCTCTGGAAGGAAGGCAGAAGGGAGAGGGTCAAGGATGTGCTGGGAGGAATGGGTCCGAGAGGAAGAAACGGTTCCCTAACCCCCCCCCTCTGGAAGGAAGGAATGAAGGAGTTTTCCAGCAAGGGGTAGGAAAGGAGAAGGGTAGGACTGTGGGAAGAATGGAGTGAGAAAAGGTGGGTTTTGGTGGTTTTGGGATGAGAAAAGTCGGATATCGTCATGAACGAGGGTTCGGATATGAAATTGGAGATCAGATTCGGAATCTACGTGAAACTTTGGGTGGAGAAGGTAGGCAGGGAGGAGTTTTCCTGAGAGGCAAGGGGTGGAATCTCTGAAAACGGCTGAGTTGGAAAAAGTCAGGTTTTGGATGTTTTGGGATGAGAAAGTCCATTTTTCAACAAGAAGGAGGCCTCGGATGGGAAAACGGAGGCCAGATTCGGAATCTACGTGAAATCTTGGGTTAGGAAGGCTGTTTCCAGCGACATCGGAGAGAAAAAGTTTCGAGAACGTCCCCCCCCTCTGGAACGAGACTTCCAACTTTGGTTCCAGAGATCGTAGAAAGTCGTGCAATAGCTCGTTTGAAAGCTAAGAGTGAGAAACATGCAGTGGAGAGCTCAGTTTGGTCCTATTTTCCTGGGTTGAGAGAGAAAAATGGCAGGAAAACGTCAGAGTTGGAAAAGTCAGGTTTTGGATGTTTTGGGATGAGAAAGTCCATTTTTCAACAAGAAGGAGGCCTCGGATGGGAAAACGGAGGCCAAATTCGGACGTTTTGGCCAATTTTGGGTCTAGGAACTTCTCTCCAGCTCAATCGGAGAGAGAAAATTCTGACCCCCCCTCTGGAACAAGACTTCCGACTTTGGTTCTAGAGATGGTAGAAAGTCGTGCAATAGCTCGTTTGAAAGCTAAGAGTGAGAAAATTCAGTGGAAGAAACGGCTTGTTCCTATCTGCTTTCGTTTAGATGTGAGACGCCATTGAAACTTTTGGACATTGGCGAAAAAACGACAGAGTTAGAATTTTTACGAAAATCGCTCTAGCGGGTGAACCAAGCCTCGGACGGGAAAACAGAAACCAGATTTGGAATCAGCGTGCCATTCTGCATCTAGAGGGTGAGTTTCAAGTGAATCGGAGAGAAAAAGTTGAAAATTTTCTTCACACTGGCTCTCCACACGGTATTTTTTCATGAAAATGTTAAATTGTAGCCACCTTTGGCGGTAAATAGCGGACGATTGGAAGTGAATGAAGAGCTCGGGTTTCTTTTAGGGGCAAGACCGCACTTTGTTCTCTAGGATCCTATCTTTTCAGATCTGTGGAAGGTTTCGTTTCCAAATGAGAGCCTGTTAAAAATCGAGTTTTTGTGCATTTTCCAAGATTTTGGAACTTTTTGAAAAAACGCTAGAACCGGAGATAGACGGGTTTAAAGTTTTTGGATGATGGAGATTGCGTCATCAGCTGATCGCCACAAACTATGTAAGTGGAAACTCTACTTGTGGAAATCATTTCTCCTCCCGACTGGGTTGGGGTAGGTGAACTCCGGAGCTCTGATGATAGCATTGGAAATCTCCGAAAACCGGGTTTCTGTAAGAAACCGACTTAGAAAATTTCATTGCTGATATCAGCTAAGGCGTCAGACTTAAAGGTTCGCCAGGAGATGGCCTTCGTCTCCAGGCCATAAATGACTCCAAAACTTCAAAGGCTTGTAACTTTGCTTCTACAAGTCCGTTTGACTTGATTCAAAAAAGAGTCGATAGGTTTTGACCTGCCCTAAGTGATAGAATACTTATAAAATTTCATAAGTAGTGCTAAAAAGTTCAAAAATTTTAATTCACTATTTTTGGAGGTTTTCTGGGGTTTTCGACCCTGCTGAAGTCAACTAAAGGATTTGTAATGATGTCTGAGCCACATATGAACCAAGCAGCTTTTCACTGAAAGCGAGCAAGACACGGAGAGTTTTGCTGTAATATTCCACTGACAGGATGTTCCTTCGGGACGGCGGATGATGCCGTAGTGATAAGTGTGGCAAGGGAATGTGTCATATTTTAGACCGAAACCGCTGGGGCAACTCATGTTGGGCATTTGACACAGTTCTCAACGTAGCACTTTGAACGCCAATCGGTTGAGTCTTAGCTATCTTGTCATGGTTGGCATCTAAACATCTCCATTGCAAAACGCTTGTGAATCATGGCTTGCTATCCCTCTCTACGGTTTGCTATCAAGCTGATCAAAGCAACGACTTGGGATGTTTCCTCTTGTAAATAACTCCACCGGTTTTCATGTCTGGCTATCAGGTAATTGACGGTGCAAGTCACGGAGATTTTCGGTGTCATACTTCCTGTTGGTGGGCATTCTTTCGAGACAGCGGTGAAGTCCGTAGCGATGAGTACTGCACGGGACGTTGGCAATGGTAATCCTTGTGAAACCTCTCGGCGTCATGTTTCCAAGTGGTTGCCTTTCGTCTCAACGTTGTACTCTGACCGTCAGGGCGACATTTAGCTATCTGCCACAGGTTACCTCATAAAATCTCCATTGCACTTGTCTCCCGATAGTTGGCCAACCATGGGAGAATGAACCATGCGTTCTGCTTGTCTCTATCACCGAGGCTAAATGATGAATGGAATGAAATGGGAGGGCTATCATGCGCCACACGCAACCACACGCTCATTTCTCTCTTCGGTAGTGAACATGCTCTTGTCAGTGTAGTCAGAAACTTTATCATGTTGTACAAAAGTTTTACTGCAACACAGGTTGATGTATAGTTAGAAAGTTTGATCATCGAAGATCTATTCGTAAGTCTAGTCAGAAAGTGTATCATGGTTTGCAAAAGCAGCGTTTAGTGTATTCAAATAGTTTTACCGTGACACACGTTTGTAAAAATAAAGTTTGATCATCGAAGTTTTATTCGTGAGTGTAGTGAGAAAGTGTATCATGATGTTTTATGAAACACAAGTTTATGAAATGATAATGTAGTCTGAAAGTCAATGAAACACATCACAAGTCCTAAAGATCGCCATCCAGGACACAGCTTTCCTACGACAAGATATAAGGAGGTAGCACTCTATAGAAATTCACTTTTCACTGAGCATTGCTACAGTGTAGTGATCCTGCATCATGAGTGAGACAGAAGCTGAATTAATGATTCGTCAAAAGAAAGAAAAGAACGCAATCTTGGAGTTGTCAGAAAGGTACTACTCCATGGCAATCAAGACAGGTGATCCAAGGAAGATTGCCGATTGTCTAGAAACGATTGACTATGTGAGGAAAGCAACAATAGTTAGTTATCAAAGACAATCCAACATGCTAAAAGAGTTGGACCTAAAATCTTCGATCCAAATGATGATTCATAGCATGCTCATCTAGATCCATTAGTCTTTCAACTAAAGCGCCAGCTTTAATATTTTCATTTACATTTGTAACACTTTCTATAGCCTTCAACGAATAACCAAGCTCTCTTGCTACAGACCATGAAGTTGGGAAACGAATGCAAAAAGGTTTGGACCTAAACATAAATATGAGTGAAGAGCATCCTTTCTTTAAAACATGAAGACATACACACTGCTTCATTGCCTTTTTTCCGTGAATTATCCATGAGCCATTACGAAGCTACCCATAATGAGGCCTGAAAGTCATTTGCTTTCATGACAGTTCCAAGCCCGTATAACTCAGAGGATGGGTGAAAAATTGATGAAATGAAAGTAAAGTTTATCATGTTGTACAAAAGTTTTACTGCAACACAGGTTGATGTATAGTTAGAAAGTTTGATCATGGCGTTTTATGAAACACAACTGTCATAAAATGTAAGCGTTGGTGTGGTTAAATAGTTTTTATCACAACTCATGTTTGTGAAAGTAAAGTATTAGATTACACTGAGTCATCAATACTGTCAAAGGTGTACAAGTCATATCAAGCATATTCAACTGAGTGTCCATTCCTGACACTCATCATCATCATTTGAAATTATTTGAAGATGAAAAGTTGCATTCGTTTCCCAACTTCATGGTCTGTAGCAAGAGAGCTTGGTTATTCGTTGAAGGCTATAGAAAGTGTTACAAATGTAAATGAAAATATTAAAGCTGGCGCTTTAGTTGAAAGACTAATGGATCTAGATGAGCATGCTATGAATCATCATTTGGATCGAAGATGGATAGAGGATTTTTCCATGCTGCAATGTAATGACAGTGAAAATAGGAGGATGAAATTGGAGCGATCTGGAGTGAAAAAGAAAAAAGTGGCATTTGCAACTGATTTGCCAAGTAGCTCTACCAATAAAAGTGACTTCAGAAAGAAACTGGAAGAACAGACGTTTAAATTATTATGTGAACGGAACTGCGTTGAGTGTTTTAAAAGGGAACGGTCTCTTCTCTTTTTACCATGTTGTCATTCTGTTATGTGTTCTACGTGCTATGTACCTTTGGAAACTATGTTGTGCCCCATCTGTGATCAAGAAATAATTTCAACAGTCAATGTATATAAATGATTTTGATGCAATCCTTGTCGATTTTAGAACAGTCATCTATGACCATGACACCACTGTATCATCGTCTCATTGAAAAGAGAAAGCATGATTATGCAAGGCAGTGGATTCTTGTGTTGGAAAAACTATTATCATCCAGATTGATTGTAGAGAGATGATACATCGTTTGAGTAATGCTATCATCATTCACGCAAACTGTGAAGATGTTGACTATATGCTATCTTATAATTTTAAACCAAAGCAGTTTACGAATACACTTTCATCACTGTTACATCATGGTCTTCTTTCATTACCTTGCTTGGAGTTATGTATTCTACACGTTGCTTATGGGAAGCCTTTTCCACTCAAGCACAGTTGATGCAAAGGCATTAAACTTTACAAGCATCGTCGTACAAACAGATTGTTCATGTCTGGCTCATAACATATCAGCAAAGGACACAGCTGAACTGTTTCCATTGAACTATAGTACCTCACTGAATGATACATTACAGCTACCCACACATGTATCTGCTTCTGACTATCCTACTGGTACTGCGGCTGTTCTCAGTGTATTGCTTTTTACTAGTGTTGTACTCAATGTCTTTCTCTATTTCACTGCGTTTGCGACGGTGATGTTTCGACGCTGCTGTCGTGTTTAAGCAAAGAAAACTCTAACATCCACCTGTAAAAATGGCTAGACGTCGTTCATCTCACCGTTCGCGCAGACAAAAGTGTCAATCAAATGCAAACAAAAAATTCTGTCTCACTCTTCGTCGCTTATTAAAACTAAAACCATCTCATCGATGTGAGGCAATGAAGCTGGAAAACAATATCTTCATTCGTAAAATGTGTGCGGAAATACGAAAAGTGCGTTATCTGACATTAAATAGCAAAAAGGCCAAGCATGGTAAAGTTCTTCGCACCTTGAGCAATCCAAAAACATCAATTCCTACAAAGCGCAAACTATTGTCACAGCGCGGTGGCTTCTTACCACTTTTAGCGCCTATCATCATGGCAGCTGCCGGTCCTGCTTCGGGAAGATTAGCTGGTGCTCTCGCGAATAAAGCCATTAATGGATAGATACTAAGTTAAATGGTATGACTTTTCATCAAAATCAACATGGATTTCCGTTTACGCTGTAATCGCACTATGTGTATCGTAGGGCCCTCTCATAGTGGGAAGACACATTTAACACTGCAATTGTTGGAGCGTCGTAATGAGATTTTTGACTGCATACCGAATCGCGTTGTTTGGTGCTATGGAATTATCAACATAACTTACATCGTGAATTGGTTGGTAAGGGTTACTTGGTTCAACCGGGGATTATCAGCACTGCTGATATTCATCCCTATGATATTATCATTCTTGATGATTTACTTAATGAGAGTATGAACTCACAAGAAGTAACTGTTATGTTTACCAAGGCTGCTCATCACCAACCATGCTTTATCATTTTTATTATGCAAAATCTTTTTCCAAGTGGAAAGGAAGCACGGACTCGAAGTCTAAACGCACATTACTACATCATCTTTAAAAATCCTCGTGATAAAAGTCAAGTTGAATTCCTATCTCGACAAGTTCTTCCTCGCAAGTCAAAAGCCTTAATTGAAGTATTTGAGGCTGCTACGGAAAAACCCTATAATTATTTGTTTTTGGACTTTACCCAGGAGTGTCCTGAGGATTATCGCTTACGCTGTCATCTCTTTGAGAAACCCATGATCATATATAAATTGTTATGAGTGGTTTTCAACCCATGATTGCTATTCCACAAGAAGAATATATACATCTGACTACAATGCAGAGTGTTCATCAACCTTAGGCAAATCAAATGTCACAACTTAATCAGCAATATGAACAAGAAGCTGTACAAAGTAAAAATCCATATGATCGTTTGATAAAGCAGAGTTCTACCTTAGAAGAGATGAAACAATTGAAAGAAAAAATTCGCAATGATCTTTCGCTTGGTTCACCCTAACCCTATCGCAATCGAGCACTGAGCTTATATCGAAGTTTCGAACCCAACTTCAAAATCACACAACGAGGTGAAGTGGTAGGTGATGATGGTGCAGTCATTAGGGACTCAAGAGTGAACGATTTAATTAATCATGCTGCTCGTGATCGTCGTCGTCACTTTACACCTACAGGATGGGAGTTCTTTTTAAAAAGTATGAAGAAATTCAATGTTCCAAAGGCAATTCTTGGACGTGATACTTTACAGGAAATGGAAAATGTATCTACACCTGAGAAGAGAAAGTTGCAAAGTGTAGAGAGACCTAAAAAGAGAATCAAGCAAACTTTGAAAACACCCGAGAAGTTACCGAAGCGTATACCAAAACCTTCAACACGTTATCCATCATTTGATTTTATCACAGACTTTTAATGAAGAAGCTATGTTGCATCCCATGTTCAGAGTTGCCAAACATTCATGTGTCATTGAGCTGCTTAAGTACATGTTGTAAAAGTGATTTATACAAAAATTTATTATTATAAAAAGACTGATACTTTGAGGCAAATAAACGATCCCTCTTAATAGACGATGGATGAACATCTGAAATCAATTTACTATAACCCAAAGCATTATGCAGGTTATGCTTCAGTGAAAAAGTTGTCACAAGCAAGTGGTTATTCACAGAAACAAGTGAAGAGATGGTTAAAAGCTCAACCTGCATATGCATTGCACACACAAGCTCGAAAACGTTATCCTACCCGTTATTATATCGTTCATGATATTGATGAACAATGGCAAGAAGATTTGGCTGATGTTTCTTTATTAGCTAAAAAGAATAAAGGCTATCGCTTTCTCCTAACTGTCATTGACTTATTTTCTCGTGATGCTTGGGTTCAACCACTCAAGACAAAGCGTGGTGAAGAAGTGGCCGAGGCTTTCCAAAAATATTTTCAGTGAAGGACGCATTCCCACACGTATTCAGACTGATCAAGGGAAAGAGTTTGAAAACAGACATGTGCGTGCTTTATTTCGCTAACACAACATTGAGCTGTTTAGTGTGAAAAGTGCATACAAGGCTGCAGTGGTCGAACGCTTTAATCGTCCGCTGAAAACTCGTCTATGGCGCTATTTCACTGCAAAAGTAACACAAAAGTGGACGGATGTATTACAAGATACTGTACACGCTTACAATCATTCTGTTCATCGTATGATTGGTCACAAACCTGATGACATAACTCCAGACATGGTGGATACAATCCGTGAAATCAATGCTAAACGCAAGCAACCATCACAAGGTAAACGTGACATTCAGGTTGGTGACAAAGTTCGCATTTCCAAGGTGAAAAGTGTGTTTGTGAAAGGATATCTTCCCAATTGGACGGAAGAAATATTTACTGTCTCTGGGGTTAACAAGAAATTCAAGCCCACTACCTACAAGCTTCATGATTATCATGGTGAAGAGATTGAAGGGAGGTTTTATCGTCATGAGATAACACCCACCACCAAAGAAGATGATGACTACATGGTTGAAAAGATACTTCGTCACCAAATGCGACAAGGGGAAAAGTGGAGCCTGGTGAAATGGGCTGGCTATCCAAATTCAATGAACAGTTGGATTCGTCATTCTGACCTTTATCGTGTTAGTCAACGTTCCTAAGCAAAGTAATGATTTGTGTAAATATAAATAAGTAAATACCTATGGATCAAACTGCTACGTTTTATTCTGCCCCCTCCTATGCTAGTCATGGAGCTGGCTTTCCCGTTTATGCTGGATCGAGACGTCAAAAAGGGAGTAGTCTATTGGGTGCTGTCAAAGGCATGATGCTCTCCACTATCGCAAATGTGGGAAAATCAGCTTTAAAGGAAGCTGTAGGATTAGCAGCAGATGTAGCAAGTGATGCGCTTTCAGGAAGATTGCCGATTCGTGAATCGCTAAAGCGTCATGGAATACAGCGTTTGAAGAATGTCGGTAAGGCTGGTATCAGGTCCGTCATCAGTCATATCAATCCACGCTCTACTTCAGGCAAACGTAAGCGAAGAGCATCTCGCATGCCTCCTAGCAAACGCAGACGACGCGGACTGTTTTAAATATGGAATGTAAAACCTCATCCCTTTGCTTATTTGATAGAACACCTATACAGACGGATATCATTAGAAATTATGTATCCATTCGTTATCCACAGACAAGTATCGATTCTGGCAGTGTCATTGAGTTTTTAATACCAGGAAATGATGCTGAGTACATCGATGTAAATGACATCAATCTACATGTTAAGTTTAAGATAGTAAATAAGGACGGTACAAACCTTGACGACAAGGATAAAGTAGCAGTGAATAACTTGGCAATAGCAACGCTGTTCAAGGATGCATCATTGACCATTGGTGAAACTCGGGTTGAAAGTGGTCAACACAGTTATCCCTATCTCGGTTATTTTTCAACAGTCATGCAGTTCCAGCCACAAGCACAAAAGAGTCACATGGCTGTTATGGGTTGGTGTAAAGATGAAGCTGGTAAATTTGATAGTGGCAAAAACAAGGGATTTGTCACTCGTGAAAAGTGGACTGCAGAAAGTAGGGTGTGTGAATTATATGGTTCCCTATACTTGGACTTTTCCGTCAATCACGTTTCTTAATGTCAAAAGTAGACATGCGAGTTCATCTCTTGCCGAACGATCCTAAATTTGTATTGAATTCTTATGGAGCAAAGACTGAATTTAAAATTGTGTTTGAAAGTGTTAGACTTTATGTGTGGAGAATGACAGTGAATCCTTCGGTGATTAATGGTCACGAGATGGGTTTGAAGAAGTATGATGCTCTTTATGATGTAAATCATACTGAGATCCATAGTTTCACCATTCCTCGTGCGCAAAAGAGCTTTGTTAAAGATAGTTTGTTTCCCATACAATCACCAAAAATGATAATTGTGGGATTGATTGCAAATGATGCATACAATGGTAATATATCGAAGAATCCCCTCAACTTTGAACACTTTGGTTTAAATCAAATCGGATTGTATCGTGATACTGATTGCATTCCTGGTACTCCTTTTTGCCCAGACTTCGCTAATGGTCATTATTCTCGCTCATATCAAAATACTATGGAGACCTTTAAATACTGGAATACTGATGACACCAATGGTTTGACCTATGATGAATTTGCTAAAGGTTATACACTTTATGCATTTGATTTGACAGCAAACAATGAAGCAGGTGCTTCTTATCGTCCGGGCACTGCCACGAAGGATCTTAAACTAGAATTCTTCTTTGAAAAAGATTTGACGAAAACAGTCAATGTACTCATCTATGCTGTGTTCGATTCCACCATTCGAATTAACAGTCTACGTGACGTTTCCGCTTCTTATACAAGTTAATGAGTTGGTTATCTGATGCAGAGCTAGAGAGAGTCGTTCAAGAACATGGTGATGAACGCACTGTTGCAGCATTTCGAGGTGTGTTTCCATTAATAATATGCCCACAGTTTCACCAAAACCACCCTCATTCATTATCATGAATACTGATACAGCACACTTACACGGCAAACACTGGAAAGGTTTGTTTATTGATAAAACTATTGCGGTGAAATCTTTGATTCATTGGCCTTACCAAACTGTGATTATGTCACACGTTTCATGAACCGTCATTCACGAAAATGGATTCGCAATGCTTTGGCCTATCAACATCCCTTGTCTTCGACATGTGGAGCCTATGCCCTCTACTTTGTAATGCAACGACTACATTATGACTCTTTACATGACATTTGCAAACATTTTTCACATGATACCCTTGTCAATGAAAAGCGCATTCGTAACTTTTATAAAAGCCTTCAATAAATATGTACGATTAAAATTTGTTTTCTTTATTATACTTCAATGGAAAAGTAGATGATGTGATTGAATATGTTGTATTTAGTCATCAAACATGAATAGGTAGAGATAAGAAGACATTGTTCACTTGTCACATTCATGCTCATGAGTGTTGGTTTGTTGAAGGTAAGTCATTATGCGAGGATGTATACGTTCTCTATACTTGTTCCAACTTGAGGATGTAAAATGTATAACACCATATTGATCATGAAGAGCAATGAAATCTCGTCGAATAATGAATAGACGTCCACCTAGAGGGATATAGTACATTGGATGATGCATGATATGTGACGCATCGTGGAGGTTATCCATTTGAAAAGGGGACAAACTTATTTTAACGTGTCGATGAGTATCGTAAAAGGTAATGCGTCGAGCCTTCCATGTAACGTGACACTGAGAATAGAGCTTGGCAATCATGGTTAGTTTTAGACACAGCAAAACGTTTGCTTAGTCTTCTCGTTTAATCAAAGCATTCATAAGAAATGGACGAAGTCATGTTAAGATTCATCATCATATTATCATTTGCAATAGTGACATTAGCGGGACGACGATTAGATGATGCAGTTCGTCTCATCAAATCACCTATTCATGCAAGAAGACCTATTGAAGATGTAATTCTTTCCGGCATAGCCGATCCTTGGCAAACTCATGCTTACAAACTTCAGATTTTACGTCAGCGAATGGGTCATGCGTGGGAAATGGTGTTAACAGATTATGGCTTTAAGCGATCACCTGTAGGCGGCATCGATTTGATCAATCCTGTACGTCGCATTGCAATGGAATTAAAAAATAGCTGTCGTGTGAGCTCATCAATGAAACGTGAAATATTTCATACCCTTGAAGATTTTAAACGTAAAAGACCAAGATATCAAGTAATTTTTGGTTGTATCAACTATCGCAATATGAAAGACGGCGGTACAAGCATACTTAGGGGAGTGCATTATGTGAAAGGGCAATCACTCTTAACCAAATTCTTAGGACGACAGAAAGTGCCTACTGTGAACAGATTGAAAGCAGCAGTTCGTTATGTCATGCGACATAACGCCTAAGCAAACGACGCTTTATGTTGATACTTTAACATGGAGTTTACAGCAGTGTTTCCCAGTAATGCTCAACGTGAGCGATATGAAAATACAGCTACCGAGTTTGAGACTGATTTAACACAGCCGATTGACTTACATGGTGATTGGGAAGTGGCCCTGCAAGATGTGAGCTATGTGAATAATATAAGAACCATTGCAAATGAAGAGATTACATTAGGCACTGCAACGCATCAAGACTTGTACTTTCCAAAACTAGAGCGAAATGATAAAGTGCATACCTACAACTTGAATGAACATGCAGCAGAGTGGAATTCTATTCCTACAGTAAACACCCGTCGGGGAAAGCGAGCTGTTGATGAGATTGTAAATGGCCCTACTTTAATTATCACTGCAGATACAGACATACCCATTGCTAAAAATGCTTCACCCCTGAAATGAGAACAACCTACAAACCCATCATTCCGTCATCGTTTAGAGTAAACATACCATTATATGAGAATTTAACGCCTATTGAATGTTATGAATGATTTGGCAAAGGATCCATGGTTCTGGCAGATGGATCCAAATCTACATAAAGTTGCACTCTACATGAGACCGACTACTATTTCCAATGGATTTTATGTGAGTGGACCTCCGCAAAGGATATTGAATCTTAAATCACGTTTCTTTCTACCTATCGCAAAATTTGCAGAAGTAAAAGGAGGTGGCGCCTTCCCTTTGAGAGCTCAAGTGTCCATGAAAGTATCAAAGCAGATTAAGAAATATCCAAATTGGCACAGGAAAAAAATTAATATTACCCTTCTTCCCCTTGATCGCATGCATGAGCGTTTTGTGCTTTTGAAATCTGGTACTGTTGATGACTTGATCAAACAGGTAAATGAAATAAATGGATTATCTATGTCCATCCCTCGAGTACACAATAAAGCAAGGATTGATTTCCGAAATGATTATGAGCGTTCACACATTGGATTTGTTCACATTAATTCTAAATTTCGCGATTTGTTCTCTTTAAAAACAGACGTCTTATGGGCATACCATGAATGGGGGAATGTGAAAATAACATCTGAACACCAATACGATTGCCGAATGGTCCTTTATTTCAAACGCACAGACCCTGTTTTACGTCCCAGTCTTACATGGAAGCCAAATGAAAAGTTGCCGATACCTCCAAAGCATTATAGCAATGGCTATGATGTTTGTACATACTTGAACAAGGGTGTATCAAATCTACACTCATATCATTTTGACTATGATCCTAAAGAAAATACATTCTGTATCAGTGTACATGGTAAAACGGTCATTCACATTTCAAAAGAGTTAACAAAGATTTTAGGATTCAAACGTGATTCAAACATATTCTATGACGAGAAGTACTGTGCCTCAACAACTTTGCTGGATATGAATATCAATCACTTTTACATTTACACTAACTTTATCCATTCAACACAAGTTGGTGGTCAAATGGTTTCCCTTTTAAGATATATTCCTATTGACAGTGGCGACTTTGGTGTGACCATGCACAGGGAGTTCCTGAACAAGGTATACATTCCAGTCAATGTATCACGATTATCCCATTGCAAATTTGGTATCTATGATGATAGTGGTAATCCTATTCAATTCATTGGTGGTCGTTTTGTCTTAACACTTCATTTTCGTCAGATAGCATCAAATCACTAATGTTGCGTGTGGCGTAGTCAATCTCTTTTCTTTCTTGATTAGGTGGCCGTTAAGGCCGTGGTCTCATAAAGACCGTTTGGGGCATTCTCTGGTCTCATCAATAGGCTTTTCACTTCTGAAAGTCAGCCTCGTTTATGAAAGGCTCACTCTCAACCGTTTGTAGAGTTAGGTGCCTGCAGCCTTCAATCATTTGTCTCTCTTCATCTTCCTCTTTTTGTTGAAACTTTCTCTCAACTTCCTTCTTCGTAGGAGTTGAGCTAGCAATAGGTGTGAATGTTTCCTCTGTGTCGGACATGGCTATGATAGTGAAATGCAAGACACTCTTCTCTATATATGAGAATGATGCGTTGTGATTGATAAATGGCTGTCGTCCAATGAGGGCGCGCGAAGCAGGGAGAGAGAATCTATATAAGTGCGGTGCAATGACCATTTCATCATAATATCATTAAAATGGATACACCACCGAACACCTATGCCTTACTCATGCCCAATGCCCCACGCAAGAGCCAAGTCAAAACCATTTACGATGGTGAGGTCGAGCCGCTGCTGTTGGATGAGGAAATCATCATCATTTCCGACGATGAAGAGGATAGTACTGATACAATCAGGGCGGCCTTCCTGAGTGTATCTCCAAAGGACGTCATGATGGAGCGGTGTGTTGAGACTCTTCGGAGCTGGCTAGACCTCTTCTCTCCTTCTAGTCAGCCCCGCAATCAAGAAGAGTTTGACTTGGTAGACGTCATGTACCGTCTTATTACAAAACGTATTGCTTTAATTCATTTTAATAGATGTGTATCATGACAGTGTTGTTTTTCCTTCATATAAACTATATGGCTTCGAAAGGATCATCGAGTAAGCATAGTGTCGATTGGGAGCTATTGTTAGAATAAGATATCTTATCATCTAGATACTTAACACAGTTGCTAGAAATCATATTCAACATATGAAACATGATTTTAGGTGAATCAATTGAAGCAACGTTATCTGAGAATGAGCCATGAGTTCTGCTTGTCACTCTTACACCACACGTATACAAAATCATTTTTATCTTCTCTAATGGCGTGATCCCTTTTGATGGAAAAGTAGACCGATAATAAATGTGTTAACTAACCCCATATCTAAATTCCTCCATTTATTTCCATTTCAAGATAAATACATTGCAAAACAAAGACATGTAGTATGTAGGTTTATTTATAATTGAATCACATATACTTTACAGCGAGGAAATTCAAGCGGAATAACCTCTAAGTCACTGTACACTTTATAGCACCTTGGTCGTTTTGGAGCGTCGGCGTCGGGCACTCTTCTGAGTCGCGTCGTCTTTGGTGTGAACTCGCCCTCACTCCATACAACTTGGGCGATGTCACTTTTGTTACCACTCTTCTCTTCGACATTGGCGATTTTGGGTTTATTGTCACTGTTCGGATCCTCGTCCCATTCATCGACAACATCGAAAATTTTGTAGAAAATATTCAAGGCTTCAGAAGAATTTGTCATACTAGACTGTCCGATCGTATAACGTGAATGAGAAGTGCTGCAGTCGTTTCATTTATATAGTTATTTAACAATGAGTCCCTCAACAGCCAATCTGAATGATTCTAATTTATATGAAGATTCCTTTTTTTCACTTTATCAACCTGTGTGGTAGTAAAAACTTTTGTACAACTTGATGCACTTTCTGACGACACTCACAAGAGCTTGTTCACTAGCGAAGAGAGAAGTCTGTGATGTGTTGCATGTGGTGCAAGGGTGGCCTCCCATTTCATTCCATTTCATTCCATTTCATCATTTATTCTTCCCCTCTGCATTCCACATCCGAAGATATGTGGCGGGCTTGGGACCGCTTTAGCTGAATTAGAAGGTAGCCCTTAGGAGGACTCATGGGACGTTCTCAGGATCGTAATCAGCCATCTTACTTTAGACCGATTCTGCTGAGAGAGTCTTTAATTCTCTCTATGGTAGCAGCATCGACCTCTACTGCTACTAACTGACTACTTGGGGGTGGTATATAGCCCCACTGAGTCCTATCATCATCATCACCGCAATCAGATGCGCCAACACGAGCGAGATTGTTAAAAATCTTTTCTCGCTCTTCAGCCCGCTGAAATTCTTGAAATAAATTTCTCGGCTTGAACCGAGGCTTATCAGGAGAGCTGACTAGAGTGTTCGGCGTCTGCATGATTGAAATGAAATTAAATGAGAGTCGGCGGTTTATATACCCCTCTGACACAAAGCCATGATTCAGACCTTCCTTATTTGGCCATGCATTTGACATGACAACAGCGGTTTTACCATGTATGGGCATTGGCGATCACCGTGCTTTCAGTTACCAACTCCCAACACAGAGACGGGTTACCCTATGACGCGAAAACGTTTGACGTCAATGCCTGCAGTAACCGTCTCATTTTTACCAAGTTACAATGACAAACGATAGACGTTGCCAACCCTGAGTTACTGAGGCTAGACGAGATTTCACAAAGGCCTGATAGCAAGCCAGAAACCATTTAAGTGTTAAGCTCTTGAATCCGTTACAGGCATTACTCAGAGGGGATCTTATCCCAGATCCAAGGCCTCGACCCACAAATCCAACCTCGGGCGGACAGAGCGTGCGTCATGTCACTGTGTTGTTATCCGGGCCCCGATTTTGACATAAAAACCAGTGGAGGTATTTACAAGAGGAAACATCCCAAGTCGTTGCTTTGATCAGCTTAATAGCAAACCGTAGAGATGGATATCAAGCCGTGATTCACAAGCGTTTTGCAATGGAGATGTTTAGATGCCACCAATGACAAGATAGCTAAGACTCAACCGATTGGCGTTCAAAGTGCTACGTTGAGAACTGTGTCAAATGCCCAACATGAGTTGCCCCAGCGGTTTCGGTCTAAAATATGACACATTCCCTTGCCACACTTATCACTACGGCATCATCCGCCGTCCCGAAGGAACATCCTGTCAGTGGAATATTACAGCAAAACTTGCTCGCTTTCAGTGAAAAGCTGCTTGGTTCATATGTGGCTCAGACATCATTACAAATCCTTTAGTTGACTTCAGCAGGGTCGAAAACCCCAGAAAACCTCCAAAAATAGTGAATTAAAATTTTTGAACTTTTTAGCACTACTTATGAAATTTTATAAGTAGTCTATCACTTAGGGCAGGTCAAAACCTATCGACTCTTTTTTGAATCAAGTCAAACGGACTTGTAGAAGCAAAGTTACAAGCCTTTGAAGTTTTGGAGTCATTTATGGCCTGGAGACGAAGGCCATCTCCTGGCGAACCTTTAAGTCTGACGCCTTAGCTGATATCAGCAATGAAATTTTCTAAGTCGGTTTCTTACAGAAACCCGGTTTTCGGAGATTTCCAATGCTATCATCAGAGCTCCGGAGTTCACCTACCCCAACCCAGTCGGGAGGAGAACTGATTTCCACAAGTAGAGTTTCCACTTACATAGTTTGTGGCGATCAGCTGATGACGCAATCTCCATCATCCAAAAACTTTAAACCCGTCTATCTCCGGTTCTAGCGTTTTTTCAAAAGGTTCCAAAATCTTGGAAAATGCACAAAAACTCGATTTTTAACAGGCTCTCATTTGGAAACGAAACCTTCCACAGATCTGAAAAGATAGGATCCTAGAGAACAAAGTGCGGTCTTGCCCCTAAAAGAAACCCGAGCTCTTCATTCACTTCCAATCGTCCGCTATTTACCGCCAAAGGTGGCTACAATTTAACATTTTTCATGAAAAAATACCGTGTGGAGAGCCAGTGTGAAGAAAATTTTCAACTTTTTCTCTCCGATTCACTTGAAACTCACCCTCTAGATAAAGAATGGCACGCTGATTCCAAATCCGGTTTCTGTTTTCCCGTCCGAGGCTTGGTTCACCCGCTAGAGCGATTTTCGTAAAAATTCTAACTCTGTCGTTTTTTAGCCAATGTCCAAAAGTTTCAATGGCGTCTCACATCTAAACGAAGGAAGATAGGAACAAGCCGTTTCTTCCACTGGAATTGCACGACTTTCTACCATCTCTAGAACCAAAGTTGGAAGTCTTGTTCCAGAGGGGGGGGGTCTGAACTTTCTCTCTCCGATTGAGCTGGAGAGAAGTTCCTAGACCCAAAATTGGCCAAAACGTCCGAATTTGCACTCCGTTTTCCCATCCGAGGCCTCCTTCTTGTTGAAAAATGGACTTTCTCATCCCAAAACATCCAAAACCTGACTTTTTCCAACTCTGACGTTTTCCTGCTGTTTTTCTCTCTCAACCAGGAAAATAGGACCAAACTGAGTTTCCCACTGCATTTTTCTCACACTGAGCTTTCAAATGAGCTATTGCACGACTTTCTACGATCTCTAGAACCAAAGTTGGAAGTCTCGTTCCAGAGGGGGGGGGCGTTCTCGAAACTTTTTCTCTCCGATGTCGCTGGAAACATCCTTCCCAACCCAAAATTTCACGTAGATTCCGAATCTGATCTCCAATTTTACATCCGAACCCTCCTTCATGACGATTTCCGACTTTTCTCATCCCAAAACCACCAAAACCCACCTTTTCTCACTCTATCCTTCCCACATTCCTACCCTTCTCCTTTCCTACCCCTTGCTGGAAAACTCCTTCATTCCTTCCTTCCAGAGGGGGGGGTAGGGAACAGTTTCCTCCTCTCGGACCCATTCCTCCCAGCACATCCTTGGCGCTCTCCCTCACCTTCCTTACTTCCTTCCAGAGGGGGGGGGGCTGAGTCAGCATGATGACTCATTGCTCCTCATTTTGGACTTGATTTTGTCAGGGTATTATCTAACCATAGGAATCGCCTCAATGCCATTTTCACTGTGAATGCGAAGATGAACGGTGAAATGCGCCTGCCTCAATGGTATTACATAGCAAATCAGACGGCCTTAATCATGCAATTAAGGCCGTCTAATTTGGAATTGGAGATCAAATTGAGATCAAATTGCCATACAAAAGATGTGCGGCTGGTAGGATTCGAACCTACGACCAAGGTTAACTAGACCTGTGCTCTAACCAACTGAGCTACGAGCCACTTATGCGACTGTTTCAATTGGCAGGATCAAACCCTCACTACCACACATCAGTTGTTATAGCAATTATAATCAATGAATAAATAACGTCACAATTGTGACCGCCGACACTAAGGCAAGTAGCGGGGATCGCATACTATAGATTGGCTAAATTAGCTTTATGTATATGTAAGTTGATGAGTTCACCATTTTCAGTAAAAGGTTAAATGATTAGTTACAATAGTTTGCTCATTCTTATCACCTGACATCAGCAATTTGTGGGACTTGCAATTATGGGGAACTTGTGAAAGTTGCCCATTTTCACCATGTTTTCCACGCTACTTTTTCAATGTTATCCGACTATGCCAATAATGTGGCCCAATTTTAGTTGCCGCACCCAAAACAGAAATCAAAGTGATCTTGACACTTGCGATAAACAATAACGCATCTTTATATAGTGTCCATAAAAAAGATTTGACATTCACAAATATTTTATGCACAAAACGTCTATATTAAGTCTCTTAGGTGGTGGACCCTATTCACATCCTGTACATTGCATTAAACTACATGTAGCATGCAAACATAATTTATCTTATCGAACGCCTACATTCGCTTGCGTAAACTCTTAGATAAATTAATACGAGAAGTTTATCGACTACTTAGAAAGTTGATAGTAACGCATGGAAAAGCAAAATAATGCGATGAGGAGAAGTCACATAAAAAGTCGCCATCGTCTAACAACTTGAATTGTAGCTACATGAAGATATATTAAAGTTCATGGTCTATTTAGATTCGGGGATATTCCTTCTATTGTCTTGAAAATGAAATTTCAATTTTTATCAAACACAAGATTTTCTAAATAATAATCCATTCAATTTCAAACTGTAAATATCAATTGATATTAAATGCATCAATGTATTTGCGATCGAGTGGCTACAAATTTAATCAAAATGAAAACATCTTAAATATAGATTTATGCATATTCAAAAACATGCGAAGGTCCGGTCAAATATGAACTCACGACTTGCTTTCACTACTCTCAGTAAAAAACATTATAAAGAATTGCAGTAGTATGGAATCTGAGTGAAAGAACTGAAGCAAGAAGTAGGCCTACTGTCCATCGCGAAAATCGAGTACATGCAGCAATATATTATCTACTGTCATTTATTGTCATTTTTATTAAGAGTCTGCTTGGCTTTGCTTTTAGTCTTGCGAATATTTCGCCACGACTTTAATGTCTGGAACTTAATTTCTTTCTTTGCAATAGTCATTAACTTTATGCTTGAATAACTTTAGATAATTTTCTCTGTTTTCCTACATTTTGTGAAGAATTATCTTAATAAAGTTGTGGAGCTGGTAATATACCAGGTATGATATCGTATGGTATGATATCGCAGTGGGCACAGAATGAAAAAAGAAGCATTTTTAACATTTTTAAAAGTTGATAATAATAACTTTAGTAATAGTGTTAACGGCATTTGCTACTATTTGCGGAGTATGAGCAAATTGTGCCAAGCGCCCTCCAATTAACCATTTCTATAGTACCAAGTGCCCCCAGACTGTCATTTGAAATCCATGACATCCTTAGATCTATGGTTATGAGAGAATATAAAGAGAGTGCATTTGGATGTATATCTAGAACACTTTTACTTTTTTCCTTTTTTGTGATCTGGAGGAACATAAAAAACAGGATTATTTAAATTTTAAGTAGGGGTACCGGTACACCTTTTTTTCAATAGTCAAAGAGAAAGAGCGTTCCGTACAATTATCTCCGTATCTGAAGATCTCTGCTATCTGTGCGCATCTGAAGAGTTCTAGCTCAACATAGAAATATCCACTACTTCTAAAATGGAGAATTTTATGCATAACATGCATTCTTTTCAGAGAAATTTGATGAAAAGCTTAATTCTAGACATCATGATTCCATACAGTTAAATCACTTATCACAACTTTGTTCAAATCCTGAGCAATGTGAACCCTCCTGGACATGGTGGAGAAGATGTTGATAAATGAAGAGACGCTGACATTCGACCGTCATTCACGGAAGTGGAGTGCCTTGACTGGTTTTCCGTATCCTGTATTACCTGTGTCCTACCATTTTGAGCACCAGCCGCATTTTCCTTTTCCTCACCTGGATGAGTTTTGGTACCGTAGATATGGGTCTCTCTCGGGTGTCGTTTCAAGCTCGTTTCAAGTCCTTCTGTGCACCGTGTCACAGTAGATTGTGATATACCCTTGCCCGCAAGCGCCCAAAATGTTTTAGACAAAGGACCCAAGTTCAGAATTCCTCCGCGTTTGAATGAGGAATTCATTGATCAAGTCACACTGGACCTAGACGTCCTTACAAATAAGCTGCGTTGGAATGCACGTCAGATTGATAGCAATTCGACCTCTAGCATACATGTACCATTTCATCGTAACCGTGTTCCTTTGCCGCCTTCTATGTCTAGTGAAGAAGAGATGCATTTGAATCTTTTCAAATATGAAGCACTCGATGTCATCACTAAGGAGATTAAATTCACTAAAAGAAACCAAAATTATAAAAATATCAATAAGTCTCTTCACGACACGAAGCGTTTTTTAAATCAAAATAATCTAGTTGCTGTAGCATCTGATAAAACAAATCGTTTTGTTGTCACTGATATGGCCAATTATGAAGAAAGTGCCCGTAACTTACTGCTTGATAAAATAATTACCGTCTTGTTGATAACAGCAAATGTAAACACATCGAAACTCAAGCGAATAAAATTATTGATGGTTTTTGCAAAAATAATTTCACACGTAATCAAGTTGAAAGGCCAAAATCTTGCGGCACTCGACCCGCTACTTTCAAAACTCTTATTAAAGATCCCAAAGAGCCTGGCAACAATGGCTACCCTTTGAGGCCTATCGCTTCAACCATCAATAGCCCTACCCAAAAAGTTGACTGGCTAGTTGCCCAAGCCTTAAATCAGCTAGCTAGATTGTTTCCATCATACCTTCCCAATACTGAATCTCTCATGAGTGCTTTAGATAATTGCAATTTCGATGATTTACTAAATAAAAAATTCATCTCGCCTGATGTTAAAAACCTATACCCCAGTATCCGCATCGATTTTGGAATCAACTGTGTTCAAAAGTTTGCTGAACAAAATTGGGACAATATTGACAATTTAGGCTTGACCATAGACAATTTGTTGAAAGGGCTTTCTTTCATTGCTTACAACTACGAAATAGAATTCGATAATCAAACCTACTTACAGACCCGTGGTTGTGCTATGGGTTCTCATTATGGCCCACCATTCGCCATTATTTCCATTCACTTTATTGAAACTGAGGCCTTAAGTAGTCTGGAAAAGATCAATATCCGACCCACGATTTTTCTGCGCTATATCGATGACATTTTCATGGGTCCTTTTGAACATGATGATGACATTTTTCATAGCATTTTAACTACCTTCAATTCCGTGAACGACGACATACAGTTTACTACAGAAATTCCTGACAACGGAGTCCTTTGAATTTTTAGATATCTCAATAAAAATCGTTGATGAGCAGATTTCATACGAATGGTATTCTAAGCCTAATCATTCTGAAATAACTTTGCAAAGAGACAGCTGGCTAAGTCTATGTTAAGGATAATTACATCCGCAGTATGAATAATCGCATCGAAAGTAGATGCTCATCATCTACTATCAAAAATATGGCTAAGGAAAAATTTCATAATAGATTACGCAAAAACAATTATAAAACACGCGATTTTGATAAAAGTAAAAGCGTAACTCGTAAAAGCAATGGTGAGAATAATGTTAGACTTTCTCTTAGTTTTATTAATGATAGTTGTAATAGAAAAATCAATAATTTAATAAGAAAATACAAACTGCCTGTAACCTTGATAAGCAAACATAATAAAACCACTAGCCAATACTTTTCTAAAAAATCTGCAAAAAACATGTAAACTGTAATCTCTGTAATCTTCTCGACAACCCTTATCCCTGCGATGTGCGCTTTGTGGTTTACGAATTTGTTTGTAAACATTGTAGCAAAAGTTACATTGGGCAAACTAATAGGCCTTTCAAAATTCGTTTCGAGGAGCATGAACGTAGCTTGCGCTTGCAGAACAATACTAGTGCCCTCTCCGAACATTCGATAAATGACCACGACAGCAACCTTGACATTTTCGATTTCACAATCAATATCATTGCCAAGCATAGTTCGCCTCTTGAAAATCGTCAGGCTGAAGCTCGCTACATCAGAAATAGGAGGCCACAGTTGAATCGCAAAGACGAGCTGGTTGGCTGAGAGATACTCTGTCTACGGTATTATCACAATGATATATAAACCACGCACTCTTGACTGCTTTTACCTTCTTTTTAGTGCGATGAGACAGCG
The DNA here is from genome assembly GCA_907163375.1 of Prostheceraeus crozeri. Taxonomy (NCBI): domain Eukaryota; kingdom Metazoa; phylum Platyhelminthes; order Polycladida; family Euryleptidae; genus Prostheceraeus; species Prostheceraeus crozeri. Next base: position 147,204 of record CAJQUW010001501.1, on the reverse strand, counting down.
ACTGCGTCGCGAAACGTTTGCCGTGTAAATATTTTTAGCAACTAATTGTTTATTAAAGCCGTTACTATAGGGAGTGCCGTATTTTTGCTTTCTCATCCTCTCATCCTGCTTAAAACCCTCGCATTACCAAGGGTGATTTTAAAAATCACCTTGTTGGAATTTTCTATGTAAAACTTGTATATAGTGACGTAGCCGGAAGTCCTTTCAGGAAGTCGAGTTTATATATGTCCCGCATCTGTTGAACGAGTATAGTCAGAATCAGCCGTTGTTTAACCTACAAATAAAAGTTTTGTTTTCTCCAAAATGTCAAAATTTGCGTGTTACATACGCTCATTACCAAGGGTGATTTTTGATTACGTTTCATGATGTTTCAATCGAAAAAAGATTAAGCCAATCCACGGTGATTTTTAAAATCACCCTTAGTAATGTGAAGGTGGATTGGAGCTTGGTAATGCGAGGGTTAATTCGAGATATTAAGTTAATGAGACACATGTGAAAGGATTATGTGGAATCAGAGGAGCTATCTAAAATATTTTCTTAAATCTCGAATCGCGTGATGTTGACGGAAGCACGGTACAACAGAACAGGGACAAACGTTGCGTTCTATCCAATAGTACAGTAAACATCCATAATCAGATTATCAAAATCTACATCTTCTTCACTAAAGATGAGAAGAAGATGAATTTTGAAACCCGACTCGGACTAAGTCATCCCGAACCCGACTCGAACCCGAAGTCGGGTTGGGTCCAGAGATTTTACCCGAACCCGATAGGAACATGCCAGAACCCGACCCGACCATTCATGATATTGTGCTAATACTCGCATGACCTGAAAGTTATCATATCACACGAATCCGAGTAATTTTATAGCTATATAAAAGCTTCATCCCAGGTTCAACTCGATCTATTTAAGCATCGTAGCTAGTTTTCAAGAAGGACCATGAGCCTGATTCAAATGTACTCTCCTCTAGGGGTAAATGCTGCACCGATTAATTCGATAGAATAGAAATGATGACAAAACCGTAAAATTAAGAGTAAATTTTCAAGGAGATGTTCAATGGAATTATTATAAATTTCTATGAAACAAGTAGCTCGCATGCCATTCTAGTTATTTGATAATTTACCTATTTTCTGTTGTATTAACTAAGTACCAACGAACGCTCTAGCCACGAATATCAACTCCGAAAATAGGGACTCCAAAACGAAGGCCATTAGTTTTAATGCGCTTTAATGCTATATATTGGCGGTCATATCTTCAAATATCATTCAAAATCTGTTACTAATGCATCAACACATACCAACACGGAATAATAAATTTATGTTTTACCCTAACATGTAGAATTACAAGAAAAATCAACTTCAACTATTCAATAAATATTTACTTGAGAAAATTCCATCGAGCTTTCTTAATGCCCATATTTCTGACTTCACAATCGTGTTCTTTGTATATATTATGTAAACCTCTATGCAAGACGTTACTTATGCGTGTAATGCACTTTTCTGATGCTCCGATGTTTAGACTTGCGCTTATAGCAGAAATAACGAGTCTCAATCTGTTTGAGCAACACACAGATGATCCAAACTTTTTCACAAATGGACACATAACAGAGATCGAAGGTCGGTAAATGGGGAGTTATCAGTCCTCCGCGTGATACTTCCACAATGAATTCACTTATGTTCACCGGAAGAATATCTACTGCTTCGTCGTATTCCGCAGAAGTCCTGGCCTCCACCCAACCTTCACAGTAGGTGCAGGCTTAGAGCTCATCTGTAGATGGAGAATCCTCTTTTAAGCTCAGCTCAAACTTGTCTATCAATAAATCAAAATCAGTACACTCATGGCTGGCACTGCATAATGAGCTGTCAACTGAATCTAATTATCGCAAACCGAATTGTGCCAAGGATTTCTTGAAGGACGAATTAACGTTAGAAAGTAGCATAAGGCAATTGGATCCGACCTCATCACGATAAAATCCAAATTCTCGCTCAATCGGATCAGAATTTAGTTCACGAGGAATGACGTACTGGAAATCCATTTCTGTACACAAGTATTTCACCAACTTGATAGTCTCCTCTTCAGTTTCAATGAGAGCTTTGTAAGTATCATGTGTCAAGGCACGATATCGGGTAGGTCCATGGCCATGTCTAAACAATCGAAATCGATCTAAGAATTCCAAATTGCAGCGAAGATTCATCAATGACATTACCTGAAATTTCAAAAATAAGATTCGAAAAATTCATGAGGCTTACTTTCCGACGTTCATCCTTAAATCGTTTATCCTCATCAAGGGAAGCAACATTACGAAATTTGAACCAACCGCGGTCGACTTTGACAGTCGATGCAGTATCCGCCATGCCATTGAGTTGAAGTTTGGCGATTACTTTTTCATCAAAAGCGGCCAAAACGTGTTTTACATTTTACCTTTCAAACGTAGATGGCCTCAATGCAGCATTGTAAAATCCAGCTGACTTCAAAAGGCAATTTGCTTCCATATTAGCAATCGCAATTATGTCGCTCCATTTTCCTGTTTTTCCAGAAATCAATTCCGAATGTTGAAGTTTCTCGGTAATCCAATTATCACGGATCCGTTTTAGAATATGTACCGGATCAAATAAATGAAACCACTGTCTGTTTTCATTCAAAGGGTTTACACGGTTGTTGTTTTTCAAAGGGAAAAGTTTTGAAAATTTCTGATTGACTTTGTGGTCCAGTTACACTATCAACCACCTTAGCACCATTTTGCTTCCAATTCATTTGTGATCACCACACAAAGCGATTATTGATCTTCAGTAGTGTTCCGCATAGGTTTCAAATGTACCATCAGTGAAGGTCCACCATGTAAAAATTTAGCCATTAAGCCCAGTGCGCTTGAGGCGATTTAATTTGTTTCAGCTTTCCCAATCATTATTTGAAAAATATATCAAAATTTGAAAATATTACTCTCGGTCTCACTTTCGCTTCATCGACGATCAGAATGCACTTAGGAGATAGAGGAGTTTGAACTGCGCCTCCGATCACACTTTTGACATCAATATTGGAAACGATATTTCACATGGTTGATTCACTCGCCAGCATGAGAAATTCACGTAGATGCTGATAACGTGCGCGTGGATAAAAAATAAAGAATTGAATAAAGTTATCCTTCTGATACACTTTGCTCATACGCTGCACATGTCGCCTAAGAAAATGTAATCGTCGTCGCTGCTTTTCATCCGATCTTTCAGAAGCTTCGCCTAAATGGTAAGCCGCTTTATGTAGACTGTCTTTAATGTCATCTTGGTAATCAAAACAATATCTCACAATGCGCTCAAAATTGTCAATTGAATTAAATGAATGTAGAAGGAACATTTCATCGTTTTCCCGTTTGCAAATAGATATAATGTCAACACTCCACTTAAGTTGGACCAGTTTTTCACATCTAGTGAAAATTTCAAATCAGAAAAATTCTCGTTTCGAAAGAAAGGACAGATCAAAGTTACCTCATCGCGGTGTACTGAACACGGACCAATAGATTTCAGGAATTTTTCAGGATGAAATGAGGAATATGAAGTAATGTTCCCAAAGTTTGAAATACTTTAATTGACGGTCCATCTTGCTGGTGGTTCGTGGAGGTGTGCGCGTAGGAAGCACAGACGGAGGTACAGAAAACACTGTTGGGCATTCACCAGGTATATGATTGCCTTTAGGCCAATATCTACCACAAACAAAGACAGTCTTAAGTTCACTCCATGTCCGATCAGCTTTCTTTGGTGTAAATTTCAAAAATTCTTCAGTCAGTTACAGGACACACGATAAACCGACACAGCTTTGTCGGCGTCATAATGGCCAGAACAGTTGACCATCGAACATTTGTTAGGCGTGGATGAGCTGACAGCAGCACCGCTGAAGTCGACGCAGAAGGCACGCTGACTCAAAGAATGACTTACGCTGTCACTCTCTAATGTCTTTATGAATAGCATGCACTCGAGCCGTCAACAAGCTGAAGGGATTGGCACCTTAGTGCCGAAGGTCGCATAATTCTCGTGAGAACATTGTGCCTTCATTCTTGAAAGTAAAATATAGATATTCACTTAGAATAATGAAGACACAGACAACGACTGTCAGATATTAGTGTAGCCCAATAATACTAATGGCCTTCGCTTTGGAATCCCTATTTTCGGAGCTGATATTACTGGCCAGAGTGTTCGTTACTAAGTACATGTACTGTTGAGATATATCCGTAGCTTTATCATAGCAGTGAAATATCATTTTATTTCATCGCGATATTGAATTAAGTCGGCATGATCCATTTTATGAAATTAGAGATCTACATCAGAGGAAAGTAGGCAAATCCGAAAGCAAACAGTCCGAAACGTCAAAAAGATCATCGCATCAACTATAAGTCTAGTGAACCAGATGCCATCCCGGTTTCGGTCCTCAAGCATCTCACACCTGAGCTTTTTCCACTTTTATCCAAACTGTTCAGTAGATGTGAATCCACTGTTGAGTTTCCCTCTAGTTTGAAAGTAGCTTCCGTTGTTCCAGTTCCAAAGAAAGGTTCTAACTCATCTGTTCCATCTAGCTACCGTCCTATCATCCTGATTCCAATTGCTAGCAATATTTTTGAAGCAGTGATTAACCAACATATTATTTAAGTTCCTTGAAACTCAGAACCTTCTCCGTGTGGCTTCGGACACTCTCGATCTTCTTTCATATGTCACTGAACAGGTAAGTCGTGCTATTGACAGACAAGATGAGACGAGATCAGTGGCCTGGATATTTCCAAGGCATTCGACAAAGTCTGGCATCAGAGACTCCTTAAGAAGCTTAAGTCTTATGGAGTTACTGATAAACTCCACAAACTTCTCTCTTCTTTCCTTAGTGACCGGCAGATATCTGTCGTCTTGGATGGCCAAAGGTCTTCCACCAAGGTTGTCAATGCAAGATTTCCTCAACGGTCAATTTTGGGTCCCACTCTATTCCTGCTGTACATCAACGATCTCCCAGACTGCCTAGTGAGTAATTGGGTGATGTATGTAGATGACACGACACTCTTCAAGAGTTTTTCTTTTATTCATTTAAAGTAATACAATTTATTACTTTTTCATTGAGTAACCCCTAGCTTCGTTCATGCCTGAAAGCTACGCTAAGGGTTAAAAATTTGTAAAAAAAAATACAAAACTCTGTTGTCTATAACCCTGGTATTGATCAGCACATACCATGCATTGAGATAGACTGCTTTTCATGGTTCACACTTGACATCAGCATCTAGACCATGAAATAGAATGCTGTTATGAAATAGAATGGATTGATAATGAATCCATGAGTGCCGGAAAGTGAAACGATATGGATTATTGAAACAAGCAACCATCCAAGCACTTCTAAAGATTTTTCCGGTTACGAGCTTTCATATTCGTTCCAAACATCTCTTGACGCTGTTGTCATCATCTACCCCAGAAAGTTCTCAGTCGTCGATAACACAAATTGACATGATAATATCGATATTTTTGAAAAATTAAATTATAGTGCAACACACGAAGTCGTAAGAAAATCGTTTTATCATAATTATGAAACAACTTCGATGGAAAGCGACATAATAACAAATTTCATCTTAGATATTTAATCTTTCTTTAAGGGCAGTCTTTACGAGATGGATTTTCAGTGTAGTAAGTCATCTTCGGTGATAGTGAATGCGGATTTACATTAATGACGAACATGGTAGAAATATCGAAGTGGGACATTAAGCCATTTCGAACTAAAAGTGAGTTGAGGGTGGATCGTCCCGACCAATTGGACGTCTAAAGAAGACAAGGAGCGGAAACATCAACGAAGAACTTCGAGCGCTCGGGCTCGGTATGGAAGATGCAAACGACCGAGCAAAGTGGAGAACTGCCATATAAGCGAGCCGTCGTACTCAACATTGATGGAACAATTCAAGTTAACTGGTATAAGTATAGGTATAAGTGTAGGTATAAGTAGCACCACAGCAGCCTAAGTAAAAATAGCATTTACTACATGCATGTATTCTAAATTTTTGAATTTGAACTTTTCCAAGAAAGAGATGGGCCGAACTCTTGGTCCCTTCTTGCAGAATTTACAGGGTAAAATGGCTCCCTGAATAGAAGTAGCAATGCCTGACATTCACCGGACGGTGTTTCAAGTAGACTACTGCATCAGACCGCTATAAACAATACTTTCAACGCAGTGCGGTTGAACTTTGGTCATAAGGTATTATTAAGATATTGTTCCACGATGAGCTTCTGTATTTTAAGATAAAGCTAATATTAAGTTAGCTATGTCTGTCTGCTCTTGCATCTTCCATAATCTCTGTAACACTGAGACTGGAGATTCGAACTCCTGATGCATGAAAACCGACATGATGTTGACAGATGGGAATTGATTCCTAACTCACATAACTCAGGGTTCCTACACGCTTTTTCTGATTCAAAAATTAAGGAGATTTTAAGAACATTAATCACTTAATTTAAGGAGGTATGACGGCTCAGTTGGTTAAGTGACCGCACCGATAACATAATGTACAGAAGGTCCAGGGTTCGATCCTCCACCTAGGGAAGTGTAGAAAAGGTGAATTCTCGACTTCTATACTCGAATTCTATTAAATCAAAACAATCGACCTACTGAATACAAAAACAATCGAATGCAAAACAATACAATGGAGTCAGAATTTGCATCACAAATTTTGAAAATTGCAATCTCGCGCAGGTTTGGTTGTAACTTAATGATGAGCCGAATGATTCCAGGACTGAAGCATAAGCTTGTGAGTTCGGTCGTCGCTGTTTGGGCAATTCCGATACGTATTTCAAATAATTCACCAAATGATCCGCAACGATGAGCAAACGTTCTATTACTACATCATTTTCAAGCCAACGATGGCCACAATACTTTCTCGGAAACAGGCATGAATCCTCTGACGAAAAGTTGTTGGCAGCTTTGTAGTCACTCCGACGAGCAGGAGAATCCTTGAATAAGGCAAAAGGACTTTTCAAAACGCGCTGCAAGTCCCACTCAGTCTCAGCAAGGCCAGATTTGAATGCATCATGGACTACATGGAGTTCACAGGACCCTAACTACAACAACTGTGGAGCATTAGATCCTTGATAATTGACTTCTCGCCATGACTCGAGTTCTCTCAGCATGCCCCAGTTAACAGGAGGACCATCAACGGACACTTGCAATAACTGAGATTCAACTCTCAACTCCGAATGCACACTGAGAAAAGCTTCTGAAAGATCTTTAGCACTCGCATGATGGATAAAAGACGATCCCAAACACCGAATCGCTACTGTATTAGTGATGTTGCAGAAGTACGACACGTGTTATTGATTCATCACCCACCACGCACCGTCACGAAATCAATCTAAAGTCCAGAAATTTAAGAAGATTTTCAAAAAATTAAGGACATTTAAGGAGGAAATTAAAATTAAGGAGATTTAAGGACTTTTAAGAAGATTTAAGAAGCGTAGGAACCATGATAACTTGGAATAGTATACCGAGGAGGGTGAACCTTAAGTTTGACGCCCCCCATTTTGCAGAATTTTTAAATATGGTAAAATAACACATTCCAAGTTACAATTATATTATAAAATAGTACATATTCATAAGAGATTGTATTCTTCTCGAATTGAGTTCACAATTCCTTGGAATCTCAACGTAGGATGACGCTGAAACCACATCCAAAAATGAAATAAGAATTGAATGGTTGGTGCGGTTCCCGGTGCATGCGAACGAAACTTCTGCTTACACGCTGAATTTCGATTAGTGAACTGTTCGTGTGAACTAACTTAGTCACGAAACAAATGGCCACTGTGATTCACATGTGGATGGGTGTATTCCCAAGGAATTCATTGAATACCCCCCCATTCGTCACTCCATATGAACGCTACCGACGGGCCACTGTTCCTTACCACCAATGCTCGTCGAGTTATCGTGTTTTTCCACAGAACAAGAAAGGAAAACATCGCCTCCTCGACGTCAATCCCTCCGAAAAAAAACCCTGCCGTTCTCTATTTATTTATTTTTATTTTATTTAAAAAAAAATTCGAAATGGGGGGCGTCAAACTTAAGGTTTACCCCGAGGAGTGCTAAGTAGATTTTGAAAGATCATCAGTTTTCCTAGGAGAATAGGTCTAAATTGAATATTTCCGATCAAATAACATCGGATCCTGAAAAATACTACGGATGTCAAAGTGGCAAAGGGGGGGCTGCGTCATTTTTAGGCCTAGTGATAACTAGGCCTACTTCCTAGCCTGCTACTCACTCCTGCTACTACCTGATCAACAAAACGCGGGAATGTCCACCCACCCATTATCCTTCAGCTTCAGTCATGTCAGAGATTATGAGGTGCATTACGCTCACAGACTGTTTCAAAAAATCTGCAGAAAATATTTAATCCATAATCAAATGTAATTTTCGTGTTGAAGTTCAGGATTTCAACATGAAGACCGACTTTTTTTACATAAGTTGACAGATAGCATGACCCATGTGTCAGCTTCATTATGATGTGCAGTTGTTAGAATTCGGTGAATGCACAAAGAAACACAATACTAATACGCTTTGCCGGTAAAATGTTACTGCAAAAGTCTCATCTACAGGCTCATCCAGTAAAAAAGTCACTGCCTCATTAAATTGACGTCAGGAATCGCTCAACCCTGATCGAAAGAAAATTTGATCTAGCGAAAATGACAATAAATACACCACATGGTCTGATTCTTTGAAATTTCTCAGATTATCACCGGTATAAGACAAAAACCACGTGCTTTTATGGAACCATATGGAAATTTCAAAGTTTATGCATTAGTAAAACAAAAAGGATGGTAGTTAGAGTGTAGCTTTAAATACCATGATTTTGACAAGATGGCCAGTCTAGGCCTTAGCGATGAAATTCGCTACCACGGACATCGAGCGTCAACAACTAGCGCTGGTTGGGCCCTCTACAATTGGTCGGAATACACCGTGGCCCGCCTTCTGCTCTCACGGTTGGGCTTCCGGATTCTTCTACATTGAGTAGAATGCAAGACAGGAGAGATTCGACCAGATTAGGTGTGACAAAATTGTAAAGTCAGATTTCTATGATGTAATGTTCGAGTTCAATTCATTGTGTTTATTCGACACGGGTTGTCACGGGTCCATTGACAAGGTTCATACTTGCGTCATGCGCATTCTATAGTCATACCCATAGAGTAGGGAATATATATATATATATATATATATATATATATATATATATATATATATATATATATATATATATATATATATATATGTAAATAAAGATAAATTAAAAAAATCTACGTAGTCTCAAGATAAAATTGTTTATTCACGAATTTTCGTCTACGACTTCATCAGGTGAACGAAAAAACGATTTTCTTGTGTACACGGAAGATATTTAACACTACTTGTTTACATGGTGTGCAGAATTATGAAATAATGGATGAGCATTGTGCTGAAAACGAACGTGACCGTGATAACAATTACTCTGATTACAGGATTGTATCATGCTGTCGAACGACGATTTAGCTTAACATTGTTTGTCTACAACAAGAATAGTTGGTGAACATTGTATGCAATTATTATTAATCTATTTCGAAATTACTCGCTGGAGCTGTGTCTCTTTGACCATCCATTATTTGTCTTATTTGCGTATTTATTTCTGTTTATCAATTAGAATCTGCAGTAAAAAGGTTGATGCGAGGGTCTTCAGTCTGATATTCTATAGCATGAAGCAATAGACAAATGGTTTGCCTTTTGTATTTCCAACAGGGATTGTATGAATAACAATGTAGTGACATGATGTACCTAATATGATGTTGACGTTTACCCAACCAGCGGCGCAGTCACCGTGCCTGCGAGGCCTTTACCGCATTCCCAAAAATATTTGCTATCGTTCAAAGAACAAAATGTTTAAATAGCTTCATTTGTTTTTGAGGGCATCTTAGCATAATTGAGTTGCATTCTCAACTCAAATGCTTCTGTTGTTTATTGCGCTGAACTGTAGGATCTTCAAACCATCACACATGCGCTAGAGAGAATCAGAAAATCGAATCAGTGATTTCTGTGTGTGGCAGTGGTGATGACTGAACTGGCGATTTCATCAACCAGTGGTTCAGTGGCGTCGCGTGCTCCCAGACCATAGGCTTCTGCTCGGTGTTGGAATTTTATTTCTATTACGGGAATTTCAGTCATTTGTCTTCCCGTTGGGAATTACTCGTCATTTTGGACATACCGCATTAAAATAAAAGCGGTAATAAGAGGGATTTTCTGTGTTATAGGCTTTTAAAATCTTGTCTAAAACCTTTCCCGTATCGAAAGATATCAAAATGGAATTCTGAAAGTTAGATGCCGCACGAAAAACCTGTTGAACCTAAATAAAGCGAAAAATGTCTCCAGTGTAACCACTGTGGTCTCCGTGGCATAGTGATTGAGTGCTTGGCATAGCGATGTTTCGGTCTAGGGATCGACCTCCGAATGTGTCATCGGAAGTCGTCAGGAAAGGCATCCTGACTTAAAGATCACGAGGCTCCAGATTAGAGTGTGAGTAAATCAGCACCGTCCAATCCAAACCCCCGGTTAGGGGGAGTAGTGACGCTAAGCCATTATTCAGTATGACCAGGTGTTTGATGGTTAAGCTGTTATTGTCTGAAAAAATAGAAGGAGTGACAATAAGTATAACGAAATTGCTTGGCATTGAAAACAGTTTCAGCATGCTTTTGTTGCTCTCGAAGAAATCTGACAATCTTCGGCCTCTCCACGTCAATTGTTCGAAGTTCGACAAGAAAGCAGTGAATTAGGTTTTTCATTATGTTGAAGAAGTTCAATGGTAAAAATCCTCTCCATTTTCCCTTTGTGAGAGATGTCAGTTGTCTAGATCCTTCTAAGTTGACACCGCAGCCAAAGTCATGACTTGAAAAGCAGTTCCGCTCTGCACTTGATTCCTTCATTCAGGCCTCCCACTCGTCCTGAAATTCCTGAATTTCCTGAAATTTCTAAAACTGTCCTGAAATATGACAATATTGTTACAGTTTTTCCTTACAATTCAACTGAAAATTTCATTTTTGGCGAAAAACGTCTGAGGTTTTGCTTAGAACGATTGTCAGTTAGCCATGAGATTTGAAATTAATTTACCGGTACACAGGATTTTCGGTCAACAATTCCTTGTTGTCAAACGATGGGATGTCGCTGAGTGAGGAGTTCATAGTATCAGAAAGGATTGTCAAGGATGCTATTCGCTTGTTTGATTCCGTGACTTCTGCAACTATCACATTGAAAATGACACAATCAGTTAATAGAGTACGCATAGAGTACACTCGTTATCTCGAAGATGAAAAAAGAGAAGGCGCTTTGAAGATGAAAAATCAAAAGAAGATGAATTAAAGCAAAAGAGATTAGAGAAAATCAAAAATTATTCAACCCATTTACTGGAATAGCTGAAGGAAAAGGAAGCATTTGCATCTCGTCACGAAAGTGAAATGGGTTGTACAAAATAATTGATAGCCAAATCAACATCTAAACTTGACTCTGCATTGAAGTCATCTAATCTGACGAACACTCGAGTTGCACAAGTTATGGTATCCGCTGTTAATGATAAGCTGAGTGAAACATGTGTGCAGTTGCAAAATATTCGCAAAACCAAAAGAGCAACTCAGAAGGAAAATATTCAACATAGAAAAACGACGTGAAGTAGAAAAACACGCCATGTTCTGCCAAATAAATCAAAACTTTGTTGTAGTGCTGAAAAGCATGAACTTTATATCGTTAAAAAGAATTTTGTTAAATTTCGTTTGTTTACCATTTGTTAATGATTGTTTATAATAAAAGGGTGGTAAAGGAGCAGATGTTAGGGATGGTGGAGGCTGCTTGAAAATAAATGTCCTGAAATTTAATTTTTTTGTGTCCTGAAATCTGAAAAAGTAGCGTGGGAGGCCTGCTTTCTGCAAATCAATTGTCAGTCGAGACAGGTGATATCATTGAGCAGCAATTTCTGTTTATGATTGATGATCATGTTGTTCAGATTGAGTTACAAAGGGCTGCAGAATTGCCAGATACAGAGACGCATCTAGACGAGTTGTACTTCCACCTGCTCAACGCCAATTGTTGTTATGAGGATCTACGGATTTTGGTCATTAAAAAAACTGTTACTCAGTCACGGTCAGGCAGCAAGTCAGGAGCGCAGTTTTTCGATAAGCAAGTGCGTCTCTACACACAACATGATTCCAGAAAACCCAGAGGACAGAAGAATCGTGAAGGAGCATTTCGCGGCAGTTGGGGGCATCCAGAATGCTGATTTATCTCCGAAATTGATGCAAGAGATGGCAGCCTCCGGCCGAAGATATAAAGATTATGCTTAGAAGAGAAAACAAAGCATGATTGGGCAGTCGAGCGAAAGGTCGACGATGAACAGCTGTCAAATCTAATCGAACGGCAGAAGATGTTATCAGATAATAAGCATTTAGAAGAAAAATGGTTTCATTTATCTGAAGACGCACTAAGACAAATAGCAACGCCGTGTACAAAGAGGCGTTTGCTTTAACAAAACGCACACGCGAATTGAATATTGATTTAGAAAGTGTCACAGTTTCCATTTATGGATTGAAGAAGATGAAGTAGCTTCTGTGTTTGTATCGGATGTGCAGATTATGCGCTTCACATTAGTTGCTTCAACATTTCATACTTGCGTATTCAGTTACTATTAGTTATTACATGTTCGAATTGAAGGAGTAGGTATGCAATATTTCAAACAATCTCATGATGTCTGCATATATTTTAAAGAAATCTTATGTACATAATTATTCATATTTACATTGTACATTCTTTATAGATTAAATGAAACACATGTATAATTATTCCTTATAAAAATTCTAGATGAAGCACATGTATTCAATTGTGAATTTCTCTATATCCTTTTTTAATGAAGGATGTGTATAATTATTCCTTATAAAAATGCTAAATGTTCACATCTTCAATTTTTCTATTATCTGTACTTTGTTGCATTATTAATCAGTTTCAATATTGAAAATTTAAAGTGACTTCTCATATTTATGATATACTTAATCACATTTTCCATGCTAGCTATAAAATCTGAACCTCATTTTCTGCATAAAAAGTGGTAATATTCGTAAGATCATAGCTTGCATTTTGTAAGCGGTAAAAAGCTGGAATTTTATGAGAAAAGTGGCACCCATGTTAATACTTAGTCCCTCTTTCGACGGTGGAGGTCAGAAGAGTGACTACCATTAAATATTTGAAAAGTGGTTGATATTTCTGACTAATTAGACATGGTGTGGTGCAATTTTCATGGATAAAGTCGCATTGCTTCATGATCAGAAATGACGAATATGTGTCAGAAGTCAGAACATACGTGCGTTATTTATGGAATTGCTCTAAACCACTGCGTCCTTGCAGATTCCGTATTTGGATTTTATGGATTGATTTAGCTGATTTCTACGGGTGCGGTAGGCCTGCACTGTATGCCGGTATATCTATAGGCCTATTTTAATATTTCCAAAAATCGAAGACAAGTGGGGCATTTGCACGGTACGGGTCAACCATCACCTCAAATTTTCAAATGTTGGATTTTCATACATCAGTCGAAAGCTAACGATCTAAATTTTTTGAAACAAAAATGATTTGTCTCATTGAGACTCATGCAGGGTGTTATAAACTGTTGAACATAGGATCAAAGAAATGTTAATTTTTAGTTGAAGTGAGTACTTATGTGAAATCGCCTGTTAGCTGCTGATATATTGTTTCATTGCAAAGTGTGCTTTCTGCAATCAGGGATGAACCAATTTAGATGATAAAGCACGCGATTCGAATCAGCTATCAAAATTTACTAAAGAATTGAACCGATTACTAGGACTACTCCTCTCTGCTTCGTCTGACACCAAAATAATCTACTTTTTAATTTTGCGGATTGCATATTAATTCATTTTACTCGTAACTTCGTTTCCTGTGTTGGTGTTCCATACTCTAACTATACCTCCAGTTGTTGGAAGAAAAAATTATCACGTCTGCCTGAAATATTGGCGTCGGACGTAACAGCATGTATTGTTCCGTCAGACACCAAAAAATATTCGTTTGAAATAATCTACTATCGACTTCATAGGCAAACAAAGCATGAATGAGTGTCGTGGTTGTCTAATAACAATCAGACAGACAGTTAAAATAGAATCGAGATACGCAGGTCCTTCAGCCTGCAGGCATTGATGTCATACTTTTTTTCAGTTTGAATACTTTCAGGTTTAGTTCGACTTAAACCTTGTCCACACTAGGAAGAACAAGAAATTGTTTCGAGAAGCATTCCAAGTAAGCAATGAAAATGTTTTCAGATACAATGAAAGTACAAAGTGCTTGTGTATGCAGACACCACGAAAGCATACGTTTGCTGTTAAATGTTTTCAGTTCCATTACAAGTCTTCCTGCAGATTTGTCAGAATTCACGAAACAGTTGGTTTATGACAGACTCAAAAGCCAGCGTGAGTCGCTCATATGCAACGCTTGCAATGATAAGTCATCTGCTTCAACTTGATTCAGAAGATAGTGGCACAAAGATCAAATATTATCAATGGAACGTTGTTAGGGCGATTAGATGGCAGGAAATGCTTTCCAATGTGACAGACATTTGTGAAACCCTACGCTCTCAACTAAGAGCCTTCCTAATACAAGCGACAATAAGCTTTGCATTTTGAGAAATGCAAAACAGTAGTAGATTTGAGCATCATGTTACTGCAAGTGGATTTCACGTAAACCTTAAAGACCCAACAATAAAGTGAAATTCAGAGTGCTCATTGGAGCCACACGTAGGTCACTATTTTCATCGGTTTCGCGTTGATCGATCAGTATGTGACAGAATCGTTCATCATCGTATCCGACTACGAACTTCGACATAAGAAAACTGCAGTGTACCGATTTATGAAGCACATCCTCGATAGGGTACATTGAAAAATAAGTACCAATCAATAAAAGAAAAGCATTGATGCTTTCTTGGATGGTGCGGCCTCCCAGTTCAAACAGCGATATCTGTTCTCAAACCTTCACACATGGCAGCATGATTTCGAACTGGATGACATTAAAATGATTAATGGGCGATTCAGTATCACAAAATGCCATTTGCAGATCATCTAATCACATCAACAAACTTGCTATAAACCACAAACGCAACATAATACGACATTAATTGTGGGGTCGGACGTGGCAATTCCACACGGGTTACGTCCGACACCTCTAAAAAATCAATATCCTGGTTCAACAGGTTAATTTTTGAATTTCTTCAGTGTAATTATGATAATAACGGAGTTTCAAGTTTCGAATACAGTTAAAGTCATTTTAATAACTATCGCTAATTCGCACGGAATTTGCTGTGAAAATGAATGCTTAAAAGTTAGTTCCTGTGAACTACGTCCGACTCCAAACAAATCTAAATTTGTGCGCCATGCAAATAAGTTAGATCATTGCACTATCTATATTGTAGAAGCACCCATGTGACATGTTTAGCACTCAAAAGCTGTAGTTCTACTTAGTTGATAGAGAAATTATAGGTAAATTTCTCTCCGAATGTTACGTTCGACACCCATGGAATTGCCCAAGGTCAATAATACATTATATTGAAAGGCTTTCGAATACGTCTTTGTCACTTCAATGCAACAGCAACTACCTGTAACAGAGCACAAAAAGAAAACTTTTTGACAGTGAACCGCAGAAAATTTAAAAATGAGATGCAAACTGAATTGGCCTACCATGGTGAATGTTAGACAAGATATCATCTTACATACTGCTACATTCCTGTATTACATTGATTCCAGGTCTTTTGGCTTTAATAAAATACGGTATTTCTCACAGATTTTGCTTTCGTAAAAATGATTGAAATCACGCTGTAAGACTTCTACTTTGATGCCATTAACAGATGGAGGTTATCGATGTTTAAACAGAAAATGTTGACGGTGAGTATTTTTGTTATTGCAATTAAGATGTTCTTGGATTCATTATCTCATGATGCATTGTGCTTCACCAATATAATTTTCTTTACATTTATTACGTAATCTTATAAAGAAGTTGGCCTATATGCATATTTAATACTTGGATACTTAGGCCTACATACGGCCTATGTACAGACGAACGTGTTGAAGAACAGAAATCTAACTAAGTTTGCACAGAACAAGAATTTCATGTGACTCAGTGTTTGTGTAACACGATTGCATGGAATGTATTGCCGCATGATGTGCTAAAATTCATACGGGGTAGGGAGGGTATGGGGCGAGTGAGGTGGCATATGGCACGATTGGGGGACTTGACATGTAGGATAATGTGAAGAGGAGAGTTGATATACCTTCACTAGCAAAAAAGCAAGAAAAATGTGAAAATATATTCTGCAGCCACTCAAAGAGTCGCTCGCACCTCATGCAACTCCTTATTTACTAAAACAGAGGTGGGCCAATGTGACGATGTATAACATTTTTTTCATATCGAAATAGCATGTGACAAAATATGACAGATTCATATACCGAAAAAGTCTTGACTTACTTGACTGCTTAGGCTATAAATCACTCCTTGCTCCTACCAGTCTGTTCCGACGACTCCAACTTCCCTATTCTGGGCTTGGCGTTCCAAGATATTGATTGGCAGGCCCGTATCCGTTCGTAATTGATCCCTCCATCTTTTCGCTGGTCTTCCGCGCGGTTTTGGATTGGAGAAGTCCTGCCTGATTGCCCTTGAGTCATAGTGATCTGACGGTCTTTTCGCTACGTGGCCAAAGCAGCATAGCCTTCTATTCAGAATTACATCCGCGATGGTGGTGTTGATGTGGAGGCGCCGCCTGATGGTTTCGTTCGGAATACGGTCTCGGATGCTGGTGTCACAGATGGCACGCAGACACCTCATTTCGAAGACCTCCAGTATTCTTTTCTCTTCACTTTTCAGTGTCCATGTCTCGCATGCGTAGATGGCTATAGGTATTATGAGGGCTTTGTACAGTCTTAAGAGTACGGCTGACACGACGCTCGTTCCAGATTGATTTTCGTAGACGGCCAAAGGCTTGGGAAGCTAGAGCTGTCCTATTTGTGATGTCGGACGAGGAATCAGGGACAACGATGTCCAGAAAGGTAAATTCGTCCACGCTTTCAACTGGCGCCCCGTTGATAAGGATGCGATCATTGTTGGGTGACATAACTTTGCATTTGTCGACGTTGATCTTCATGCTCCACTTTTTACATGAATTTCTAATTCTGTTGTGTGACAGCTTTAATTTGTCGAAGATTGCTGAGATTAGAGTAGTATCATCAGCGTAGCGGATGTTAAAAGAAAAAGATCTGCTTAGGCTGAGGGAGGAGTCTAGGAATCTTACTTCTGTCATCATTAATTATTAGAAAACATTGAATAGGGTAGGAGAGAGCAGGCAGCCTTGTCTGACTCCTACTTCAACTTTGGACCAATCTGTCAAATGTCCATCCATAGCTACTGCACAATCGGTTTCCTTGTACATGGATTCTATTATTGTGACTATCTTCGGATCAACTCCAATAGCTCGCATCATTTTCCAAAGCGCTTTCCTCCACACTGTGTCGAACGCCGCCTTGAAGTCAGTGAAATTGAAGTGGAGGGGGACGTTGTATTCTTTGGCCTTTTCGATCATATGGCGCGTGATAAAGATGGCATCGATAGTTCCTCGGCTAGGTCTGAAGCCAAACTGACTTTCATCAAGTGTTTTCTCCTTCATTCTGTCTAGTAGGATGCGACAGAAGACCTTCCCTGGTATAGAGAGAAGTGCAATCTCTCTGTAATTATCGGGCTTCAGCTTGTCACCTTTTTGTGAATTAGTGAGACAAGTTTACGTGACCAAACTTTCGGAGTCCTTTCTTCATCCCAAATCAGATGGAAAGTTCTATCCAGCATGTCCAACATAGGTTTACCGCCTGCCTTTAGTACTTCTGCTGTTATTGTGTCTATTCCGGGTGTTTTGCAATTTTTCAAATTCCTAATAGCTTTTTCAATTTCGCTCCTGTTGATTCGGCCAGATTCGGTAAACGTTGAAGGGGGATCGGGGATATCATTTAGAGCATTTGGATCATGTAGAAAAACTGTTTAGATGTGTCTGAAAGTGTTCTTTCCAGCTAGAGAGAACTTCCTCATGACGAGTATGTATATTCCCTTCTACCGAAAAAGTAATCCGACAGAAGTTATTTTCGGTAGTATGACAAAATGTGATGAACTTGAAAGTTTCAGAGGAACATAAATTTCGCTGAAGTGAAATTAGTCAAGAAGTCTCATTATTCCAAGTAGTCATTGACCTCATGCTCTTTTTTTGATGATAAGTTGTACTAAGTACAGTCCGTTTCATAAAAAGTGGATCATCCTAAAATTTGACTAAATAAAACATAAGTATGATACAGAAAGCATTTTTCATGTTATTTCATGTCCCTCATATATTTAAATGTCCTTATATAATCTGATAAGCTATGATACAGTAACGGTTCTTAAGAAGCTAATATTTTGTGGCCCTACCCTTATTGTCAGTGACATTACCAATTCGTCTAGGCATTTATTCGATGATATCGTTGATTTTTGACTGATCTAACTTTCTCCACTCTTTTTAACAGTGACGTAAGTTGTGATACGCCATCTGTAGGTAGCAGTGAACGACGAACGTTACGTTTTAGAATACTCCATACATTTTCTATGGGATTCAGATCAGGAGAGCGAGCTGGCCAAGATAATGTCCTAAGCCCTAATTGAGACTTGCATAAGTTGACTCTACTACTCCTGTGACACACATTATCATTATACACAGCATTATCATCCATAAATAACCAAGTCGATGGATCACCAAGTTGATCTGTCATTTGGCCAATGTTCATTCGTAAAACATTCACATAGCGTTCAGAATTCATGGTTCCTTGCTGTATGTGAAGTTCAGAGCGGCCATTGGTCCAAATGCCAGCCCAAATCAGTAGAGTCGCACCACCTTGTACCCGGGGAAGATGTAAATGTCTCGGAATTTCCTGATCAGATTTTATCCATAATCTCAATCGACCATCACTATCCTTCAGACGGACTGATGCCTCATCAGACCAGACAACCCGATCCCATTGATTTCGCCAGTGACAATGACTCATTGCCCATCTGAGACGTCTTTTGTATGCTGATCTGATAATTCGATCTGAGAGGGCCTCTTACAGCTCTTGAAATTCGACTCAATAAGTCTTCTACGAATAGTGGACTTAGAAATAGACGAGTCTAGTGCAGCCATCTCAGTTAACGAGAGACTTGGATCAACTTTAACAAATCTCAAAATTAGGCGGCCTCTACGTTTGGATGTTTTGCGTGGACGGCCAGAGCCCTCTTTACGACAGAGTCGAAAATCATCATTATGCCATCGATGCACATTTGTGTAAGGGACATTTAGTCGCTTGCTTGTAGCTCGTAAAGAAAACCCTAGTTCTAGCAAGGCTGACACTTTGCCTTTTGTGAATGCGATCTCGTTATTGTTCATTTGTGCTTTGTATTGCTTTCAACCGGTAAGAGATAGATTTCTAGCTGAAGGCAATCAGCAGTGCTGCCAACACCACCGCAACGAAATCAGGAAGCTATGGAACATGAAGTCCAGTTAATCACATGTAGCAGTTACATTATTGTTGATGAATAATGGTGCTATACTGGCTCTGATTGACCGATTTTCTTTATTTTTGTTTTGCTTGATAGCTTTTGGCTTGTAGAACAACATATTACATAACAAAGGAAACAAATGTAATTATATAAGAGTGAGGTATGATTTTGTGTAACATTGCTAAATGAAGATCAAATCATCTACTACTTTTTTATCTATAACAGAAAAACAACTCAATATTCATGCTTGAAATTTCCAACAATGATATTAGTAAGCACAACTGACATATCTTCCAAATTTCAGAGAAATTCGTTCAAGTTTGGTGGAGTTAGACAAAGTTGAAGTTAAGGCGATGTTTAAGGGTGATCCATTTTTTATGAAACACTCTGTATATCACGGTAGGGCGGAAACACGATTAAGATAAAAGAAATTGTCCATCTACATATTATGCACCAATCGAGAGCTGAGATCATGAGGAATTCGAATATGTAAGTTAATAAATCGAATCTCAATGTCCTTTTTGTACAGAGAGCAAAATTCAAAATGTCCGCCAAAATACTATATTTTGATACCTATGTTAACAGGAAATGATAATCTGTCTACGTATTTGGCAATTAGAGACCATTTGTATAGTCCGTATTATGCAGTGGATACACGAAAATAAATTCAAACAGCAGAAACAATGATTACGCTTTTTTAATAGTAGTATGTGACGAGTATTAAACTATAATGTAATTATGTGATGTAAAAATCACCAAAAATTACTGTCCAATTTTGTTTCTTTTATAAATGAACCAATATGAAATTATGGAATACGTTTTTCATACATCAACCCAAAATTTTGCACTACAGCTTGTAGCAGCTGTTTTCTACGCGCTTTACAATTCATTCACGAAAAATAAACGTTGTTCAAATCATTATTCAATATTCCATTGAAAAAAAAGGAAAAAATAACACAAAATCAGAAGATACGCAAATGCTTTGCGTTGTAATCGTTAACTGCCTTCAACAACTGCTCCGGATAACGCTGGTTCACATCATGGACCTTGTATTTGGCCCAAGTAGATTTAAAGTCAGCATGAACTGCCTCAACAGCCTGCTCGCTGTATCGTCCGAGTCCAGTGTGCACAGAATCACAAAAATCTGTAATATGGTGAAAGACTGTGTGGACCTTTGGAGTGATCGAAATACCGAGAGGTAACTTTTCTCAAAGTCACGGATAATCATTCGGAAATCTGGATCGAGATCATGGCCGTAGCAGGCGTCCACAACTTTACGAAATTTTTCAAAGGCCTCGACATATTTCAAGCCTTGCAACGGGCACATGGATCGTAGTGCATCGATTTTGGATAGCAACTTCTTGCACGAATTTCCGTTGAACAAGCCTCCATGTATGGCTTCTCTCTCAACAAAGTATGTGCGTGGCCAAGTCATGGCTTCTGGCCACTCTTTTTCTAATTCTTTAAACATTTTGTTGAAAGGTCCTATGAGAAGGTGTAACTCAGGAGGAGGAAGAAGATCAATCACTCGTTCTGATGATTCGCCTCTCAGAATTGGACAATGTATAACATTCCCGAAATGTTTTGTTTTGGACTTGTCCTGATCAGTCTCGTCATACCATCGCCAGAAAGCATCATTCAAGCTTCCAAGCGTTCGAAGATTGCCCTTAAATCTCAGAGAAGATTTGCTTGAGTCACACCAAGTGCACGGGTGTGAAGAGCCGTGAGACATCAGACCGAGTAAGAGATTTGCTAATTTCAAATCTGTAGCAATAACCTTTGATGTCAATGAGGAAACGGAGTCTGGACCTACCAAGCGAATCAGATACCAAATCTTTAAAAGATTCGAGTAATTTTCTTGAATGTTTGGGATAATGCCTATAAGGAAAATGCCTTTAACGCTGTTTTCTTTCCTGGAGGCATTCGAGCAAACAGACAGACATCTTGAAAAAACCACCTCCACCATTAACTCCCAATTTGAAAAGTAACCCCGCTGCCGATCCATAATGACGGTGCTCGATAATTTCTCGAACCAAGCCATCCAAATTGGTGCAACGCAAAAACGGTCTGTCAACATGCTTGCACTCATCAGCAGTCTTACTAAAAAAGCTTCCACATGAAACTGCAAAGAACGAATCAAGCGATTGATTTAACTCAATCAGTTTGCTTTTAACATTTGATTCAACACTCTTCCTACTACCTGAAGTAGATCGAATGACACCAGCTAGCTTCAGTGTTGCATTGGAACTCAAATTCAGATCGGACTGAATATTCGAAAGATCATTTACATCTAGTCTACGGAGTGGAGATCTCAACGTGGACGTTGGAGAAACTTAATTTTCAGTGGTTGACCTACAAGTGTTGAAAGACTTACTGAATTTGTGGGAGACTGCATTGCTTTTGACTTCAGCACAGAGGCAGCAAGCTGCTCAGACGTTTTGCCTTTAGACGACAGTTGCTTCAGATTATCAAATCTAGTGGTCTTGGAGGACTGATGAAGGCCTTTCCCTAAATGTGTAAGACACTTGCCACAAATCTTCAATGTTGAATTCGGATATGGTTCAGCCGATGGTCTTCCCACCTTCGACTCAGTCCATCCCTTCATACCTGCGGTCTTACACAGAAGACATGAGCACTCAGAATTTGATCGTGTTGACATAGGTGGAGGTAATTCCGCAAGCTTCGAATGGTCAAACAGACTTATTGAACGGGTGAATATGTCCTTGTCGTATTCACCAACTACCAACCTACATGTGTTGCATAATGCTTTTGGAAGACGTACATCAGATGGGTCGTACCCATGGAGAAAGTATTTCTCGATAATGCGTTGCATATTTGAAGTTATGGGGCGCATGGTTTTGGTCTTACCGAAACAAAGGAGACATATTTCAAGCCGGCTGCTTTCATGAGATCGACGTTCACGAGGCATGATAGCGCGCGCACGAAGAAATGATCATTCAGCAAGTTATCTGCGATGCCGTTCCTAATCATCGAATCAATAATGAAAATCCGCGGGCGCACGCACCTTAATGCATGCATCGAGTTCTGTATGCAATCCTGCCGCAAAGAGATCAATAAATCTTCTATCCAAGAACTGATCGGCAACTGCTGTTTTCATTAGTCATCATCTGCTATTTGATTCTACGTTTTACGTATTCATTTACTTTTTGTTGCTACAGCAACAGGCACGCACACAGGCAGTGCAGCTACATGTATACATACATTCTTGGTTGATGGTGTCTAAATGTCATGATTAATAATGTGGAGCCTACATGTACACAATCGGCAATATGATAGGACGTAAACATAAGGAAATAGGATAAAGAAAACGACTGTGCCTATATTGTTAGCCGCCGAAGAAACTGTGTCTATTTTCATATACATGTACATGTAGATGTATATCATTAACATATTGATGAAATTGGGCATCATATCATCATTTAAACAAGCGTTGCGAAAAGGCAAGCCGCAATCAATTTCATTATCCAAGCAAATGTAAACTTCAAAATATTATTTTCAGTCAGCCAAGATCAATTGCAATTTGCTTTTTTTGCAACGTTTCTTTAAATAATATTAATTCGCATGTCTAAGTACATTTACATGTGCATTTATGTATTTGTACATGTATGCAATTAATAACTGGAAGTCAATACACTTTAGGAAAGTAAGTATTCCTCCTATCAATATTACATTAAGTTATCAATACCACATGTATACAATGGTACATGTAAATATTTGCTAAGACAAAGGCTAAATATACATTCAGCCATGTGATAAGAAAATTACGTTATGTGATAGAAAATTTTTACATCACATAATTACATTAGAGTTTAATACTCGTCACATACTACTATTAAAAAGCGTAATCATTGTTTCTGCTGTCTGAATTTATTTTCGTGTATCCACTGCATAATACGGACTATACAAATGGTCTCTAATTGCCAAATGCGTAGACAAATTATCATTTCCTGTTAACATAGGTATCAAAATATAGTATTTTGGCGGCCATTTTGAATTTTGCTCTCTGTACAAAAAGCACATTGAGATTCGATTTATTAACTTACATATTCGAATTCCTCATGATCTCAGCTCTCGATTGGTGTATGATATGTAGATCGACATTTTTTTATCCTAATCGTGTTTCCGCCCTACTGTGATATATGTCAAATTCAGGAATGAGAATTTTCTGCGGAATCCCCAATTATGCATTGTTTTATTTTTCTGCATCCAAAAATGACAGAAGTTCTGTTCTATCATGTCAGAGTTTTTTCACTAGAGCTAAATCTATTTCTACGTTGTAAATAGGCCTACTGCAATCTAAACATAGTTGTGCTGTCAAATATCACTATTTTGTCTGCCTCTGGTCAAGTCAGATGCACTGAGTTCAAAAATGATGACCATTTTCTTCTGTCTTTCTTATGGTTGCGATATGTAAAATATGTTTTGAATATGTTAATATTGTTATAAACAATGTTTTTAATATGTTGCTTTAAATTTTTAATGCATCCTTTTGTTCCTGTAAAAGGTGTCTTTCCTTTTTTTCAACTCAATCAACAATTCTTAAGACGATGCCATCCCTTCTGAGCATGCATAATAGCGTATGAAATGTCAGTAAATCAATGTTTTGACAAATGTAGTTTCGTAATACTAGTAGAGCGAGTGCAATTTACTCTTTAACTGCAGGCGGCGGTAATCGAATCCACCGTGGTACAGTTAATGTGGAATCACGGTGCTATGTCTAATTATCAGCAGCATCAGTAATAGCAAGGTTACTAAACTCATGAAGATTGCGTGTAGATTGCGTCAGACTTCAATAAATTTTTTTTGATGATTGTTTCCTATTTGATTCCGATATGAAAGTAGCATTCAACCTTCAAGAAATTCAACAGATGGAAGTTGATGCAACTGTGGTGCTGAAAGTCGGAGCTTCAAAATTGAACAATCCAAAATTGTTTTTTTTCGAAAAGCATCAGAATGTGTATCAGAGACGCACAAATTTTCCACCGACGCCTTCATCAAGCAAGTAATGATTTAATTGATTGGCCTACCATATGAACTGTGTACCATACCAGTAAATGTACTTGACAATTGATTCGACCGAACGTTTGGGGTCTCAAAAGCTAGTTCGAGCTAGCCAAAACCGTGGACAAAAAATGATCTGTATTTTTTACAGCTGCAAGGTTTCTTTCTAGATGACCGCCTTGACCTCTTTAAGATCTACATGCAAGCATTGATTTTTGTATTTGTTATCTGACAGGACTACATCTGTAAGATATGATCTTTGACAATTGGTGCCGGTAGCCCAGCTGTTTTGGATGTCACTGCTTTTTATAGATGCATTTTGATTTTCAAGAATTGTTCATAATGTGCACTTACCTAGAATACAGAACTAATGCTCTCCTTGTTTGTGATTGTATATGTCACCAGTCAGGGCTGAGAAGTTCCCCTTCTGGGCCCCAAAAAGCCTAATGCATTCTATATTTTTCCATTTGGGACCACTTGAAATAAGAATTTCCACCTGGGCCACCGTTGTCCTACTCTTATCCTTGACCATTGCAAAACACTCTAATATTATCTAGGTTAATCAATATGAATTTCGGGATTTGATTGATCAATAATTTCAAAGCAGATTCGGAAATTAGCATAAACTATTTGTTAGATGATGATTATTATGTAGTGTAGATAATTGTTGATTATTTGACACATATTTTGATGATCATTTATTGAGCATCCAGATTATTTTTGAGGCAGCATTGGCAACCCTGAATCCACTTCTTGGTAATTTCCTGCCATGGTGGCTTCAGGCCACGAATTAAAAGCAGAAATCACCGCATCATAACATAACAGCCTTTTCCAGTTCATTATTGATGATATTTGTGCTTCATGACGATATTGAGTTGAACAACTCACGTTTTGAATACAACGCGCTCTTAATATTTTCATCGAATTTCGGATGTGTTCAGGGATCTGGAGCGGAGCTGGAGCGGCTATGGAAATGGAGCGGAGTGGTGTGGTAGCTGGAGCGGAGCGGAGTGGGATAGGAGCTGGAGCGGAGTGGTCGATAATTTATTTGATGAAAGATGGAATACGTTGGAAATCATAAAACAAATTACTACTATTTTTTGCATGTTGACGTGTGTTTGTTCGATGAAATCCCGAATAGTAGTTTGATACAATTGAATGAAACGGACGCATCGCTGTTGAAACGCCAATCAGTTATCTCAATAACTCATGCACGCGGATTCTCATTCTGGGAACTGAGCCATACGTCACAAGCAGACGCAGTCATGACATCAGCAGTCATCTCAACAAAAGATGAATCTGACTCCCCCATATTCACCCCTTTCTGAATGCTCATTGGCTCACAGTCTGTGTATCGGTTGCAATGGTTATCCATTAAAAATGAAAATCTGACGTACCTGATCGATTTCACTATTCGTTGTCTCCATTTTAATTGTACGCTCGACTAATTTCCGCATCATTCGCGTCTGATCATGGACAAGTTTGTGAACGTGATAGATACCTGCAGGATATCTAAGCACATCGCTTAGAAATCGAATTTCGCCTCATCTTGATATGAAGGTTTTTATAAAGCGCAATAATGATATCAGAAACTAAATACTGATGAACTGTACTGCTGTAGTTTGTTATTGGTGGTGCTGTTAGTAAAGAATAAAAGCTTTTTATAATTAATTTGTATCTATGTATATTTTTAGTGACATATTATAATAACATAAAAGAACTTTGTTTCCTATTCCTATTGCTTTTTACTTTTCTTACATTGTCTAGAAGCTAAGTTAAGTAATTACATCATATTATTTTTTCAAAATTACAAACTTTGATAATTGCATGGGTATAGGCCTACCAATATGATACGTAGAACGGCTAGCCTCACATCAAAATCAGACCATCGCAATTCGTAAGCTAACCCATGCAATCAATTTATGTTTTAATCAGGTAGTAGGAGAGGGGCCTACAGTATTGAGATGGAGCGGAGTGGAGCGGGAAAGGGCCTTGGAGCGGAGCGGAATGAGATATGGGGTTTGACGGAGCGGAGCGGTTAAAGAGGTGGCATGGAGCGGAGCGGTTAAAAATCGACCGCTCCAGATCCCTGGATGTGTTTTAAGCATTCTATTTTCAAGGATATCAGACCATTTTTGCAGTAATAGCTATTCAGTGCAGTACCTTAACGATTTTTCTTGGAATGGCGAACTCATCTGACGCGTCCTTCTTTGAGATTGTCGCTTTTGCAAAGAAAGCTTCGGCAGTTGAGATGTTTGCTGTAATGTGATTGACCATTGACTGCCTGTACCTTGATAACGCCCCTAAGGTTCCATGTAAAGATGCTTTCTTGTAGGCTTGCATCTCCTTAGTAGATGTGCTAGGATGAGCGCTCGCCTCGCTGGAACAAGTTGGGATGCTCGGCTCACAGCCCTCCGCGTCTATGCGCTTGCCTTGACGCTCTCTGTCGTGGAATCTGCGCCCCCGTATGGTGCTGCAGTTGGCACGCGGCCCAGGTCGACGTTCCACTGAACGACGCCATGCGACTCAGTTTTTCGCTTTAAAAATATTGATTGTTGATCAGAGTATAGATATGCAATTATTAATTCCGTATCAACTGATAAACTTTGAACCTTTCCGAGTTAATGACTTAGTACTGGTTTTTACATATTTGTTGATTTCCTTTTGTTGTATGCCTACTGGTTCTTTTATACTCTACACAATTTTGAAGATATTTATGACTTTTATCATCTTACTTGTAGGAATGGATGAGAATGGAGCGATAGATTCGTCCTCTGGAACTCGGAGACGATACCCTATCCACGTTGATGATCTAAATCCTGTTGCTGATAATCAAAGCAGAGACAATCATGTTGATGATGGAGACAATCGTCCTAACTTACCTCTACATATTGACGGAAGGTTTTGGACTGGTGTTGCATTGATATTAGTGTTCATTATGATCTTGGTTCATTTAGTTGGATCATCTTGCACAGGATTCAGCATTCTTCCGCGTCGTGATTTAGAAACGCATAGAAGCAAAGAAATCAGCACCTCGTTTGAATGCGAATTCGCCCAAAGTCACTTATTTCGCCTGACATCCCATGGACCGCGCGTAGTAGGATCGCAAGCAAATGAAGTATTTGCCCCAAAATTCATTATGGATGAATTAGCAAAATTTTCGACTTTGGTATCAAACTTGCCTAAGGGATTAATCGATACAGAATTTTATCAAGTTGATAATGGAACTTTCACATTGTCGCTTTTGAATGGTGGTCATTTTGCCTCTGTGTATCGGAAAGTCGGTAGTGTCGTGCAACGTATTAGAGGTAGAAGATGGCTGAAAAATCCAGAGAAGAGTTCAGATGCCTTATTGATTAATTGCCACTATGATTCCGTGACATCGAGTCCAGGAGCAGGGGATAACGCCGTTAGCTGTGCTGTCCAAATAGAAGTAACCAGAGCTATATTAGCGGGTGCTGGAAAGAATGGGAGTGGACTACCAGAACATGACCTTATTTTTTTGTATAACGGTGCAGAGGAAAATATGCTTCAAGCCAGTCATGCCTTCATAACACAGCACCGTTGGGCTCATGATATTAGAGTTTTTATTAATCTGGACTCAGCTGGTTCTGGTGGCAGAGAAATAGTTTTTCAAACTGGTCCTCATCATCCATGGCTCATTTGGGAGTATGCCAAACTTGCCCCATACCCTTTTGCGTCTGTGGTCGGACAAGACTTATTTCAAGGGGGTCTTATTCCTTCTGATACAGACTTCCGTATATTCCGGGATTATGGTAAGATACCAGGTATTGACATAGCCTACATCGCAAATGGCTATGTATATCACACTGAGTACGATACTGCAGATAGAGTTTCATTACCTTGTATAAATCGTGCAGGTGAAAATTTGCTTGCACTTGTTAGTGGACTTGGAAATTCGAAACTTTTGATCGAGAATGATGAGCTTGCTAAAGATTCTGCTATTTTCTTCGACGTGTTAGGACTTTTTATGATTGTTTATCCTTTTCGTGTTGGAACTATGCTGAATTTTATCACTGTAATAGTAAGTTATATATTTTTATTCCGGCGATATGTTGCTCAGTCAGATAGATCTATCGTTTTGTTAAGTGCAATAGGATATCTAATTGGTTGTATTGTTTTTATTTCCGTTTCTTTATTGATTGTCTCGTTATTTGTAACATACATACTTTCGAAACCATTGTCATGGTACGCTTTAAATGTCAATCTTATTGGTCTATATATTTTCCCCATGACAAGCGCATTTTTTATGTACTGGAGTTTGTTTCCTAAAAATAGCTCCCCGCAAAATGAGTTAACTTCAATGTATTCCGTTTTTGATATTTATTATGATGCTGTTCTATTGTTGATATCCACTATTTTGTTCTTCACCTCGTTTTCGAAGCTGGGTTCAGTTTTCATCTTTTGTATTTGGGTACTTTTTCCGTTGTTAGGGAGAGCTGGATTCCGACTGTATCTGAGTGCCAGGCGCTCCCACCAGTTGGCTGGATGGCATCATCAGCTTCTCCTTTACGTATTAGCAACAACATTTCCAACTATTATCATTGCATATCTTGCTCACACTTCTATCAATGTCTTTGTGCCAATATTAGGTCGAAGTTTTGGTGTAGCTGTACCTGACATATTTGTTTCCGTTCTTATTTTGTTACTGTCTGTCCTTCCATTATTGTATTTATCGGCGTGGGCTCGAAGCACCAAGCGAAGTTGTTTGAGGAAGATTGGTAAGATATTCTTTCATTTTACTATTTCCTGGCTTTTGATGGTTGCCTTTACTAGATTTGGAAGTTCCTACTCTGAAAGTGATGCTTATCCTAGAAAACAGCGAGGTGTAGTTGTGCATATGAATCGTGAATTTCGTGACGATCCTACGATGCCTGACCTCGTCACCAGACATGATAGTGGAATGTGGCTGTTGTCATTGGATTATAATCGTTATCCAATTAACGAGAATGGATATACTGTAACTGATATAAAGTGCGATGGACCGGAACCATACTGTGGAATTCCTTACCTTTATCCAGTAGCGCATGCTGTAAAAAGGAGTGTACTTGTTAATACGGAAAATCACCGTTTAAAGCCTGTTCCTCGATTGCAAGTTGTGTCGCGGTCACCTATTGGTAACCTCGGAATAAACATCACATTTTCAGTAGTCGGTCCTCCTCATACACATGTCTATATCAGCGTAGCTGAGGGTGTTGAACTTTCCTCATGGTCTGTTGGAGATGAGGGTCTTGAAGGAAAACGTCCAAAATTTCAGAAAGTACCTTTTCAAGCTAAAGGTAAACATTATTTTGTTTATTACAGCTATGGTGGAGGAAAAGCACCAACGAGGCCGTTGTATATCTGGTGTGTATTTTCGTTGATAGGCAACTCTGCAGAGAACAGCTCTTCATATTTCCGAGTAGCCTTAGGAGGTCAATATTTGTTTGGTCATGGCACTCACTCAAATGAATTACTTTCATTTCTACGAAACAAACTAGATGAGCAAACCATTCTCCAGTGGTCTTCAACCTATTCCATGTGGACATTCGATCTTAAGAAGGAGAGAAGTTATTTCACACAGGCTTAGATGGACGCAGGTCATTCGATATTCTTCAAATTTTATATTGTTGCTGTCATCATGTCAAACTAATTTTGTAGCAAACGCTGCTTCTGTGCAGACGACTGCTCTAATGTTTCTGGCTTTAACTGTGACATTTATATATAAGGTTTTTTCGAGCTAGATTGGCTAGGTTAGGGACTGACACTGTTTTATCGAAGTAATTACTGGCTTTCAGGAAAGAAAGCATTTTTTGTACTGTGCGTGTGCGGGCTATGATACGTTTGAATATAAGATTAATTTTTGAAGCATGATTTCATATTGATATAAGAAATGACAGCTGATAATTTTAAAATTAATGATGAATGCGTAGTCCTAGATCATGAGAATAAGGAAAACATGATTTTTTAAAATTGGTTGACCAGCTCTACTAGCGACAACGGCATGTGTCCTGTGGCCCTTTCATGGCTTTTTTATTCGCTTAGATATTCCATTTACTATAAATGTAGATGTTTGTATCAATATTCATATTCTTTTGGTTTCTTTACCAATTCGGGTTAAGCATAGAGCGATAAATTCACGTGTGAGTATTCGACGTGCTACGCTCTCTAAATATTTCTTTTAGTCGTCGATAATCACTATAAACAGCATTTTGCACTGATGTTTTTGAAGTGTTATTTATGAGTGTAATTAAAGTTATTGATTGATGTCATGTTTCCTATTTGTAATTTCTTTTATCGCACCAATTCTGTGATGTTAGCATATTTTATATCTGCATTTTCATAAATTTTTAGTTAGTAATTTTAATACGCTTATCAATTAATTTCTTTTAAGAGCATTCTTTTACTATGAACAGGATATTCCTCTTTAGTCATTTTCAAATCGTGATGATCAAATCGGCATTTAATTATGTCAATTGTACGAAACAATAAAAAATACAATGCAACTGATTGATTTTCATTTCTCAACATGTACCCTTTTCTCCTTGATGACGGTGGATTAATGTTTTATCCAGCGCTTAGCTGCCAGCTGTATGTAATGTCTGAACATAATAACAATGTTTATTAAAGTGAATGAAAATCATGCATTACAAATGTACATAATGCAGAAAGACTTGAAGTAAACATAAAAAGTGATAAGGCACATGCATCACAAATTACTGTTATAAGGCTTGGTAGAAAAAGCAACAAAATAAGAAGCACGACGTTGTGTTCTACACTGTGCAGTTCAAGGTGCTGAGAATACAACAGACGCCGAGGAACGAGCCCGTTCAAGACATTATTGGAGTTGAACAAGTCAATGACTGTAGTAAGAGCTTTCCTATTTCTTCGAACTTCGACGTCTTCAAGGCATTCAACCTGGCAATCATTGCCGCAAATGATTCAATGGCGGAGTCTTTGTAATTTCATCAAATGGTGGCTGTTCTTCTTATTGATTCCAACCAGTGTTCGTAGTCCGACCCGAATTCGGGCTAGGCCCGAAAATGGCCCGAAAAAATTAGCTCGGCCCGAAAAATGCTTAATAGTTATGGTTTGACCGTTCTTATTTCAATGCAACCTTCTTGCGATGCCAAACAGAAAATCACAAAGATGACTTTTCACAGAAAAAATCTTAATTTTTCGTAGAAGCAAGTTGTTACTGAAAGTTTCGTTAAAGAACATCTTACACATCTTACACAATGTGATCTAAGATGCCTGTAAGTTCTCACATATCGGGGAGAATAATGAAGAACTTGTATGGAATATTTATGTCGATTTAAATATTCTGCCATACAACAGGAGCAATTGCTATCAGTATCAAAGATGCTAGAAATCAAAAAGATGTTGCCTCTTCGATTCGTAGAGACCCACTGGCTTCAAATTCTACCAGTCGTCGAACGACTGATCAGCCTTTTTGAGGCATTGTGTAATGTGTAGGCATTTTGCGGAATCAAAGAAACTGGTGCAGACTTCAACCGAATTGCGAACAAGCTTCAAGACCAAAGGACAGAATGCTTCATGAAGTTTTTGGCGGAAGTTCTGAAGCCCTTCAAAAGCTTTGAAAAAAGTTTCAGAAGAATAGCATGCATATCCATAGCTTAAACCTTCAGTGTAAGCACGTCATGAAGCAGTGGTTGGTTCGATTCATTCAGTCAGATAAAGTCCCGAATAAAGTGTGGGAAATTGATGTCGTGAATTAGTCCATTTGGCTATCGCCTTATCAGATAAGCATGGGTGAACATGCGAGACGACTCTTTGCAACTCTGTTGATTATCAAACAGTTGAGCTGCGTTCAATGAGAGACTTTTTGCTAGCTGGCACATCCAAGTTGATTCTATATCGCTTTCAAAACAGGTTATTCCCAGCATGCCAAATCCTCGATCCTTCAAACCAATCAATTGAAAATTACTTCAAATGGACGAAGCGTCTCGCCAAACAACTTCCAAATGATATTGAAAGTAGTTATGTTGGAACTTTAGAGCACCAAGAGAAACACAAAAATTTATTGCACCAGACATGCGTTTTAGATTTCTGGGAATCAGTTTGCCAACACCAAAGCAGCCCTTTGCTTTTGAAGATTGTGATGGCCGTGGTGGTGCTTCCAAATGGCAACGCCGAGGTTGAGCCTGTATTTTCAAGTCTAAGAGATGTAATCACAAAAAGGAGAAATCTGCTGGACCCCAGAACAGTTAAAGCTTTGATAGTCACTCAGTCTTGTTTACGAGTGAAGAATTGAAAT
This sequence comes from Prostheceraeus crozeri, assembly GCA_907163375.1. Lineage (NCBI taxonomy): Eukaryota > Metazoa > Platyhelminthes > Polycladida > Euryleptidae > Prostheceraeus > Prostheceraeus crozeri. The sequence goes on along the minus strand of CAJQUW010001501.1, from coordinate 114,311 downwards.
GCCGCGACTTTGCCGCCGACGAAGCATTTGAAGGATTTGTGTCTTCAAGCTCTTGCCAGCTATAAAAGAAAATAATGCCATTAGAGCCGAAGAAAGAAATGAATTCCCTTTCTCACTCAACCTGCGGCCTCAAAGCGGTGAAAGGGTGAAAACGGAGTCGCAATAAGGCTTTTTCGTCTGAAGCTCATGCTTCTTTGGGTTCTACCTTGTCGGAAAGGTTTATTGTCGGCGGTTTGTGACCGTGCTCCGGCTAACTAGCAGGCTCTGGAATATTATTTTTATTTTACTGGTCATTGAATTTATTTATGTTTGATTAATTTTTCATTCTTTTTCTCCACGTTTGTTTATTTTAAATGTGTGGTAGGCTTCGGCCGTCCCAATTAACACCACTCCCTGGTTTGCGAGATATGAACAGTCATCAGATGTTTCATGTTGTTGAATCAGGTTTTTGGGCATGGCACTTATTTGGCTCATTTGTGATCGAACTTCCTTCCACTGCTCTCTTTTGCACTTCCCCATTTGTTGCAGGTTAAGGTGTGACAGATCCAACGTATTCACGGCATACGGGCGTCAGGTAGTTCGAGGGTCCCGAACCCACTGGTAATGCTTTGGGAGGCAGGCCCGGTCAACTGCTCGAAAAAAGGCGGTACAGTTCCACTGCCACGGACATGCGTGGGTAGCTTTACTGAGGGGTTTAGCCCGTGTAGCTGTATCCGGTTCCTCTGTGGCCTACCTGACTTGTACCCATTGTTACGGCAAAGGGGTTCTCATTTGCGTTTCTTCAAGCTTTTGCGACATGAACTGTGCCTATAAGTGTCTTTTTTTTGCGTATTATTTATTGCAGCTTTGTTGCTATTATTTAAGTTTTTCTGATGCCTTCCAAAGTTTCTTGTATCACTTTGTTGTACAGTATAATTTTCGTTTATTTGATTGATATTCCATGAGAAATTATGAAAATGAGAAAGACACACAAGAAACGTAGTCAAGCCGTCAAGCTCAAAACCCCTCTCAGGATCAGCTTCAGCAACGTAAGAGGACTGAGGTCCAATTACGACGACATCAACATCTTCCTGCAAGGTAAGTCACCAGATCTTCTAGCCCTGTCGGAAACCAGGTTAGATCCCAGTGTGTCATCAAGCGACGTTACTCCTGATGGATACATATTTCACCGGATGGATAAAGCACCTTGTCATGGTCTTGGAGTCTATGCCAAGACAAGCCTTCCCTTGAGAAGGCTTTGTAGCTCAGAGGATCCAAGGCATGAGTATCTTGCCTTCATTGCGCCGCTGCAGAAGACCACTCTTCTTCTATTTTTCCTATACCGCTCTCCATCAACTAATGCGGATATTTTCAATGTTCTTTCTGACAAGATCGATTCTCTTCTACAAGAGTATCCCAGCGCTGAAGTTGCCGTTTTTGGTGACTTCAACGTGCACAATGTTGACTGGCTTGTGCACTCACGCACCACCGATCTCTCCGGTCAGGCAGCCCAGGATTTCGCTGTCTCTCACAACCTTAGTCAAATTGTCACTTGTCCTACCAGAGTGCCTGACCGATCTGGGGATACTGGATATCTCCTTGACCTGTTTCTCACCTCAAATCCAACTTGTTTTTCACACAAGGTTACTTCTTCCCTCGGCACGTCTGATCACTGTGTTATCACAGTTTCTGGAAAACAAGTTTGCTCCACACCGTCTGCACCCTTCCATAGAACAGTTTATCAATTCTCCAAAGCAGACTGGTGTGGCTTCCGCACTTTTCTTAGTCAAGTTCAAGCTGAGAATTTGATTCTGAGCGAGAACGTCCACCAGTCGGCGCAAGAACTGACAGAGTGGCTTCAGATAGGGATGTTGGCCTACATCCCTCACCGTACTTTCCAAATGAAGCCTCACTCACAACCTTGGTTTACACCAGAATGTGCAGCTGCAAGTTGCCAGCGTGACCACTTTTTCCATAAGTACAAGCGTGACAGTAGCGCTGGCAATCTTGAATTGTACAAAACCGCACGTAGACATTGCAAGGAAACCATACATCAGGCCAAAAGCCGTTACGCTTTGTATGTACGGAAATCCATTGCTACCCAAAAGCTTGGCTCCAAGGACTTCTGGAGGATTTACAACAGTGTCACCAATAGGAACAAATCCTCCATCCCAGCACTCCGTCATGCCGAAGTCAGTACTTCTATGGCGACAACCTCAGCAGACAAAGCCGAGCTTCTTTGCAAAGAGTTTGCGAAGAATTCGTCATTAGACGATGGAGGTAGAATTCCACCTCCAATTCCCATGCGCACTGATGAGACAGTTAGTCCTCCTTCAGTCACAGTCCGAAACGTCAAAAAGATCATCGCCGGTCTCGATAGCTCTAAGTCTAGTGGACCAGACGGCATCCCGGTTTCGGTCTTCAAGCATCTCTCACCTGAGCTTTCTCCACTTTTATCTAAACTGTTCAGTAGAAGTGTATCCACCGGTGAGTTTCCCTCTTGTTGGAAAGTAGCTTCCGTGGTTCCAGTTCCAAAGAAAGGTTGTGACTCATCTCTTCCATCTAGTTACCGTCCTATCAGCCTGCTTCCAATTGCTGGCAAGATTTTTGAAGCAGTGATTAACCAACACATTGTTAACTTCCTTGAAACTCAGAACCTTCTATCAGAAGAACAGTATGGCTTCAGGCACTCTCGATCAACTGCAGATCTTCTTTCATATGTCACTGAACATGTGAGTCGTGTCCTTGACAGACAAGGTGAGACGAGATCAGTTGCCTTGGATATTTCCAAGGCATTCGATAAAGTCTGGCATCAGGGACTCCTTATGAAGCTAAAGTCCTATGGAGTTGCTGATCAACTCCACAAACTTCTTGCTTCTTTCCTTAGTGACCGGCAGATATCTGTCGTCTTAGATGGCCAAAAGTCTTTCACCAAGTTTGTCAATGCAGTAGTTCCTCAAGGGTCAATTTTGGGACCCACTCTTTTTCTGCTGCACATCAACGACCTCCCAGACTGCCTAGTGAGTAAATTGGTGATGTATGCAGATGACACAACACTCTTCAATTCCAATGAGCGACTCGCTAAGAACACTCAGCAACGTCAGCAGCTATGCGACGTTCTTAATGAAGACTTACGCAGGGTCTCAGAATGGGGCGCCAATTGGCTTGTTTCCTTCAATCCTTCAAAAACTCAGAGTATTCTGCACTCACGACTTAAAGGAGATGATGATCATAGCATTAAGATGTCAGATAATAGGATCAGAGAACAAGATTCCATCTCCTTCCTTGGATTGGCGGTTACGAAAGACTTGTCATGGAAACCGTACATCCAATCCATTAGCAAGCAGGCAGCTCAACGCATTGGTAGTCTCTATCGTGCCAGCAGCTATCTTCCACCACAGACTGTCTGCTATCTTTACAAGTCCACTATTCGTCCTCTGATGGAGTATTGTTGTCATCTGTGGGCAGGCGCCCCACAAACGCATCTTAACCTCCTTGAACGGGTTGAGAAACGTGTCAAGAATCTCATGGGTGAAAAACTTGCTATCAAGTTGCAGCCGCTCTCCGTCAGACGGGATGTTGCTTCACTCAGTCTCTTTTACAGGTACTATTTCGGTAGAAGCAGCTCTGCAGTAAATGAGTGCGTACCCAAACCTAAGATCTTCTCCAGAGGCACACGCAGAGCTAATGCACTCACATGCTATAATGTGAGCTTAGAACGCGCACGTACTGTGAGTCGCTCGAAAAGCTTTTTTGTTCGCACGGCACAGCTTTGGAATCAGCTTCCCCAGACCACTTTCCCTGACCAATACAATCTTGATACTTTCAAGAGGCGTGCGAATAGGTTTCTGATGGGGGCAGCTTAATCAGATTAGAAGATCTGTTTTTTTTTCTTTTATTTATTCAAAGTAATACAATTTATTAGTTTTTCATTGAGTAACCCCTAGCTTCGTTCATGGCTCATAGCTGTGCTAGGGGTGAAAATTCAGTAAAAAAAAAATTAGAAAAAGAATTATTTGAACAAGTGGCAATAGAGAAAAAGACCAATGAAAAATTCATATCATTGGAGGAGAGTGTGAAACAAAAAGAAGATATGGGAGTGAATGAAAAGGAGTGTGAATCACGCATAAAATGTGCGAGAGTTGCAGCAGTAGGTACAGCAAGATGAAGAGGAGCTGAATAATTTGAAGAAGCAGCAAGGCAAGTTGAAAGAGCAACAAAAAAATGGTGTCAATGAAGACTGCAGAATCTGTACTCAAACGAAAAGCGCTGGAATTGTCATTAAACCGCAAGGTATCTTTCGAGAAAAAAACGTCGAAAAAGTAGCTTCTGTACCATTGTGAACCAATAATGCAATCGTTCTCAATCAAGATGGAAATCATAATCCAAACATTTCTATTACAAAAATATTTGCAGCTTGTCTTGAATTTATATTTGGCTTAATTTCTGTCTTGGTTGAAAACTATTGAATTATGGTGCCGAAAGCGGATTGTAAGAAAATGAAATCGTCCTCCATTGGTGGTCATCCAGGCAGCCTAATTTTCCGTCCTTCTACGGATTTCCGTCCTTTTTTCAAGATTTTGATCATTCTCGACATTGATGCACATATACATTAAAAATATAGCGGGGGATGTAAGCGGTACCTCGCCCAATCTGAAATCTATTCAAAAATCCGTTCCATCTGTCCTCTGTTACATGATTGGTAGGCGTTTTTTATTGACAATTCTAACAGAGAAATCTGAAAATTATTAAAATAGATGGAGAGAGCGTACATGAAAAGGCAAGAGAACTTTGATCTACAGAAACAGAGGATAAGTGCGTTCTTGAGTACGTTGACAAAAACACTTAGAAAATCCATCACTGGAAGTATATTTAGAAGAATTGCTGTTGAAGCTGCTGAAAAAGCAAGAAGAAAACATGAGAAGTAGGCATTGAGTTCGCTAGGAAAAGCATATAGGAACAAGAAACGCATGCGAAAGGAATCATTTCTGAAGATGCGAGTTGGAGAAGCAGGACAGGATCAGAGGAAGAAGATGCGAGTTGAAGAAGCTGGATAGGATCAGAGGAAGAATGATAAGAAGAAGAAGATGCGAGTTGAAAAAGCAGGAAAGGATCAGAGGAAAAATGATGAGAAGCAGACAACTCATGATCAGACATCTATAAGAAGTTTCTGTTAAGTGAAGTTTAGGTGATGTAGCGTCTTATCGTGGTTTTGTTTAGTTTTGTTTTCAGTTTTTTAATAACCATCTTCCCCCAGAGTTAAGTTTTGTTTTTAGTTTATTCTGCCTCCTTAGGTTGTTTTTGCACTGAAGAGAGAAGTAGACAGTAATGTATATATGACCGTTCTAGGACAACCAAAAAATAAAAAAATAAGGTACCAAAAAAAGACCTATAAAAATAAAAAATAAAATAAAAAAATCAAAAAAAACGGTTTTAAGCTCGTTGGGATTTTTCATATACTGAAAAGAGGTTTCAAAATTTTACGTAGTCTCAAAATTTCACGTAGTCCAAAAATTTACGTAGTCTTTTCACGTAGACCAAAAAAATATCAAAAATTTCAAAATATTTATTAAAAAATGGAAACCTCAAAAATGGAAGAAACCTCGAGAATATATCCTTCGTTATCACAATTAAAAACAAGTGAAATGGACATTGAAAAAATGAATAAAGAAAAGCACGAAGATAGAGTTAGGTATATGAAAGATAAGGAATCTCAATTATTATTAAGATTAGAACATTATGATAAATTAAGAAAGAGATGGTCTAAAGTTAAGAATGAACACAAGGAATTGGAATCTTTATAAGAGTAAGTTTAGGGTATTCACAATTATAATAACTTCGGGTGTTTTAGTAATTCCAGTAGTTGCTACTGCTTTAACAGGTACGGGTGTTTTTGCAACTTCACTTGTTACAATGTTAGATAAATCTTTAATTATATATATACATTACTGTAGACTGCTTCCACCAAAGAATCCAATTGTAATTTTTGATACAGTGTTTTGTTAGTAATTCGCATTGTTGATTAAAGCTATTTATCGCATTTTTAGGCACAGTATTTTGTTATTGGCAGCTCCTCATAAGCTCCTTTTATTCATGCTCATTGTCAGTGCGATTATGGTTGTTTTAAATAAAAAAAAATTTATTATGACAGAAAGAGTAGTATATTGTTTTAGTACAATTATTCACGTTTTCTTCACACAAATTTGGAGCAACAAGTTGGTCTTATGCGTTATAAGTTGGTCTCTGTGATGTTGTTCTATGCTGAAAATAAAGGTATAGATCTGTGCTACTAGAATCTTCGGAAATGATTGCGTTTGTTTATGTTTCTAGAACGCGTGCAAAACTTGAAATCGGTAAAAAAAAACGCCAGTGTTGAACAGACATGTTCAGGGGGTGCATATTTTTCTCAAATTTCACTAAAATAACATTTATGTTAATCAAAATTTTATCGTCTTTTTATTTTGTCTCCTGCTAGGCTCCTTGTGGTCATCAGCCTGATGTATTTTCGCCCGAATATGATAAAGCCATGAATATGTTTGTAGACTATCTGTTTTATAGCTATGCGCATCAAAGATTTATTGTTGATGAAATGTTGAGATAATTACCTTATCTAATTCTTCCTCACTCACATGCAGCCTACTCGTAAAATGAGAACCTTTATGTACTGCAATGAAAGACTAACACAAAAACGCACATTTACGAAAGTACATAGGCCTGTGCATACGTTCATTAAGGCATTTCCAAAACCATGGCCTGAGAAAATCTTAGTGGCTTGAAAATTATGAATTGACGGATTACGAACACTGATTCCAACATATAATGAGAGTTGAATTCGACGATGGAGCGAATACACGCGTTGTAAGTCGTTATCAGATCACTTTTTGATATCCCATAAACTTTCAAGCGGTGAAGAGCATGCAACCTCTGGGAAGCACGTTTGTATATACCAGGAATATGATCATTCCAGTCGAGGAATTGGTTGAAGGTGACTCCCAGAAATTTCAGCTTTGAGCTATACTTAATATGTGATAAATTGTTTCGATAACTGAAATGCGAGCTGCGTCCAATAAACATGTAATTGGTTTTTGGCTTATTAAGGATCAATCCGTGAGATTTACACCAATTGTTCATGTTTTACTCTTCAATGGTGATATGGGTACCAATATCGGATAAGCATACAACAGGTACCAATAACAAGACGTCAGCATACTTTATCATCTTCACTTATATTTTATCAACTAAAACCAACTTTTGGTTGATATTATGTAAACCTGTCATCATTTTGTCATTCCTTGATGTGCTGCCACCAAGAGAATAAGCGATGCCATGGACAGGAAATTATACTTCTGAAATTTATATTACCAACAAGCAACAACAAGATCAGATATAACCTATAATACAATACTGACATGATAGTACCATGGAGTCTGTGTGACCATCATTTTATTGCGCGGAGCACTCTTGGTGACAACAATTGCGCCAAATTCGATAGTTTGTCATTTATGGAAAATCATCTAGTGATTGAAACATAGAAGAAGGAAGATCTGTAGAGCAGGAGACTTAATATTTACCATCGACATGCACCCTCGCCATCACTGAAAAACGGGATATGGGACATCTTTGATGCGATCGAGCAGTAAAAAAAAGGGTGTCCATAGTCCAACAGCCAGCACGACAGGCCGAAAAAATCACAGAATGGTGCATACCCTCTGGCTACTAAGAATCTGCGTGTCCTCAGAGTTCTACTTGATTCCTCTTCTTGTCAGAGAAAGGATAAAAGAAAGACATGGAAATCCAAATCGGAAGCAGATTGAAGATTACGGTAAATTAGGTATACGTTGGATATACTACTGTTGAACAATGAAGAAGAATTAAGTTGAACTCGGCGGACGCGGAGACTCGATGTAGACATAGAGTGCACATCATCATGCAAAAATCTCATTTGTGGTCTCGTTCCTTGCAGAAACTCCTGCTCTCGGCCGCACTAAAAGGGTAATGCTAAGTACTTTTAAAGAGTTATTTGTCTAAAAAATCCCGAGAATTGAGACTCGGGATTATCGGGAATTCCCAGAATCTCTCGAAACAAAGAAGACTTTGAGAAAAGGCATTTCGAGGATTGACCGCTATATGATTGATCGTTCAAATGATTTACTTGGGGTTGAAAATCATGACGTGAGAGATAATTCGAAAATTGAAAGGTACAAATACATGGAAGTGAGTTTGATTGTAGAGAAGTCCAACCTCCAATAAAGAAACGTAGAATCGGCGTTGCGATTTGTTTTAGAATAATCCCTATCAATCTGATTATTTTTAATTCCAAATTATATGTGATTTGCTTTTATTGTCAAATTTTGGAAAAACCAAGATTTAATAGGTTTATTACTGAACAATGTGTTGCTTCGTATTATCAATCATGCCAAAAAGCTTGGCACTCAGTAAAGAATTTTGAATTGATGAGATGTATGAGAATCCTAAATTCCGAAACGACGATAGATAATCCCAAATTCTCACAATGAATCCAATGTTTAGGCATGTTTAATTGATGTGCATTCAGTTTGAGCATTCGTGTCTAAATTGTGAATCTCTGTAATTTCAGTTTTTATGTAGAACCAAATGGACTGCTAAACGTATGTTTTTTATCATAGCTGATCTACAGTTGTGTGGTGAATTCTCTCATTGTTATTTATGTACTGTAAATTTCTGTCAAGCTCTCCCTTTGATAAGTCGTTTTGGTGGACTTATCCCCCTTCAATCATTCATTTATCTCGCATTTAGGCTTTATATATATACCGGTGCATCTCAATTTTCAGTCTATGGTGTTAACGACGTACTTTGTTAAACCTAATTTGATCCCCAAAATCTTATGTGGAACAGATGCATGAAATGCTGCTCTTTCTTTCCTGTTTTTCTTGTAATTACTAGTATGAATTACTATTCGGACATCACCTTGCTGTCTAGTTCTCAATTTTGCCTTAGTCGCTTTCATAATGTAGGACTACACGTATTAAGGTATCGTAGTCAGCCTGTTCAGAGTCTTTTATTCAATTCAATGCTGATGGTTTCTGTCCAATAGCTCGAGATAAAAGCGAATAAAGGCGACAATTCCTTGTAGATTTACTTGTACAGTGTCATGTATTTTTGGACTTTAATTTTCATTTGTCGCATGGAAATTACGGAGGAAAGACTCGTCCTTTCTTTAATTTCTTGCCCTGGCAACTATAGTAAGCAGTTGCTAGGCAAAGAATGCGTGGAATGCCATGAAATCATTCATTTGTGATTCACGGGAAGTGTAAATTTTGTGTAAAATGAATTGAAACAACTCTCCCAGTCACTTACGTGATGTAATCGTACTATCACATGAAGTAGCAAATACAAAAGCATGCAATTTATAACCTATTTACATCTTCGATTGATTTCCAATGCATGCAACTCGTTTAAATAATGATTTATTTTACATTCCAGATGACATCGCATACAATCCTTTTAGTCCAACCGTCTGCGAAAAAGCCGGATACGAGAACATGGTCAGATTATGAGACAGTTAGTGCTTGTCTAGAAGGTGTCTGCAAGATTTTTGAGGAACATCTGAAGCGCATCAATCCCACTGCTCCTTCAATTACTTATGATATTTCAGATCTGTATGAGTTTATTGACAAACTTGCTGATCTCTCGTGCTTAGTCTATAGTCCTAGTGATGGCAAGTATGTGCCACACAGCAAAGATTGGATAAAAGAAAGAATTTTTGTACTTCTAAGGAAACAAGCTGGACAATAACAGATCGATTCTCGTTTTCCATCTCCATTTGTATCTCAATTGAATAGAGTGTTTGTAGTCTAATCGATGTCGCGTTTTTGAATTTAGACCATGTACACTTGCTTATTTGGTAGTACAGTGCTCCGATTCATTCCCGAATTCGGGAATTTCCCGAAAATTTAGAGTTACTCCCGAATTCGGGAATTTTTCCCGAATTCCCGAAAATATGGACCCGAAATTCCTGAAAATTTCCATTATGCATATATGATTTTTGGCATTGGGTCCTGTTGAAGTTAAGCATCTTCAATAGATATCAACGTTCCCGAGTAATCATACGAGCGTATGATAGAAATTTATCTAAAATATCAATCTCAAACCTCTCGACTCCTTTATCAATCCTCATTCCTTTATTCCCTGAATTTTTCGGTAAAATATAGTTAATTCTATTAAACAACGACGTACATGTACATGTACTTCCCAATCCCATGGTCTCGTGAATCGAAGAAGGCTACCGTAGCATTTTGTAAATATCGAACTAGTAACAAGTATGCGCTTTAAAGTTTGTGAAAGTTATGCTATCAGTGCTGACACAGAATTCGCCAATTTATACTCCTTTTATCGTCCTAAATACATATAGTATGATTCCAACATCATTAGTTATGCTTGGCTTTCCCCGAACTTGTTAATAGTTTTATCTCGGCATATCATACTGTATCAAATGTGCTACGTACATGTATAAAGTTTTGTTTTCTGTTTCATGTCCGACTATCTATCTACGACGAGATCATTCAAACAGCCATTTCTTGCGATATCCTCGTGATGTAAAGAAAGAGTTTTACGTGACCATGACGTGACCTGCATGTGGTTGTGTGTTGATGGATTTGGTGAATGATCTGTGCTTACATATTAATTGTGTGAATAATTGTTTAATGAACTGATTAGGTGTCAGTTGTCAACCTACAGAGATTCCGTCCAGATCTCCGATTTTCTACGTCTTCCGTCTGTATCTCCGATCTCTATATTATTCACGCGGATCTTAAACCGTTAATGAATGACTGAAGATTTCACCATGACCTTTTTCTTCCCGATTGAATGAGGACTTCTTAATGTCTCAAACTAATATCGGCCAGGCAGTTCAGTGTCCTGTCTGACGTGACAAAGAAGCGATCTTGCCTCTCGCCGGACACTATACAGGCACTGGTCGTCAGTAAGTCGATACTTTCGGCTAATGGTTGGACAAATTCCACTGTTCCAATCAATGAAAGCCTTCTGAGTGTCTGCTGTGCTGCACTACAGGAAGAGAAAAAGGGATGAAGCCAAAGCGAACGAGGATATCAAAAGGAAAAACATGGAGGCACAAATTATTGGAGATTTTTCCAATTTTCGGAAGTCAAATGACTAACTCATGAATATTGAATTTTCCGCTCTTGAAACGTATCGGGAATTGCAAGAACTTGTTGCCGAAAAAGAGAAACCTGCAGAGTTTATTGCGACGGCAACAACAAAAGTGAAATTCTATTAGAGAAGAAAAAGACTCTATTGAAACAAAAAGAAAAAAAGATGGTGTCTTTGATGGACCAATTTGTTGTCAAAGAGTCATCTTCCAAATAACTTCAGACCTTCTTGAAAATAAATGAATGTGGATAAACTGAGTATTTTTTGTAATAAAATATATGTACATGTACTTGTTGAGTAATGGCAGTAGTACAGTGCTTAGATGAAAATAGATAATACATGTGCAACATAGATATGACGTTTCTTCATTGTATGCCGATTAATTAATATTTTCTATGTGTTGCTGTACGCTTTAAGTTGTTGAAGTATAAAGATTTGCTTACAGTATCTCAAAGCTTCCATTCATTTTAAAACCCAAGCACATGAAGATAAGCTTTATGAAGACTATTATGCACAATATTTGAAGAAATGTAAGGGATATAACTAGTCTGTAGGGGTCTTAACTAGTCTGTTCCCGGGGATCAAAATACTTACAGATGCATTCTCGTAAATTAATGTACTGATATATCAATTAATGAATGCTATTCCATTAACGGTTTTTATGCCGTTTTAATGTGATAGTACATAATTCCCGAAAATTTAAGCCATTCGGGAATTCCTGAAAATTCGGAGGGTATGTCACTCGGAGCACTGGTAGTAATAACCAGTTACTGTCCTTCCGTTTGCGATTAAGAACAAATAGACAACCAACGGCTTTAACATACTTCAATAGCGAAATTTATCTCCGCGAATCAAGGTTGACAATAAATCTGCTTTTCCTGAGAAAATTTGAGGGCTATTCATGAATGATGTGATGATTAACTTTTTACCCTCATCTCCTACCCCTCCGTGAATTGGGAGGTGGTATAGGTATACTCCTAAACTCGAGCAAGAAGGGGCCGGCACTCTCAACTTTCATGTAAGTGCCCTACGAATAGACGATCACAAACATGCTCTGTGGTCTTAAGGTGCAGAATTTTTGCGACTTAAGGTGACCACCCGAAGGTACTCGAAATCATAATTACTTTGGTGTAATCATGATTTTGAGCAAGGGCACCGGACCAGCGTTGATGTACTCAACAGATTACTTAAGAGGAATCAACAACTTAATACACCATTACATCGTGCAAAATTAATTTCAGGTACTAAATTATTGCTCTAATTTGGGCTTTTCATCATAATTTTGAGTAAGGAATCGAGATCAGTGTCTGCATGTAGCTTAACTCATCCTAAAACAGAATTTATTGCTCCAGACGCTGAGTTATTGTGTATTTTTATTTCAGACGGCGTGTACGTACCGGTATTACAATCACTTGCTCTCCCTCCACATGTATTTCACAAGGGTAGCGTCCGGACCCGGGAATCGCCCTTAGATTTTATCAAAATAGGCAGTTAGCCCTTAAATAGCCCGAAGATGCGTTGCATGATTTTTTTGTTACAACGTTTACTTAGCATATTTTTTTGATTTCAACTACTTCTAATGGAGCGATTATTAACCTCATTAATTTTATTCACTATAATTGAGTCTCAATTCAATTAAACAGGTAAATATGCTCCACATATATGTGCATGCACATTGAACACCATCTAGATGGCAAAACTATTTGACTTACTATTTCCCTTCGTTTTCCTGATGACTCTGCCAATGATGCGTATGTGATGATTGTATTTTGTTGTTACGAGGGGTGATTGATAAGTTCGCGGCCTGACATAGAAAGCTTAAAGCCAGGCCATTATGCACATGTGGATTGATGCAATGGAATGTGCTGACGGCGCATGACGAGTGATCAGTCGATCCGGTGAACTGTTGGTAAACCACAGCTACTTAACGTCAGTTACTAACTTATTAGTCAGTTGGTCAGATAAGTGTTGCGTAAGATGGATCACGTTTCAAATCGAGCTGTCATTCGTTATCTCGGCTTGAAAGGACTCACACCAAAGGAGATTCATGATGATATGGTTGGAACACTTGGTGAGAAAGCTCCGTCCGACACCACAGTCAAGAAGTGGTCTTCAGAATTCAAGCAAGAAAGAGAGAGCTTGGAAGATGATCCCCGTTGTGGAAGACCAGTGACAGTGAGCACAGAAGATGTGATCGATCATGTTCAAAAGATTATTCTTGATGATCGCCGTACAACCGAGCGAAAGATTGCCTTCGAACTGAAGATTTTACAAGAGCGTGTCCATAACATCATCCATCATGAACTTGGCATGAACAAAGTTTCCGCTCGATGGGTGCCACGACTGCTCACACCAGAGAACAAACGAGCCCGCTTTCTCATCTCAAGGGACAACCTGGCGCTGTTCGTAAAAGATCCTGAAAATTTCATGGACCGGTTCATTACGATGGATGAGACTTGGGTTCACCACTATCAGCCAGAGTCGAAAGAGCAATCGAAGCAATGGAAGCACCCAGGATCACCAACTCCGCGGAAAGCCAAGGTCACCAGGTCCGCGGGAAAGGTCATGGCCTCCATTTTTTGGGATTCGAAGGGAGTTCTGTTGTTGGACTTCCTAGAGACTGGTCGGACTACGCTCATTTGTTGCAGCAGTTACGAGTGCAGATCAAGATCAAGCGGAGAGGGAAGCTCACGAAAGGCGTGCTCTTCTATCAAGACAATGCGCCTGCTCACACCTCCGCTAACGCCATGTCTGCCATCCAAGGTTGTGGGTTTGACATCATTTCCCATCCACCCTATTCTCCTGATCTGGCACCATCGGACTTTCATCTCTTCCCAAAAATGAAATTGGAGCTCAGTGGTCAGCACTTCGCATCCAACAGTGACGTCATGGAGGCCGTTGAGGAGTATCTTGACTCCAAAGACTCATACTTCTATGAGCAAGGGATCCGCGCATTGCGGCACTGTTGGGCTAGGTGCGTTGATTGTAGGGGCGATTATGTCGAAAAGTAAATATGTATCGTATGCAAAATATGCTTTTTTCTATATCGGGCCGCGAACTTTTCAATCACCCCTCGTAAAGCGTCGTGAGTAAAGTCACAAATGATGAACTTGCGCAAATAAGTAAAGACACATTGTGTTAAAAAGCAACTCATGACTGTCCGTTCGAAGTCGTATACGGTACTTATCAGCATTTTTCATCATAATTCGTACACACACACAAGTGTAAACTTGCAATTGTTGCATAGAGACCTGCAAAAATTTATTTTTTTTGTTTTTGTGTAACCTGGTCACATCATTTCGTGGTACACTCGTGATATGAAAAATTAATGATATGTAATCAAGATTGTGAGTCTTACTGAAAAATCTAATATACAAGTAAATGATCGTCTTCACATAATTAATTTCAGATTATAAGATATATTATTATTGCATTTGCACAACTTCGTTAGCAATAAATCTGCAGCTGTGCACCTGATAATACAACGCTGAATAACTTACCTGCGTCTTGAATGCATCCACACCAATTTGAGGAAAGCGAGACATCATTCAAGACATAAGTTCCATTGGCTTGAATGTCCTAATTTACACAGTTTGCCTGATTTTCAAATTCATCATCTAGCATGCCTAGCCATTGACTTCGATTCTAGACACCAACGTAAACTCTTGAGATTTATTAAGTTTTGCGTCGGGTGCGTGAGGTAGCTGTTTGATTGAAGACTTGAAAACAGAGCCAGATGATGCTCTCCAAGTCTAAATTGAACCAAATGAGAAATACATGTTTTATGGTCATCATCCATTCTTGAAACAGCAATCATATTCATCGGAGAGCTAAGATTCCTTTCTGCATTTATGTCATATTATCGAAATTCGAAAGGTGTAACGGACTTAAAGTAAGCACTTGCAATGATGGTAAGCACGTTTCGACAAAGCAATCAAGAACAAGGAAAGTATTTATCAAATGTTATTGGAGCCAATGCTTATTAATATTCATAAGTAAATTTTGCATCAATATTTATTACCTGAAAATTCTAAATAATCTGGCAAAATGCACGATCATGATTTAAAGTTTTTTATATTGGAAATTAACATATACATGTATGTACAGTCTACAGCAGCAAAAGATTCAGTGTATATAACACGAATGGAATTGTAAATGCTAGAAATTATCAAACCATTGGCCTATTAAGGTCCTTTTACATAAAATACGGCATATCATTTAGAAAAAATTTATGGTCACAGTGTGCATTATATATTCAATCAATTAGCACCTGAAATGGATTTTGCACAATGAAATTGTTGATTAACTATTACACAATCTGTTGAATTCATCAACGCTGGTCCGGTGCACTTGCTCAAAACTGTGATGAGACCACTTTTTTCGGGTGCTTTCGGGTGGGCACTGGGCACGCGCGCAAATTCTGCAATTTATGAATGACCGCCCATTCGCAGGTACCACATGGAAGTGGTAACAACATCAAGTATTCCTTGCTCGAGATTATGACAAAACCTTGAGCTGCAGCGGACCGAGATTTTATTTTGAGTCCGATCGAACCGGAGTGAAATCGAACTTCAGATGTCCGGCCGGACACCGAATACTTTGATAGAGTATATATTTGTAGGAAGTAAGTGTTAAGGTATGCAATTCATGTTGTAGGTTGCCCACTGAATGCCTTTCCCTTCATACAGTGACCCATTTCTCCATCTTTTAACTTCGTGCTGTACTTTGCAGTGAAGCGGGTATTATGGCAAAATAGCATATGGAACCCTGTGTAAGGTACATCTATTTGTCCATAGCAAGTGATTAGGCAAAGAAAGTTGATCATACTGTTGAATTAGTGGTCTCTATAACCCTGTAAGTTCAGGTGTCTCATATTACCCTGCTCTCCTATACCTCAAATGAATAAGTTTGCTTTGAAGATGATATTCAGTGTAAGTGAAAACATCCTTGATTTTGTTATTTAAGTGCGCTAAAGCGAGTTACTAGGAATAAGCATCCAAATAATACCCAACAATTTCTGGAATGAAATGTTTGATATTTCGAACTCTGAGGAGATTCTGTAAGTGCTCGTATTAAACTAACTACTACACGAATATTAACTGAAAGTGTTACCAATTGCTAAATGTGAAAGCAAATGAAATGTATGAAATTGGTCAATATGAATTGTTTATATATCATAATCTTGTACATGATTAGTACAATTAATCAGCCAATACCTGGAATGAGGATTCCTATAGTTTGCAACAGAGTCTGTATATGACGCAACATAGACGCGTAAAGGTTAAGACAGTTATGTTGTACCGTGTGTCTCAAAAGTCCCCGGAAATGGAAATCCACAACAATTCTTTCTCATGTTTGTCAATTGCATGCTTTTATCGATTGCTTTGGTATTAGTTGATTGCTATGACATATGAATTCTTACCGCGCTCTATGATTGCTTGATTAGTTGATTGCTATGACATATGAATTCTTACGCGCTCTATGATTATCAATCATTAGCTATACCCATAGAAATTAACAATACCATAGAAAGTCCTAGAATGGAAATTGCATGAAAATTATGGCACACTCCGGGGGAACTTAGTTGGGGCAAAAAGCAAATTTTGCGAGATGGCTTTCTTGTTTTCTGGTTGGCATTTTAAATTATCAATCAATTTGTGATCTGGATTGTTGCCCCTTATCTGAAGATCATGTACACAAAAGCAATAATGAATTTATGAAATACTGCGGCGACAGGATGACAAAGAAGGAAATCCTTCAAAACGTTCTGTACGTTCATCATTTTGAAATATCACTCCTACAATCTATCAAGAGTATAATCAGACACATGTGCAACTTGTAATGTCGATTTACAGAGCATGCATTGCTCCAGCTTGAAATCAGGGGCCAAGAAATCTTACAGTATTCATTTTACTTTGAAGGGTTCCCCTGTTCAATATATTTGAACAATTTTCAATACCTTTGCATGCTTTCGAATATGAGCCTCCAAAATATCATCACACTATATTACATAAGTCATTTAGTGATTAATTGAAAAGTTCCAGCGACATTTCATGTATCTGATAAATGACTGTCGCTAAAGAAGCGTTCGATGTGTTTATTCAAGAAAAGTGCTAGGTTTCTTAACCGCTTGAAGGAGAAATTATCCAATAATTAGAATTTTTATCTTTGAATTCTTCAGATGTTCTTACAACCAGTACACCGACTACTTTCGATAATGACTCTGTCAACCAAATTTCAATTCGTATTCCAGTGTTGAAAAATTGGAAAATAGTTGTCAATGACTGGTACAAATAGACGCAGTATATTGATCCATGGAATAGTAGGCTATTTTACATAAAACAATGCCATCATCTCACTTAAAATTCTCTTAACATCCTTGATTTTGTTATTTAAGTGCGCTAAAGCGAGTTACTAGGAATAAGCATCCAAATAATACCCAACAATTTCTGGAATGAAATGTTTGATATTTCGAACTCTGAGGAGATTCTGTAAGTGCTCGTATTAAACTAACTACTACACGAATATTAACTGAAAGTGTTACCAATTGCTAAATGTGAAAGCAAATGAAATGTATGAAATTGGTCAATATGAATTGTTTATATATCATAATCTTGTACATGATTAGTTCAATTAATCAGCCAATACCTGGAATGAGGATTCCTATAGTTTGCAACAGAGTCTGTATATGACGCAACATAGACGCGTAAAGGTTAAGACAGTTATGTTGTACCGTGTGTCTCAAAAGTCCCCGGAAATGGAAATCCACAACAATTCTTTCTCATGTTTGTCAATTGCATGCTTTTATCGATTGCTTTGGTATTAGTTGATTGCTATGACATATGAATTCTTACCGCGCTCTATGATTGCTTGATTAGTTGATTGCTATGACATATGAATTCTTACGCGCTCTATGATTATCAATCATTAGCTATACCCATAGAAATTAACAATACCATAGAAAGTCCTAGAATGGAAATTGCATGAAAATTATGGCACACTCCGGGGGAACTTAGTTGGGGCAAAAAGCAAATTTTGCGAGATGGCTTTCTTGTTTTCTGGTTGGCATTTTAAATTATCAATCAATTTGTGATCTGGATTGTTGCCCCTTATCTGAAGATCATGTACACAAAAGCAATAATGAATTTATGAAATACTGCGGCGACAGGATGACAAAGAAGGAAATCCTTCAAAACGTTCTGTACGTTCATCATTTTGAAATATCACTCCTACAATCTATCAAGAGTATAATCAGACACATGTGCAACTTGTAATGTCGATTTACAGAGCATGCATTGCTCCAGCTTGAAATCAGGGGCCAAGAAATCTTACAGTATTCATTTTACTTTGAAGGGTTCCCCTGTTCAATATATTTGAACAATTTTCAATACCTTTGCATGCTTTCGAATATGAGCCTCCAAAATATCATCACACTATATTACATAAGTCATTTAGTGATTAATTGAAAAGTTCCAGCGACATTTCATGTATCTGATAAATGACTGTCGCTAAAGAAGCGTTCGATGTGTTTATTCAAGAAAAGTGCTAGGTTTCTTAACCGCTTGAAGGAGAAATTATCCAATAATTAGAATTTTTATCTTTGAATTCTTCAGATGTTCTTACAACCAGTACACCGACTACTTTCGATAATGACTCTGTCAACCAAATTTCAATTCGTATTCCAGTGTTGAAAAATTGGAAAATAGTTGTCAATGACTGGTACAAATAGACGCAGTATATTGATCCATGGAATAGTAGGCTATTTTACATAAAACAATGCCATCATCTCACTTAAAATTCTCTTAACATCCTTGATTTTGTTATTTAAGTGCGCTAAAGCGAGTTACTAGGAATAAGCATCCAAATAATACCCAACAATTTCTGGAATGAAATGTTTGATATTTCGAACTCTGAGGAGATTCTGTAAGTGCTCGTATTAAACTAACTACTACACGAATATTAACTGAAAGTGTTACCAATTGCTAAATGTGAAAGCAAATGAAATGTATGAAATTGGTCAATATGAATTGTTTATATATCATAATCTTGTACATGATTAGTTCAATTAATCAGCCAATACCTGGAATGAGGATTCCTATAGTTTGCAACAGAGTCTGTATATGACGCAACATAGACGCGTAAAGGTTAAGACAGTTATGTTGTACCGTGTGTCTCAAAAGTCCCCGAAAATGGAAATCGACAACAATTCTTTCTCATGTTTGTCAATTGCATGCTTTTATCGATTGCTTTGGTATTAGTTGATTGCTATGACATATGAATTCTTACCGCGCTCTATGATTGCTTGATTAGTTGATTGCTATGACATATGAATTCTTACGCGCTCTATGATTATCAATCATTAGCTATACCCATAGAAATTAACAATACCATAGAAAGTCCTAGAATGGAAATTGCATGAAAATTATGGCACACTCCGGGGGAACTTAGTTGGGGCAAAAAGCAAATTTTGCGAGATGGCTTTCTTGTTTTCTGGTTGGCATTTTAAATTATCAATCAATTTGTGATCTGGATTGTTGCCCCTTATCTGAAGATCATGTACACAAAAGCAATAATGAATTTATGAAATACTGCGGCGACAGGATGACAAAGAAGGAAATCCTTCAAAACGTTCTGTACGTTCATCATTTTGAAATATCACTCCTACAATCTATCAAGAGTATAATCAGACACATGTGCAACTTGTAATGTCGATTTACAGAGCATGCATTGCTCCAGCTTGAAATCAGGGGCCAAGAAATCTTACAGTATTCATTTTACTTTGAAGGGTTCCCCTGTTCAATATATTTGAACAATTTTCAATACCTTTGCATGCTTTCGAATATGAGCCTCCAAAATATCATCACACTATATTACATAAGTCATTTAGTGATTAATTGAAAAGTTCCAGCGACATTTCATGTATCTGATAAATGACTGTCGCTAAAGAAGCGTTCGATGTGTTTATTCAAGAAAAGTGCTAGGTTTCTTAACCGCTTGAAGGAGAAATTATCCAATAATTAGAATTTTTATCTTTGAATTCTTCAGATGTTCTTACAACCAGTACACCGACTACTTTCGATAATGACTCTGTCAACCAAATTTCAATTCGTATTCCAGTGTTGAAAAATTGGAAAATAGTTGTCAATGACTGGTACAAATAGACGCAGTATATTGATCCATGGAATAGTAGGCTATTTTACATAAAACAATGCCATCATCTCACTTAAAATTCTCTTAACATCCTTGATTTTGTTATTTAAGTGCGCTAAAGCGAGTTACTAGGAATAAGCATCCAAATAATACCCAACAATTTCTGGAATGAAATGTTTGATATTTCGAACTCTGAGGAGATTCTGTAAGTGCTCGTATTAAACTAACTACTACACGAATATTAACTGAAAGTGTTACCAATTGCTAAATGTGAAAGCAAATGAAATGTATGAAATTGGTCAATATGAATTGTTTATATATCATAATCTTGTACATGATTAGTACAATTAATCAGCCAATACCTGGAATGAGGATTCCTATAGTTTGCAACAGAGTCTGTATATGACGCAACATAGACGCGTAAAGGTTAAGACAGTTATGTTGTACCGTGTGTCTCAAAAGTCCCCGGAAATGGAAATCCACAACAATTCTTTCTCATGTTTGTCAATTGCATGCTTTTATCGATTGCTTTGGTATTAGTTGATTGCTATGACATATGAATTCTTACCGCGCTCTATGATTGCTTGATTAGTTGATTGCTATGACATATGAATTCTTACGCGCTCTATGATTATCAATCATTAGCTATACCCATAGAAATTAACAATACCATAGAAAGTCCTAGAATGGAAATTGCATGAAAATTATGGCACACTCCGGGGGAACTTAGTTGGGGCAAAAAGCAAATTTTGCGAGATGGCTTTCTTGTTTTCTGGTTGGCATTTTAAATTATCAATCAATTTGTGATCTGGATTGTTGCCCCTTATCTGAAGATCATGTACACAAAAGCAATAATGAATTTATGAAATACTGCGGCGACAGGATGACAAAGAAGGAAATCCTTCAAAACGTTCTGTACGTTCATCATTTTGAAATATCACTCCTACAATCTATCAAGAGTATAATCAGACACATGTGCAACTTGTAATGTCGATTTACAGAGCATGCATTGCTCCAGCTTGAAATCAGGGGCCAAGAAATCTTACAGTATTCATTTTACTTTGAAGGGTTCCCCTGTTCAATATATTTGAACAATTTTCAATACCTTTGCATGCTTTCGAATATGAGCCTCCAAAATATCATCACACTATATTACATAAGTCATTTAGTGATTAATTGAAAAGTTCCAGCGACATTTCATGTATCTGATAAATGACTGTCGCTAAAGAAGCGTTCGATGTGTTTATTCAAGAAAAGTGCTAGGTTTCTTAACCGCTTGAAGGAGAAATTATCCAATAATTAGAATTTTTATCTTTGAATTCTTCAGATGTTCTTACAACCAGTACACCGACTACTTTCGATAATGACTCTGTCAACCAAATTTCAATTCGTATTCCAGTGTTGAAAAATTGGAAAATAGTTGTCAATGACTGGTACAAATAGACGCAGTATATTGATCCATGGAATAGTAGGCTATTTTACATAAAACAATGCCATCATCTCACTTAAAATTCTCTTAACATCCTTGATTTTGTTATTTAAGTGCGCTAAAGCGAGTTACTAGGAATAAGCATCCAAATAATACCCAACAATTTCTGGAATGAAATGTTTGATATTTCGAACTCTGAGGAGATTCTGTAAGTGCTCGTATTAAACTAACTACTACACGAATATTAACTGAAAGTGTTACCAATTGCTAAATGTGAAAGCAAATGAAATGTATGAAATTGGTCAATATGAATTGTTTATATATCATAATCTTGTACATGATTAGTTCAATTAATCAGCCAATACCTGGAATGAGGATTCCTATAGTTTGCAACAGAGTCTGTATATGACGCAACATAGACGCGTAAAGGTTAAGACAGTTATGTTGTACCGTGTGTCTCAAAAGTCCCCGGAAATGGAAATCCACAACAATTCTTTCTCATGTTTGTCAATTGCATGCTTTTATCGATTGCTTTGGTATTAGTTGATTGCTATGACATATGAATTCTTACCGCGCTCTATGATTGCTTGATTAGTTGATTGCTATGACATATGAATTCTTACGCGCTCTATGATTATCAATCATTAGCTATACCCATAGAAATTAACAATACCATAGAAAGTCCTAGAATGGAAATTGCATGAAAATTATGGCACACTCCGGGGGAACTTAGTTGGGGCAAAAAGCAAATTTTGCGAGATGGCTTTCTTGTTTTCTGGTTGGCATTTTAAATTATCAATCAATTTGTGATCTGGATTGTTGCCCCTTATCTGAAGATCATGTACACAAAAGCAATAATGAATTTATGAAATACTGCGGCGACAGGATGACAAAGAAGGAAATCCTTCAAAACGTTCTGTACGTTCATCATTTTGAAATATCACTCCTACAATCTATCAAGAGTATAATCAGACACATGTGCAACTTGTAATGTCGATTTACAGAGCATGCATTGCTCCAGCTTGAAATCAGGGGCCAAGAAATCTTACAGTATTCATTTTACTTTGAAGGGTTCCCCTGTTCAATATATTTGAACAATTTTCAATACCTTTGCATGCTTTCGAATATGAGCCTCCAAAATATCATCACACTATATTACATAAGTCATTTAGTGATTAATTGAAAAGTTCCAGCGACATTTCATGTATCTGATAAATGACTGTCGCTAAAGAAGCGTTCGATGTGTTTATTCAAGAAAAGTGCTAGGTTTCTTAACCGCTTGAAGGAGAAATTATCCAATAATTAGAATTTTTATCTTTGAATTCTTCAGATGTTCTTACAACCAGTACAACCGACTACTTTCGATAATGACTCTGTCAACCAAATTTCAATTCGTATTCCAGTGTTGAAAAATTGGAAAATAGTTGTCAATGACTGGTACAAATAGACGCAGTATATTGATCCATGGAATAGTAGGCTATTTTACATAAAACAATGCCATCATCTCACTTAAAATTCTCTTAACATCCTTGATTTTGTTATTTAAGTGCGCTAAAGCGAGTTACTAGGAATAAGCATCCAAATAATACCCAACAATTTCTGGAATGAAATGTTTGATATTTCGAACTCTGAGGAGATTCTGTAAGTGCTCGTATTAAACTAACTACTACACGAATATTAACTGAAAGTGTTACCAATTGCTAAATGTGAAAGCAAATGAAATGTATGAAATTGGTCAATATGAATTGTTTATATATCATAATCTTGTACATGATTAGTTCAATTAATCAGCCAATACCTGGAATGAGGATTCCTATAGTTTGCAACAGAGTCTGTATATGACGCAACATAGACGCGTAAAGGTTAAGACAGTTATGTTGTACCGTGTGTCTCAAAAGTCCCCGGAAATGGAAATCCACAACAATTCTTTCTCATGTTTGTCAATTGCATGCTTTTATCGATTGCTTTGGTATTAGTTGATTGCTATGACATATGAATTCTTACCGCGCTCTATGATTGCTTGATTAGTTGATTGCTATGACATATGAATTCTTACGCGCTCTATGATTATCAATCATTAGCTATACCCATAGAAATTAACAATACCATAGAAAGTCCTAGAATGGAAATTGCATGAAAATTATGGCACACTCCGGGGGAACTTAGTTGGGGCAAAAAGCAAATTTTGCGAGATGGCTTTCTTGTTTTCTGGTTGGCATTTTAAATTATCAATCAATTTGTGATCTGGATTGTTGCCCCTTATCTGAAGATCATGTACACAAAAGCAATAATGAATTTATGAAATACTGCGGCGACAGGATGACAAAGAAGGAAATCCTTCAAAACGTTCTGTACGTTCATCATTTTGAAATATCACTCCTACAATCTATCAAGAGTATAATCAGACACATGTGCAACTTGTAATGTCGATTTACAGAGCATGCATTGCTCCAGCTTGAAATCAGGGGCCAAGAAATCTTACAGTATTCATTTTACTTTGAAGGGTTCCCCTGTTCAATATATTTGAACAATTTTCAATACCTTTGCATGCTTTCGAATATGAGCCTCCAAAATATCATCACACTATATTACATAAGTCATTTAGTGATTAATTGAAAAGTTCCAGCGACATTTCATGTATCTGATAAATGACTGTCGCTAAAGAAGCGTTCGATGTGTTTATTCAAGAAAAGTGCTAGGTTTCTTAACCGCTTGAAGGAGAAATTATCCAATAATTAGAATTTTTATCTTTGAATTCTTCAGATGTTCTTACAACCAGTACACCGACTACTTTCGATAATGACTCTGTCAACCAAATTTCAATTCGTATTCCAGTGTTGAAAAATTGGAAAATAGTTGTCAATGACTGGTACAAATAGACGCAGTATATTGATCCATGGAATAGTAGGCTATTTTACATAAAACAATGCCATCATCTCACTTAAAATTCTCTTCATGAAAATCCTGCAATTTGATGTCAACAACCTTCACAACCAACTTGGCAAATAGTTTGACTATGATATAATGTTTTAGATCGAATCTGATCTACAAACCATAGATTTTTCCATGTGCCATCATTGTATATAGTGAAGATATCAAACTTCCATTCTAGTGTACTATTATCTACTTCTATGGCTATACCATTAGCTGAATTTAAATCATAGCTACCTTCCTCTGCGCTACACCACAAACTGCTTCACACGTCAAGTTCATTCTTACTGCATCAACCCAGATGGATTATTCAATCACAGAAAAAGTTTATGTTACCGCGTGGATAATATCAGGAATGACACTCCACGACAGCATGAATAAATTTGAGGCTTTATTTCAAAAGCAAGCACCTCCAAAATCAACACTGCATGACTGGAAAAAGAAATTACTCGAAACTGGCCATCTTTCAAGTGACCGACCTCGTAACGGCAGACCTCGGTCAGCAACCAATGATGAGAACAAGGAGAATGTGGTGACTGCAGTTAGAGACGATCCAACTACGTCTATTCGGCGCTTTTCCTCTGACTTGGGAATTTCTCGACCTTCCGTTCAACGAATTTTAAAGGAAGAGAAGTTTCACCCTTATAAACCTTATTACTCGCAATTTTTGTGCGATGGAGACAGTGATCGAAGATTGGAGTTCTGTGAGAAGATGATCGTGAAGATGGAGAACGATCCGGCGTTTTTGCGAAAGCTGACGTTTTCTGACGAGGCTACCTTCAGCCTTAATGGCTCGGTGAATAAACACAATGTGCATTACTGGTGTGAAGATAATCCAAAGGTGAGGGTCTTGAATCCTGGAAGAACGGAAACACTTTGCGTCTGGGCTTCCATCAGCTTCTACGGAGTCGTGGCCTGTGACATTAATCAACGTACGATGACAGGGGCCGGATACAATGACATTCTAAAGCAGAAAATTGTGCCATATTTTAGAAGGCATCCGCAGTCGTTGTTCCAACAAGACGGTGCCAGTGTCCATTATGCCTTACAAGTGAGAGAGACTTTGAATTTAGAACTGTCTGGTCGTTGGATTGGAAGGCGGGGACCGATAGAGTGGCCAGCTCGCTCTCCCGATCTGACGCCATGCGATTAGTGGTTATGGAGTTACTTGCGGTCAAAAGTTTATACACCTGGTGAAATATTTCCAACGATTGGTTCTTTGAGAAATAAGATTGAAAACGAGCTTGACGCCATTCCACTTGATATGTTCATAGAGTTTTTCGTGATTTTATAAAACGTTGTGAAATTTGTCTTCAGCATCAAGGTGAACTGTTTGAAGAATAGTGTTTGTGCAAAAACAAAAAAAAAATAAAAGCTTTTGGATAAAATAGGCCAATTTTCAGTATATTTTTCGTAATTTGTTGTGGATTTCCATTTCCGGGGACTTTTGAGACACACGGTACCATCTTTCGTTAACATCTCGTTTATGAAGCCAGGGTTCCTACGCGTCGGGAAATGTCAGGGATATGAAATTGTTTTCTCCCGACACCTGGAAAACGTCAGGGAATTATTTTAACCGATTAAATGTCAGGGAACTTTTTTTGTTCAGATTGGGTAGGAACCCTGTGAAGCACGTCAAATTCACAAAAGACGATTAATAATTGAATTCGGTCAACTTGTTCTTTAGGGTCACTCAACAATTATTTGGTTGATCCACGATTAGATTGATGTCTTGTCCCAAAAATCTGTTGGGAAGCAACATATGTCAAGAAGCATTGCTTCTTTACTGGGTTTTCATAATTCACCTGGCGCGTAACTTGCTCGGATAACAGCTGCCGATTTCATAAGAAGTCTTTGACTGAGAGAACATGCACATTTCCATAAGAGAACTGATGCACTTCCTGAGATATGTAGGCTAAGACGCATTATGATGTCCGAGGCTGACGTAGGGAGTAGCCGTCATTGCCATTGTGCACACAATAATGGATCAGGTGTCCAATTCAGCCTATAAGCATGAAATACCGTTAACAAAATAGATTTTGTCATTAAAGAATCGCAAATAAGGCAAATGTATCAAATGTACTTTGATCTTATACCGAAATTAAATATATTGATTATTAGTTAATTCATTTCATGCTATATTTAGCGATGATGAACAAATGCTTATGATGACCAGATGATGTCGTATTTGCACGTACTTGTTGCAATAATCTTGGGAAGTCCATGGCCCATGCTATCTACTTATTTGCGAGCCGAAATGGCGATCTTATAGATGCGCACGCCTTCAATTATGCAAGCCACTCACGTGACTCGTTCGCAGATTGTCGTCTGTCTCGCGTCTCGCTCGGATGTAAACTTTCACGTCGCCACTTCGCCGAGGATTCAACAGAATTGGAGTGTTTCGCATTGCATGAGTGTACACCACGTGATAGAGAAGAAATTGTAACCCATAGAATTCGATTCATCTGTGCACTGTTCGGTTTCTGTGTTGTAACCCCTATCCTGATAATGTAACTTCTGCTACCCTCTACCTCAGGGGTTGACAAAAAGTTAATTACCCAAACAAAGGTTGGGTAAATGAAGAAAAATTTATGGGACGGATAACCTATTTTCTTCCTGAGAAAGTAGTTAAAGTATTGAGGTCAGTAGTCGCTATATCGCTATATTAGGCCCTAAGTTTTTTTAAGATATTGGATAAATTCTCTCATCCTCTGCGGACCTGTACGGCGTCCGGCACCGGACTACCAAAAATCAAATTCAGGTCGATCTGTCGCATCTCTAATTAAGCTCCTACCAGCTCTCGGTCTATTGATGTTCCGTGATGTAACCAATGAACTAATGGCCGTGAGTCAGGGATATCTGTCCATGAGAATTTCATTGCTAAGTTTTACATTCTATATTGTTCATGTCATATACCTACGCAAACTCGCGGCCAAGAAAAACGAGAACACCAGAAGAAGTAATCTACATTAACGAATGAAACGTTTAATAAGATGTGTGGCCATTACACATCATGCACTGTTGTAACCGGTTCGGGACACTTTTCAGCAGGTCCTGGATGACAGTTTGAGGTATCGTGTTCCACTCGTTCACTAATCGTTACGCAAGTGTTCCCAAATCTGTTGGAGGATTTAGTTGATCTTCGTTGTTCCTCTTTACCTTCACCACCAACTTTCAATCATGTGCTTGTCGAATAAATAGCCGAAAGTTAGTGGCTGATATTCGAAGAACGATCGGCATTGCAAGGTTTATCAGCATGATATGAGCAAAACGCAGTCTACTGTCAATGTGTTTTTAATGATCGCCACACGAGTTTATCTGTCTGAATGAGTGAAAGACTGACATGCCGCAGTTTTCCGAGTTTGACAAAGGTCGATACGTCGGCAACTGGAGACCGGAAAGTCAATTCGTCAGACTGCATTCACGCTAAACGTGTCGAAATCAACGGCTGAACGCTGATGGAATCGTTATTGGATAGATTTGCTCTTTCGACGTAGGCAGGGAAGCGGTCGACCGCGCTTGACATCTGCACAAGATCGTAAGTTGGTGAAGATAAATTGGAACAGATTTTCTCTAGTCTCTCGCTTCTCTAGGGAATGAGAACGTGCATGCGGTATCTCTATCTCTGTGCGAACGGCCGCATGACGTGCTGTGATAGCTGGACTTCCTGCGCGTCGACCTGCTCAGCTGATTCCGTTGTCTCCAATTCACAAGCATTAGTAATGGGCAAAAGACCGTTCCAGGACACCATAAAATTCAAAAAAATAGTATCTTTAAAAACGACATAAATTCATGAATTTAGACCCTTTTTCAGGTTTTTAAGACCTAAATTCATGAATTTAGTCGTTTTTAAAGATACCGATTTTTCAAAAAAAATGGTACTTTTTAAATGGTCTAAATTCATGAATTTTGGTCGTTTTTCAGGTTATGAAGACCTAAATTCATAAATTTAGGCGTTTTTAAAAATACCCAATTTTTCAAATTTTTCAAAATCTCAAATTTGAGATTATGACATTTTGCTCCCAAAATCATGACCGTTCCAGGACACCGAAAAAATCATAAAAGTAAAGAATCTCAAATTTGAGAATTACAATTTTCTCGCTTAAATCATGACCGTTCCAGGACACCGAAAATCATAAAAGTTGAGAATTTCAAATTTGAGAATTACAATTTTTTCTCTCTCTTAAATCATGTCCTATAATTGATGTGCGGGTCTCCGATGTATTCAAAAATTCTTCTCATATCCAAGTGTAAGAATATTTTACTTTGTGCTTGCAGATGTATGATTTCCCTTGTTAACTTCTGAATTCTTCTCCGCTTTGTCTCCAATCGAACAGATCTTTCAGTAGATCCAACCATTGTGATGATAAGATTTAAACTAAGATTGTAATGTGTCACGTTTTATGAATTGTGCGTGTTTAAATAGCAAGTGAAAATTATGAATGGTGATCTAAGCAAAGCGGCATTGTAGGTGTATGAAGTTTGCTTGACAACATACGGGTATGACATGACGCGTATGATTAAATGTACTTGAATGACAATGGGGAAATTGCACCGCATTGTAAATCATTTCATCGGCCAAAACGCGAGCCAGTTCACCGACCAAAACCAGAAAAGTTGAGGTTTTGGTTCGACAGTCGGTCTCGACTATCGATACTGCGATATTGTATTGAATGCTTGCTATAACAACAGAATATTCCCTCAAAGCAGAGAATGAATTAATAGATTGCTTTTATGTTATTAACGCCATGTTATGAATTCACAACCCGTATGATCCCTAAAACAATCATGCGGTTTGAAAAATGTGGTAAGATGTTGCTATTGTCTTAATACAGATAAAACAAACAATATCCTCTTAATGAGAGTTCATAAAAATAAAATGTAACAATGTAACGTTTTAATTTAGATTAAATTAAATCATTTCAAAATCGAATAAGTAGTAAGGAAAGTCATCATTAGAGAACAGTTTTAAATCAATGCCCCCCCCTTCTGACTAAGTAGTAAGGAAAGTCATCATTAGAGAACAGTTTTAAATCAATACCCCCTCCCTTCTGACTTCTAGGGGTCCCTTAAGAAATTTTTTTATTATAAAATGAGCAACATAAATGAGTTTTTGAAATTATATGGAACACAAACAACAACGAATTTCGATTTAAAGAAAATCGCAAATCAATTGGGAATAAAGAATTTTCATGTTCTGATGAGAGTCGAATTACAATTCGTAAAAAATAAGCCAACAAGAACCTTCAGTTCCCAGAACAAAGTTCCATCAATAACTATAAATTTCATAACAAATCTTCATACGTCAGACCAAAAAGGAGTACATTGGTCTGCAGGTATCTTTAATAAAAATCGAGATAATTACTATTTCGACCGCCCAGAGGCTTAGAACTATTGGTTCGACTCTTATGGATTACCTCCAACAAACGAAGTCAAAAAATTACTTGGCAATGGAATTTATAATACATTTCAAATTCAAAAAGCAGGAACTACTTATTGTGGTCAATTATGTCTTTATGTTTTATTTAAATTACAAAAAGGAGTACCATTTCTAGATATTATGTTAGAATTGAACGAACCGTAGGTTCTATGGCTACGCCTAACAAGAGAATTTCATTCCCGAAACGTTAGTTCCAATAATAATGATAATGATAATTAAAAATCAGTTCGGTGTAATTCATTTTGATAAAATCGGCCTCTGATATCTTCATTATCTAAATCTTTGATTTCGTAAGTAATCGGATAAGTTTGGTTTATTTTACAAACTTCAAATATCTCTTTCGTCCAATAGCCAACGAAGCCTTTTTCAAATTTATTCTTATATTTAAATATTCTAACTCTATCTCCAATTTTAAATTTCGGCTTAAGTTTCTGCAAATTCGGATTACTCTCATTCAAATTATTATTTTCGTTCGAATAATTATTCTCGAATATTTTTTTCTTATCAAATCAGGGTCGTCAGAAGCATTCTTTGGAGTTTCTTCAATACCAGAATGAACTTTATTATTGTACTCTTCTACAACTCCTGGTAATATCTTCAACCATTTCTGATTTCTTTGCTCAGTAAATTTCTTGAATAATTTATTTTTTAACGTCCGATTGAATCTTTCTATCACTACAGCTTTTCCTGCATTTTCAGTTGAATAAACAGTTTCAAATAGTGGCTGAACGTTTCGGTTATAAAATTCCGACCCTTTGTCAACAAACAATTTTTTTGGCTTTCTCTTACTTTCTTGAAAGATTTCTTCAAACGCATATTTAACTGACAGACCACTTTTATTTTTTAAAGGCTTTACCCAAGCGTATCGTGTATATAAATCTATAACGGTCAATGCGTATTTATAATCTTTTTCATTCGGCATATGAATAAGATCAGCACTCCAAATATCATCTTTATTAAATACTTTTACTTTCAATAAATATTTAGGCCTTCTGTATTCTTTATGAATTTCAGACGCGTAGGTTCGAGCGTTGCTCTCAGACAGCTTTGCTGTCGTTTCATTTAAACCCTGTCCGAATAATATTTTAGCTTGTAAAGCTTTCTTAACAAACATTCTTTCAATTTTTTCTCTAAATGTAGGATTTTGAATACTATCTAATTCTTGAATCATCTTCTTATCAGCTGCATGTCGAGAACTTAGATCATGATTTCGGTAAGCTAAATCATGCCTGTAAGCTGCGGCATCTACTCTATTTATTGGTTCTTCACCTGGTTTTGGATTATTATTCTCATCTAGTCTTATATCTAATCGAGTTCCTGGACCGGTATATGAATGACCAGGAAGATGTTTTTCTTTTGAATATTTACTCCAAATAAATCCAGGAAAGTTTTCTAATGTTTTTTGTATGTCGTTACCTTCATAAATTTTACAATTTGAGTTTTTATTTTTGTTTAATAGATAATTCAATAAATCTAAATTAGCAATATTTAATTTAATTAAATTTTCGGAATTTGTAGAATTCATTTTAAAAGATAAAATAAATGTTTTTTCGGATCGGACCAAAGGTCCTGAGGTTATTACCTTATCATACCAGGACTTAGATATATTCCAGAACCATCTTTAGTTTCTTTAATTTCAATTAAATTATCAACATTGTGGAGAATATTTTTAAGAACTCGTTTTCCTTCATCAACTAATTTTAATTTACTAATAAAATTATCTACTACTCCTTCACCCCTAGCAACTTTCTCTAACTCTCTATTATGACGTTTTTGTTCTTCTAATGCTGCCTTCTCTGATTTATTTTTATTTACTGCTTGGACAATACCAGCTGTCCCACCTGCAACACTTCCTGCTGCTGCTATGCCACCTATTATTAGTGGAATTAATGGGAGAATTCCACCATTCTTTTCTTCTTGTAATTGAATATTCTCTGTCATTGGTTTACTTATGTAATACTTTTTTTTGTTAATCGCAATAGTTTTAGGGGTATTTTTGTCAACAATATTACGTAATTTTAATTCAACAGTTTTATTATTATTACTTTTCGCTTGCGACATTTTTAATAAAAAAATTTTAAGTTATCAAAAATTTTAATCTATTCTAGTTATGAATAAATTTTAATCTAAGAATTTTTTTAATCTATTCTAGTTATGAAAAATTTTAAGTTATCAAAAAATTTATTACTAATTACTAAAAAAAATTTAAGTTAACAAAATTTTTAATTAACTTATCGGAGCGAAGCTCCTCGAGGCTTCAGCCGATCCTTGCCATCTTTCCATTAAGAATTTCAATAGAATATTTTACATCTAGCAATAAACCATAAGCCATCAATGAAGTTGTGGAATCTTTCTTTTCAATATTAATTGTTACATCACAACCAGTCTTGATAATATCTTCAGATTGTGCACTTAAATCGAAACAGAAAACAGGATATAAATGTCTCCAATCTCCAGGAGTTAATTGTGGTTCAACTCCAAATTCTATACAAAGATTTCGATAAGAATCATATCCTTCCATAAATTGATTATTGGTATCATCGAATCTTAATGGATCAATTGGATATCGGGTTTGATTTAAAGCAACTTGTAAACTTCGAATTGTATTAATATGAAAAAGATTGTTGTTCTTATCAAAACTTGGAGAATTATTTCTTTGAAAAGTTAGTAATAAATATCTTGGAGTATTCGCAGTTCTAGTAAAATGCCAGTTAAATCTTTGTTCGGAAAAAGTTACTGAACTAGCAGTACGCTTTAGAAAATTTACTGGAATTGGTTTGTTAGTATTTAATCTTTTTGCAATAGCTGTTTCAATCTCTAAACTAGGAGTAATATGCTTGATCCACCATTCAAGTCTATCAATTTTTAAATATGCTTTTTTTCCAGTCTTACCGAAAAAGATTAATTCATTTTTTGCTGTGCGATGAATTATTAATTTAAATTTTAATTGATATGATATTTTATCATAATCTAAATAACCGAATAATGGAGACAATGACCAATTTACTGTCTGTTTACTTTTCTTGTTAAATTCACGTCTTTCTTTATATGCACTATTGTTTGTTTTATTTAAATGTTTTGCAATATTTTCTACATCTTTCGCAATTCCTGCTGCATCTGTTCCAGCGTGAGTTAAATCATCAACAATTATACCATCATTAGTATCAGGAAACCAACCTTCGATTTCATACTTTTTATTATTTTCACCAATTGTTACAAATCTAAGCATTGTATCAATTACACCTGGAGAATCACTTATTGTTTCTATATTTTGAGTTGCAACATCTAAACGCATTTGTGTAAATAATCTTGGAAAAAAATTATTCTCTAGTGCAATATTATCGGTATCTGGTAATGGTGTTGTAAAATTGGCATCACTATATAAAGAATATTCACAGTGTAAGAATGAATCAGGTAGATATATATAACTCTACAGATTATCAACTTCAAAAATTAAAACACCTCCAGTATTTACTCTACTGGAAGATCCGGGATTCATAGCAATTCTTATATAGTCATTCTTTTTTTGATTATAACTAACACCTGGTGGTTTATCTAATTCAAATTTATTTTCGATAAGCGAAGACATTTTTATAAAAAATAATTTGACTTTTTGTTTTTTCTCACACACAGAAAAATTTTACTAAAAACATTTTACTAAAATAATTTTACTAAAAAAAAATTTGCTAAAAAAATTTTACTAAAAAATATATTTTAGAATTTTGCTAGACCATTTCCTCTTATTTCTTCAATTGAACGTTTTATGGCTACGCCTGATTTCTTCTTATGTTTACTATCAGACGGAGCTCCGCTCCTCAAGGTTTCCCCCACAGGTATGTTAGCAATTTTGTTTTTTGTTTCCTCAGAAAGTTTTTTTAAATTTTTTAGTTCTTCAGAATCATTCCTAAGTTTACGAATAGTTTCTAATTGTTTTAATTTGTTTTGAGACTTAACAGCATTTGATATTGCACTAGCTGTACTACCTATAGCAGCTGCTCCTTTGGCAGCAGATGTAATCAAATCTTTATTATTTTTAATTAAGTTAACGCTACTTCCAATACCAGAAAATATACCAGCCCCTTCTTTTTGAACGGCACCTGCGGTGCCTAGGAACTTTTGTGTTCCGATTGTTTCTACACTGTCATAATGGTAAACAGATTTCATAGATGGTTCATGAGCAATTTTTTTATTTGAAGCAAAATGTTTAAGATTGTGTTTATAAATTATAGGCATTTTTTAGGATTAAATTTGACTTTTGGGAAAAAATATCTACATTAATATTTGCGCTAAGATTTACGTTTAGGATTGGTTAGTAACCTGAGGACCTTTGGTCCGATCGGCTTAAGCCTCGAGGAGCTTCGCTCCGATAGGTTAGAAACCCAAGACTTCGTCGATCAAGATTTACGTTTGTGAATGGACAACAACTTCGAGATAACTTTATTAATTGTCTGTTGCACTTTATCTATTGCGTCAAGCAACGTGTGATGTACTTTAATTTATTTTCTATTAACTTGCATTTTCTGCTGATTAATCTTCAACGCCGTTTTAAGAGCATTTAACTTAATTTTAAGAACATCTAATTGTCTTTTAACAGAATCTAACTGTTCTTTATTTTCTTTAGAGTTTTCTTGTAAATTTTTCTTTAATTCATTTTCTAAATTGATTTTAAGAGTTTTCATTTTATCAACTTTTTGATTAAGTGAGTTTACTTCATTTATTATTCTATTCATCTTTTTCATTTGTTGAGTAATTTTAGAACTTAATTCATCAACACTTTTTTGGAATGTAGCTTGTAACTGCTTTAAATTTTTTTAAATTCTTTCAGGTAGTTTTTCTATTTCATCTTCTAATTGTTCTTTCAATAATTTTATCTGATGTTTATTTTTAATGACTGCAGATTTTAAATTTATAGAAAGTAATATTAAAATTTTTGATTGTTCTGAAATCTTTTTAAAAAGTTTTGCTATATCTGCTTCTAGCTCTCTATCCTTTTAATCAAGTTTTAATAATTTTTCGTTTAATGATTTGTCATTAAGTTTTAGCAACTTTAATTCATTCATCAGTGGAAGCAAAACATCGTTTATATATTTTTCTTTTAAGTCATTGATTTGTGTATCAACATATTGTTTATTTGTTAACTCTGTATTTTGTTGCGGAAGAATAGAAAGATGCAATGGACCTGATAAAGCGTCTCCAGTTTTCATGATATAATTTTCTATCTCTATTTCTAATTCACGATTATTCGGGATATATGCACCTCCACCAACATTTGGTAACATCATTTTTTAACCATAAAAAAATAAATTTTTTCTAATAAAAATAAAAAAATGGAAAAAGCAAATTTAAAAAAATTATATTCGCCCGCATCATCCTGTTCTTCTTATTCGACGAGATCAACGGGATTTGAAAATAAATGTTTTGATAATAATAATAATAATAATACTATTACAAATCCATGTATAGATGTAAATCTTTGTTTGAATTACAAGCCGAAATATTTAGAGAACAAACTAAAGGTTTACCTTCTATAGAAACTAACTATTGTTTATTTCCGGGGGATCCATTTATAAAATTTATGGATATAGTAAGTAAATATAATGATGTAGCTTATGTGGAATTAAATAAAGAAAATATGGTTATAATAGGTCATAATAATGTTTATGGATTTATTAGAGCAGTCTTACCAATTAGTAATACTGATTGGATAGAAACTAAAATTATCAATTATATCAATATTAAAGAATTAGTTGAAAAATTAAAATCTTTTTCGAAAGAGAAAATTAGATTATTTGTTGACGATCAAAACCAATATAACATTCACATAGAGAGTAAAAAACACAATGAAGAATTATTATGCCAAGTTTATTATAGAGATACAATTTATAAACAAGAAACATTAGAAATGCCCCAAAGATATGATGATGATACTTATATAGGATTATATTCAAATTTAAATATTAATTTATTAAAATCTTATATAAATGGTTTGGCCCAACAAGAAAAAATTTATATGTGGACTACACCTTATACTATTAACAATGACCATAATCGTAATCATAATAATTTTAAAAATAATAATTTTAAAGAATCTTATAATAATAATGATGATAATATAGATGATGATGATAATGTAGATAATGATAATATAAATGATGATTCTGAAACATCTGAAAAAGGTGTAAATGGTAAAAAAGATTATAAAAGTATTAGTAATTATAAAAATTTAAGTGAAGAAAAATTTATATCTCATACTGATGTACATGATATTAATACTACATATAATCAAAATTTATCTAAATTTCATTTTCTTACAATTGAAAATAATAATGATGGTATAGTTGAAGATACTGTTAGACAACTATGTGTCGGGTCTACGAAATTTAAATTAGTATTTACATCTAATCAATTTAAAATTTTATCATCTTTAATAAAAACTGAAAGTGATTCAGATTATGGTGGTGTTATTAAATTTTCCAAAAGAGATCAAAGACCAATATTTTTCTCTATTATATTATTATCAGATAAAAGATGTAATTTAGAATTAGATATTCCTATCAGGGAATGGTATCCAATCCCAAAAAGTGTAATTTATGATGATGATGAAGAATCAATAGTTAGTGAAAATAAATTCAAATTATCTTTTGATAAAACCTTATATGATAAAACTTAATATGATAAAACTTAATGTGATAAAGAAAATAAAATAACTTAAGAACGTGAAATATATAATAATATAAAATAACACTCAAGTCCTTGATATTAGAATGTTTATATCTAAAATTAAAACACAATTTTTTTCTTAAAAAATAAAAAAATGGAAAATACCAAGTTTTATTGTAACTTATGTAAAAAAAGTTGCAAACATAAAGAAGTTATCAATCTCATTTAAATAGTAAATTGCATTTACAAAATGTAGATCGAGTTGATGAAGGAAATATATTAAAATTAAAAAGTTATAAAAACTATCTAGAAACATTGCCTACTGATATAAAAGTTAAAAAAATGTTTGATGATTATTCACATGCGGAATATAAAAAAGTTTTTAATAGTGAAGATGAACATGTACCAGATGGAAGATATTTATTTAGCGATACTGATGAATTTAACGAAATAGATGAATTAAACGAAATTAAAAAAACAGATGAAGCTGAACGAACCGATGAAGGCGAACGAACCGAAGGTTCTAGGGCTTCGCCCATAACAGATATAAAATATTTATTTAATGAATCGGTACATGGGACATCGGAGATGTCTTCCAGGGCTTCGCCCGTTGAACATAATGAAACCGATAAAACTTTTTCTGATATTCTAACAAACTTTTATAATATATTTAAGAAATCTTTCAAATGTTATATGAATGTAGAAGTACTTTATACAAAAAATGGACCTGATGGAATTCCTGAAGAAATAATACAAGGACATTTTACAAATTCACAAGAAATTCATAATGTAAATGATATACAACCCATATTTGAACAAATGATACTTAAATTAGAAAATTGTATAATTGAAGCCCAGTTACGTGAATCTGGTTGGAGATTTGTTAAAATACTATCTAAGAAAATAGTAATTGATAAATATAAAAATAATACTGGTGGTAGTTATGTTCCTTTACCTTTCAGTTCACCACAAATAATCAACATAAAAATGAAGATGATTATTGTTTTCTGTGGAGTATTATTGCACATTTACATCCTGCAGAATATCATAAAGAAAGACTAAGTCATTACAATAAAGAAGAATACATAAATGAATTTGATATTTCTGATGGCTTACATGAATTTCCATATGATTATAATAGGTTAAAAAAGTTTCCTAAAAAGAATAAAAATTTAATAGAAGTAAATGTTTTTGAATTAAATGTGAATTATGTTTCTATTGGTAAAATTACTCCACTTTACTCAGATTCAAAAAAATTTTATTTGAATAAAAATTTATGTCAATCAGAAATAGTATATAATGATAGAGGAAACTACATGCATCATAATATTTTTTACCAAGGAAATATAATATGTACTGAAAAATTTCAAATTGTTAAAACATTATCACCAATAATGATTAATCATAATAATTATAAAGGACGTAATTATAATTATGATTATGATTCCGATTATTTATCTTTATCTTTAGAATATCAACAAAAATTAGAAAATTTAAATGAAATTTTACAAAAATGTAAAACAGATTATCAACAACAAACAAAAATGTTACTACAAGAATATCACCATAAATATCAAAATAAGATAGAAACGATTCAAAAATTAAATGAAGAAAATAATGAAGACAATAAAGAATTAAATAATGAAGAAAATGAAACCAATCAAAAAATAAATGAATCTTTAAAAAAATGTCTACAACAATATAAAGAACAATATGATAAAGAATATGAACAACAGCTACAAATATTAAATCAAAATTTTCATCGAAATACATTTAATCTTACAAAAGAAATTGATGAAACACATGAAATATATCAAGATAAATTTGAAAAACTAGAACAGACAAAACAACCAGCACAAGCGAATATATTATATTATCAGGGTCATTTTATATTGTGTAAAGATGTTTCTATATTTACAAAAACTTCAGATAATACAAATTTTCCTTGTCTTCAATGTATGACAAGTTTTAGAACTAAAGAAGAAATGAATAGACATTTGGAGAATTGTCAACAAAACGAAGCAGTTGAAAATACTTTTCCTAAAGATGATTATTTAGAATATAATAAATGGTATTTTAAAAATAAAGTACCCTTTACTATTTATTGTGATTTCGAAGCATATAATGTTAACATAACACAAAAGCACGAGACATCGGAGATGTCTTCCAGGGCTTCGCCCGATTCTGAAAATGATAATTATGAAAAAAGTGCATCTGAGCAAAGTAAAGAAAAATATTTATTTGAACAAAAACCATTATGTTGGGGAATGTACATTCATTCAAATTATCCTGAATTATTTAAATCCGAATATAATCAATACTATGGTGAAGATAGTTCAGAAAAGTTTACAAAGAAAGTAGAAGAATTACAAAAATATTTTTCACAATTGCTTGAAACAGATATACCAATGATGCCATTAACAGAAAAAGAAAAATTAAACTTTATTAATGAAACAAATTGTTATTACTGTGGAAAAGAATTTACAAAAAATTATAAAAATGGCAGAGGTAGATATCTTGACAAGCGAAGCGACGGCTCTGCCGTCAAAGTAAAAGATCATGATCATCTAAATGGATTATATAGAGGTGCAGCACATAATTCTTGTAATCTTAATGCTAATAAATTTAAATATAACTTTGTTCCTTTATATTTCTACAATGGTTCTAAATATGATTTCCATCTAGTAATGAAAGATTTATTTTCATCTGAAAAATTACAACAACAACAAATAAATGTACTATGTAAAACAGAAGAAGAATATTTTTCAATGCAATTAGGTTGTATTAGAATTTTAGATGCATTTAGATTTTTTACTCCTTATTCATTAGATGTTATGGGAAAAACTTTGAAATCTGAACAATGTAAAATATTAAATAAATATAATTTAAAACCTTTAAAAGGAATATTTCCGTATGAGTACATAACTGGAGATTTTAATTCTGTGAATAAAATTATGGAAGAAAAACAACTTCCTCCAATAAATAAATTTAAATCAACATTAAAACAATCACAATTATCTGAAGAAGACTATGCAGAAGTTGAAAAGAATTGGAGAGAGTTAAATTGTAAAACAATGTATGATTATACAATGAAATATCTACAGATAGATGTATTAATCCTCGCTGATCTTTTTGAAAACTTTCGTGATATGTGTTTAGAATATTACGGAATAGATCCATGTTATTGTTATTCTACACCAGGTTTAACATGGTTAGCAGGATTAAAACATACAAATGTTCAAGCCGATGGCTCTAGGACAAAGTCCGTTAAACTTAAACATTATAAAGAAAATACATATGATATATTATTATTTTTTGAATCTGGAATTAGAGGTGGAGTTTCATCAGTTTTAGGTAATCGTTATGTACAGTGTTACAATAAAAAAGTAAATCCTGATGATTATGGAATAATGATACCCTTATCTCCAGAAGAAAAAGAAAAAATATTAGAAATTTTTCGAACGAAACGAGAAGGAGTAGAACGTGAAAATGCAATTGATGAATTCATGAGAGAAAACTATTTGTTATATTATGATTTTAATAGCTTATATTCTTCTTGCATGATACAAGAATTGCCAACAGGTGAGATGGAATGGTGTAATATTCTTGATTTTCAAAAAACATATGATGGAAATTATAATCATGGTTATATATATGAAGTTGATTTAGTATATCCTGATGAAATAAAAGATAAAACAAAATATTTTCCTTTCCGTCCCGAAAACAAAATTCCCAATATAGAAGATTTTTCAGATTATCAAAAATCTTTAATTCCTAAGAAATACAGACCAACAAAAAAACTTATGTTAACACAAAGTAATAAAGGAAAGTATGTTGTTGAAGGAAGAATGCTAGATTGGTATTTAGATCATGGAATGATTCTCACCAAAATACATCGAAAACTATTTTATCAAAAATCTAAATGGTTAAAAAATTATATAGAGTTCAATATTGAAAAACGTAAAATAGCTAAAAGAAATAAAGATGATTTTGGAAACGTGTTCTTCAAATTAATGAATAATGCATTTTATGGTAAGACTTTAGAAAATGTGCGTAATAGACAAAATATTGAAATAGTTTATGATAAAGATAGGTTTCAAAATTTAACAAGGAAACCTACATATAAAAGAACTACTAGATTTACTGATGAACTATGTGCTGTACTTTTACGTCGAATCAGCGTAAAACATGATAAGTTTAATTTTATAGGAAACACTATATTAGAATTAGCTAAACTATTTATGTATAGATTTATATATGATTATTTAGCACCTGCTTATGGCAAAAACTATAAATTACACTTTACAGATACCGATTCTGTTTTCTTAGAATTAATAATACCGTATAATTCTACACTTGATGAAGAAATTAATAAAATAAAAGATATCATTCATCCTTCTGATTTATGTAAAGTAAAAGATGAATTAGAAGGAAATGAAGATTTCATAACAGAAGCTATATTTTTAAAATCTAAATGTTATTGTTATAACACAACTAATAATATTAAAACACATAAAACATTAAAAGGAATTTCAAAGGCATCAGTGGCTAATCAAATAACATTTCAAGATTATAAAAATGTATTATTTAATAATGAAATAAAAACAGCATGTAATTATAGACTTAATTCAAAGAAACATAAAATGTATTTAAAAGAAGAACATAAATTAGCATTAGATCCATTTGATGATAAAAGAAAAATTTTACCTGATAAAATAACTACTTTACCTTTTTAATTTTCTAATTTCTAAGATAGACAAATATGATATATACATAAAATAAAAAAAAAATATTATACCACTATATTTGTATATTTTTTTATCACTCGGTAAACAAATGTTCTATCGACTTTCAGTCAGAGAACAATTGTTCGATAACTCTATCATGAATTTTTTTATCAATATTAATTGTAATGAAGCCATAATCTTTTGACCAAGCATTGTTACACGATTGTTTAAATTCATCTTTATTTCTTACACATAAATCTCTTAACAAATCACTTAAGTTTCTTGCATTTATTTCAAATAGTATAAATATATTTGCATTCTTTCTAATAACACTTCCGTCTAATGAATACATATTTTGGGGTAAATAAAAAACACTACAGTTATTATGTCTACCTCTTGTGAAATAATTTCTCTGAACTGACTGATTTCTATCATTAACACAATCATCAAAAATTACACAATGTTTCATTGTTTTATCTAGTTTACTAGGATCTTGCATATTACCACTATCATCTATTAATTGTATCTTTATATGCTTATTTTTATTGGTTTCAACTAACTGATTATTTTTTGCTGCTTCTTCACACCACGAACTTATTTCTTCTTCATCTTCAGATTTTTCATATTCTTTGAATAATGAAGCAATTGCTGTTTTTTAAGATTATTTTCAAATCCATATTTTAAAAATTGATAGACGGGTTGTTCTGCTGTTGTTGTATAAATTATAAGATTGTTATAATCCAAAAAATTTGGAGTCGTTAAAATTTTAAATAATAGATACGTTTTACCACAACCTGATCTTCCGCAAATAACTGACAAAACTTTATTAGATAAATTTGGATGATGATTAAATTTGAGTTTTTTTTATTTAATGGAGGTAGTTCACTCATTTTTAATAAAAAAATTTTATTTTTATTTTAAAAGAAGAAGAAGAAAATTAAACTTCTCTAGCTTCGCGTGGGAGTTTATACCTCTCGAACGGGAGTTTATACCTCCCGAACCAAAAGATCTATCATAAT
Source organism: Prostheceraeus crozeri (assembly GCA_907163375.1). Taxonomy (NCBI): domain Eukaryota; kingdom Metazoa; phylum Platyhelminthes; order Polycladida; family Euryleptidae; genus Prostheceraeus; species Prostheceraeus crozeri. The sequence continues at coordinate 71,828 of CAJQUW010001501.1, read as the reverse complement.
CTCTTCACCTCCAAAATTTATTTCTTGTCCTTTTTCATCAGCGATTCTAATGTTAATGTTGTTAATAGTTTTTCTTGTAATAGGGAAATATATTAATGTTTGTGGAATTACATTTAATCTATAACCAATGGGTACAGTAAAAGCTGGAAAACTGAATATTAAATTTGACAATTTACCATTTATATATCCTCCTTCAATAATGTCACAATGTACAACAATTGAATTTATTTCAGTTATTTTTGGAATCTTCTCACCTAAATGATAGCCTTTACTATAGGTTTGTTTATTAAATCCTAATAGCTTTGACAATGATCTATCATGATTAAAATCAACTTGATGATTTTCGTCTAAAGTAAGAGAAAATTTATTAACTGCCGGTTCAACTGCAAAATGTAATTGTTTCTTATCTTTAAATGGTATACCTAAATGTCTCTTAATTTCATTTGATATTGATTCAACTTCGTAAGAACCAGGAAGAAAAGTTTGTATTTTCCATGTTTTGCCTTTATCAGTAGAATATCTAAATTGATCATTCACATCTTTTATAACATTTTGAATAGTGTTAAATGTGGAGAAACTAGTCAATGCAATTTGATAATTTTTATTTTGTTCCAAATGTAGAATGGGTTCTAAATTACAAGTGTGTGATGAAGTAGTTGTTATAATTTTTAACGTCGTACTAAATTTTGATGAACCCAAAATCTCTGTTAGATTTTCTAAATGATTATTAATTTTGTCTAAATCTACTGATGATAATTCTCTCGAAGACATTTTTAAACAAAAAAATTTAAACAGATATTTATTTATGAAATATTTTTTTATAAAAAAATCATAGATAAAAAATCATAAATAAAAATTAGAAACAACATATTTCAGCTACACTTTTATAATCCTCTTCATTTAGAATCTTCTTTTCTAACAGTCTTTTCAATATAGCATGAATTTCATTGAAACTAGAATTATGTCCTTCTTTTATTGCAGATATTAAAATATTTAATCTATTTAGTAATTCTTGTGGATCATCTGGTAAAAATACAGTTTTTTCTGTTTTCTGTTTTTCAGATAAACCTTTTCCTACTTTAACTCCCGTTGATAATAAATTTTCTAATTGTTTATAACGTCTTAGAGATTTTACTGCACCAACTCTATCTAACATAGCTTTATATTTTATGAGATCTTCTACAGCATAATTATTTAAATCTGCTCCTCTTAAAAGATCAACAAAATTTCTATCTAAATTAAAAGGATATTTATCTGGTGAAAAAATTAAACCTCGAAAAGGTTGTGGAAATATTTCTTTCTGTCCGAGATAAAATCTAGGTATTGTTTTTCCTTCTATAAATGAAATAGAATGTTCAAATTGCATAGATTTTGGTAATTTCTTATTGATGTTTGATTCTAGTAATCCATAGTCATCTAATATAGTTTTGTGCTCTGGTTCTGTTATATCAATTTGTTTATCATTATTTGTAAGTTCCTTTTCAAGAGTTTTAAATGGTTTCATAGTTTTTTCAAAATCAGTTTTTACTTGCTCGGTTTGCTGCATTTTTTCAAACATATCAGATTGAATACCAGCTTTTATCATTCTATGTTGAAGATGATTTTCTTTCATAATATTTCTTTGTTTTATTAACTCTTCTAATTGTTTTATTCTTTTAAAATTATCAGCTCTAATTTTATCCATTTTTAAAATATAATATTTGAATTTTGTGGTAACATTGGAATACAGCAAAAACATTTTACTGAACAAATTATTTTTTTATTGCTTTGTTGTCTGACATCTTTTCGTTTAAAGGTTTCTCGTTTTAAGTTTTGTTTAATAAAGTTTTGCTTAAATTTTCGCTTAAAGTTTTTAGCTCTTCTAAAAAAATTTTGTCATTTTGTTCATTAGAAATTTTACCATCAGTAAAAGTTTTACCATCACTAGAAATTTTGCCATCCTGTTTATTCTTATCATCAACTTTTTCTGACTGTAATTGAAAGGATATTTGATTTACTTCATTAGCTATTTGATCAAATTTTTCAATCTCATCTAACGTAATAACATTATCATCACATACTCTTTGAAAGTAGTAATGTAGTTTATCATAGACTTCTTTAATATGTAAATGCTTAGTTTTTAATGATTTTCGTTTCTTAGTTATTAAAGATTTATCTAACATTGTAACAAGTGAAGTTGCAAAAACACCCGTACCTGTTAAAGCTGTAGCAACTACTGGAATTACTAAAACACCTGAAGATATAACAATTGTTAAAGCACCTAAACTTATTGTTAAGAATATGCCAATTCCTTGTGTTACATTCTTAACTTTAGACCATCTCTTTCTTAATTTATCATAATGCTCTAATCTTAATAATAATTGAGATTCCTTATCTTTCATATAGCGTACTCTATCTTTGTGTTTTTCTTTATTCAATTCACTTATTTTTAACTGTGATAACGAAGGATATAGTCTTGCGGTTTCTTCCACTTTTGTTTCATCCATTTTTAAAGAAATATTATTAGTCACATGTTATATTTTAAAAACATGAAAGATGGATAAAATTCATGAATTTGAGATTCTCAACTTTTATGATTTTTTCGGTGTCCTGGAACGGTCATGATTTTGGGAGCAAAATGTCGTAATCTCAAATTTGAGATTTTGAAAAATTGGGTATTTTTAAAAACGGTTTTTTTCTTCATAACCTGAAAAAGGGACAAAATTCATGAATTTAGACCATTTAAAAAGTACCATTTTTTTGAAAAATCGGTATCTTTAAAAACGTCTTAATTCATGAATTTAGGTCTTAAAAACCTGAAAAAGGGACAAAATTCATGAATTTATGTCGTTTTTAAAGATACTATTTTTTTGAATTTCATGGTGTCCTGGAACGGTCTTTTGCCCATTACTAGCATTCGTCGGAAGCAGTGGTGTCTTGATCATCTCAGTTGGAGTTCAGAATGAAATAGAGTTCTGTGGACAGATGAAAGCCGATTTAATCTCGATTCTGACGATGGAGTGAGACTCCGCAGGATATCTATCTCAGATAATCATTGCCGTCAACATTCCTACTGTCCACGAACATGATCTCATTCTCCAGCAGGATAGCGCTCGACCTCACCTTGCACGCATCGTTACTTAGAATTTGGAGCAATCATCATCCGTTGAAATGTTACAATGGCCTATTCGCAGTCCAGACCTGTCTCCAATTAAACACCTGATGGATGTGATGGGACGTAGACTCTATCACGAATATCAACTAAATCCTCCAACAGAGTTGAGAACACTTGCGGAGCGACTAGTGGACGAGTGGAACACCATACCTCACAATGTCATCCAGGAGACCTGCTGAAAAGTGTCGTGAACCGTTTACAACAGTGCATGCAGGACTTTAGTGGCTACACATCTTATTAAACGTTCAATTCGATAAAGAGGATGACTGCTTCTGATGTCCTCGTTTTTTTGGCCGCGAGTATACATACATAAAGTGTATATAACATGTTTTATCAATGAGTGCTTTCATGATACTAATGAACAGAGAATGCCTGTTTCGTGGAAAGTTAATATATGTGATGCTAGAGTGGCCTGCAACGGCAGATCGTACTAACCGTCGTTTTATTGTGACGGGTTTCTTCTTTCCTATTTGTTGCACGTAATACATGTAGACGTAGTCGTGCTTCTGAAATTTGAAATGTAGTTTTACCTGAATGAAAGACATGAAAGTCAAGCGATTTCGTGGTGAAAGCACGGAAAAGAATTACTTTTTGTTCAGCTGCCCATTAGATAATAGATTATCTCTTGGACCAATCATCTAAACAAGAATCACCATTTCATGAAGCGGCCTTCTCACGAGGCACAATAACTTAGCTTAATTAGAATTCAATTCAAGTTCTTAGTTACTCATGTGATTTTCATTCCGATTTTGTTATTAATAGCAGTGTCCATCTTCGGCTTTTTTCAATAGTCGACTTGTGATGAATTACTATACTATGATCGTGTGTATGACTATTTACTAGGGTGCGGCGATTTAAATCGATCGGAATTGAAAAATCAAAAATCGATCGGTATAGAGATCGCGATTTTTAGTTCGATTTTTTCGTTTTCATAAATAAATGCTACATTTCCCAATTCAGGTCAATACAGGTATGGGAAGTGGTCAAACCCAATTCATTTCATGTACACGAGAACGATTTCTTAATTGAAATTATCTGTGATTCCTCCCAGCTAGCTACATGTAGGATGGTTACTTGATCATCAAACAAGCTGCTGTGCTAGAATCAGCCAACTGCTATCAGCCAGAATCGGCTCAGACAGTCTATTGTGTGACTAATCTGTGATGTCAGTTGAAGCCAATTCTGTGGTTGAAGCTACGAGTCAGCGGCGTTGGCATTGTCCTTGACTCCGTGCACTATTTCTTAGGGAAGCTAAAAATAGTTGATTTAAGGTGAGCAGCAGGTGACGAAACTCGTTGGGACGCTGATTGGTTTAAAGTTAGACATTGTTATCATGATCGCCTTTGATCGAGAGGGCTATGCTGTAGTCAATTTCGGCATTCTACGCTCCCCCAACCGTCGTTATGTCCACGAAACAGAAATCACAAATACATCGTTATTTTACTTTAGACAATTGCAAGACGTCAGCGAAATGTCTCACAGGTGGCTGTAGGAATCCGAGTGTAAAGGTGAAGGATGGATCGACTACCAATATGTTCAGACATTTGAAAGACAATCATCCGAAAATCTACTCCGATCTTCAGCAGGAGATGTCAGAGGAGAAAGCAAAGAAGGCGGTGAAAAGAAAGCCATCTCGTCAATCAACCATCGACACTTCCTTTGGGGTTCCTCAGCACTATCCACTTGGTAGTGCCAAAGCTCTAAAGCTCGATCGTCTACTTGCTCAAACTATCGCTGAGGGATATCTATCTATTCGTTTCGTCGAAAATGAACATTTTCGCAAGTTTGTCGAATGCTTGAACGACAGATATGACATTCCTAGTTAGACCAAAATGCGGCGCACTGTGCTTCCGACGTTGGAACGAGAAATCGATGTGAAAATGCAGAACTTTTTCCAAGAGAATGATTTCCCATCATACGCAATAACTCTCGATTTCTACGACGCTAAGAATCATGAGAGTTTCTCATAAGTGACTGCATCTTCTATTGACGCCGACTACCGGCTACATTCCTATTGCATCGGAGTTGAACCTTTTAATTCGTCAGATAGAGACCATACTGGAGAAACGATATCACAGTGTCTGCGTGGATTAATGGAAGAAATGTCCATCGATGTTAATGATCAGATATTCGAAGCTGGAGTGACCGACAACGCTGGCAATGTTCGACGAGGTATTGAATTGACTGGAATTCCTTGGATGCCTTGCATGGCTCACACACTACAATTGTGTATTGAAGAGTCCTTCAAAGCCTGTGAGGCAGCTAATGATCTTCGGAAATCTTGTCGAGCGATAGCTGGCTTCTTCCATCGTAGCAATCCTGGAGTTCGACTTCTAAATAATCTGCAGCAAGAATCTGGAAAATCGGTTCAAAGAATTCCGCAAGATGTTCCAACTCGATGGAACTCATCTTTCTATACTTGGTCAGTGATGATAGAAAATCGTCAAGAAATCAATCGCTCATTGCTCGAAATTCGGAATTCTCGCAATCCTCCACCGATTCTCCAGTGAGTGGGAATTACTCGAAACCTTGACATCATTGTTGGCACCATTCGAGGAAGTTACTCGTGACTTGTGTTGTGAACTGTCTCCTTCGATCAATCTTATCATGCCTCTACTGTCAACCCTGACTGAACTCATTGGATCTATCGACGTCCCCACCGCCTTGACGTCATTCAAAGTCACAATATTGAACTCGATGAAATCCAGAATTGAACAAGTGACACCTGGTAATGAACAACCAATTCTGTTGGTCGCATCTGCGATCGATCCACGATTTCTACGTATTCTCTCTTCCACACAAGTTGATGTTGCGAAGAACATTATCGTCGCGCGTATTGTCGACTTCATGCAGAAAGCATCTCACACAGAAGAGAAGGTGATTACTGCAGGAGTGAGCCAAGAAAAGTCTGATGAGAAACGACAACGTGTTTCCTTGTGGTCGCAGATGAAAATAAGATCTCCGGTGGAATCAGATAGCAAAAACATCAAAGACCGAGCTATGATGGAGTGGCAGCGATATGTCGAATTGGTGGAGCAAACAAATCCTGCACCCGACCACAAGAAATTTGACGTTCTTGCCTTCTGGAAGAATCAACTGCAGAATCTTCCAAATTTGGCCAGGATTGCCCGACAATTCTTGTGCATTCCAGCAACAAACACGGCTTCGGAAGGACTAGGAAGTGTAACGGGCAATATCATAACGCCCAGTCGTGCAAATTTGAGTGACTTGCGCGCACGGCAACTGATCAAAATCAGACGCAACAGTAAACTTTTGAATGAGTAGGGGGTAATGCGTTTTTCTAATTAGACTTCACAATATGCTTTCATATGATTCAGTATTGGCCGATATTTTGAGACGTTTGTCATACATGTATCGCCCACTTACACGTAATTAGAAAATAAACCTCAGACTGTTCTGAAATTTTTTTTTGGTTTACAAAAAAATCGAAATCGGAAAAGAATCGAAATTTTTCTAAAAAAATCGAAATTAAATCGATCGTTGGGGAAAATAAAACATCGCCGCACCCTACTATTTACTGTAACTCTGTTGATGATCCCGGATTTTTCACTTGATCGATGTTGTTCTGTGCTCTATTCATTTATCAACTACCGTATATTCTTTTCTTATAGTTACATCGCTATTGCCGTAATTTAAGCAATCAAATGTAGATTTGTCCACTATGTAGATGTGTTCAATCATCGCATCACATTGCGGATATGAAATGAATCAAATGATAAATACATTACTTAAACATTACCTCAGTTCTATGCCACCGGCAGTTCTTATCCATTTTCGGTTGCTGCAACAAAAATGTACTCATGCAGCAATGTAGCATGTAATCTAAGCCATATTTAATCTTGCAATATGCACGCTTATCGGACAGCGTTTTACAGAAATAAATTGCTGTTTTCTTTGAAGTAAATAGGAAGCCATAGCAAGTTAGCTGTTCGAACTACTCGATGCTGGAGAGTAGATTTTTCATTGACTGGCATCTGTCGAGTTGGTCATTAGCTTGATCAATATCGACATTTTCCTTTATTGACTCCCTTTATTATTATTTATTTTATTATGTTGTTATTATTTATCATTATTTATTTTCCTTTATTGTCTGTCAATGCTCCTTGGAGGATCATATATCGGCTGAACAAGCTGAAAATTCTCAGTCATCTGTTCGTGGGTGAAGTTATACAGTTCTCGGTTAGATCAATCTATTCGATGCCTATATGACCTTCACCAGCTCGAGTGGATATCTTGGTTACGCTTGCTTTCGGTCTGATAAATTACAGTGAATATAGAGCTTGATCTGCCAAGCAATTCCGTGGATCTGCCCATAAATGGTGGATCTTCAATCAACCATAAAATAGAATGGCAAAGAAGGAATTCGGTATGCGCCATGGAATGCGACTAGTCGGCTTCTAATTTGGAGTCGATAGTCAGTTGACACTGTTGACAGCTTTAGTTATGCACATTTCTTCTATAAATGAAAAATAGCCAATGCTGTTAAAATGATTAATATTCCAATATTTCGCTTTCTCAAACCGTGTCAGGGGAAAGCGAAAACTTGGGCATATTAAATGGATATTTGCAGATAAGCCCTGCCAAAAAGTTAACCCCTGTCACCCAGAAAAGGATTATAAAAAAGAGGATATGAAAGTTGCACTTTAAGTTTTTGTTGAAGAGGTTGAAATTGGGACATGTCATTAATAATTTGCACGAAAAGGTCCGTATTTCGGTAACACACGTAGCTGTCCACTAACGATAGGTGTGTGACGCATTAGCGCTTATTCTGCATTTTATGGACGTATCAGAAAGATTCGATGGACACCAGAAATATTCAGACACGCGTGCGTTTAAATATTGATGTGTCTAGTCATCATAAATAGGTCAAGGTTGTATGCGTGCATTGAATTGGAGCTGACAGAAAGTGGCGGGGCTTAGCTTTTTCCGTGTGCATTTTTTGCATCAGTGTTTATCTTGAAAAGATCCTATTAAATCACATTAACAGCATTGATTATTTTTCACTTTTGTTATTGATCATGCTGTCCAAGCACTAAATAAGTTTGTATATTTCTGAATGACGTTTGGTAATCCGTTTTTTTCATCAAGATAACATCTGAAGCTGGATCATGGTTAACTATATGTTGTCATTAGATCCATCATTATTTCCTATGTTTATGTTGCGGTAATGTGCTGGAGACAGAGACTGCTAAAGATACTATTTCCTCTGAATGTTTGTATTAAATGAATTAATGAGGCAATTTCTTTTTTAGGAGCATGTCCTCCCACACGATTTTGCTGGTTCAACCGTCTGCTAAGAAACCAGAATCAAGGACATGGTCAGATTACGAGACAGTGAACGCGTGCCTAGAAGGCGTATGCAAGATTTATGAAGAACATTTGAAACGCTTGAATCCCGAAAGCCCGTCTATTACGTATAAGATTGGTCAACTATTTGATTTTATTGAGCAGTTAGCCGATATTTCTTGTCTTGTTTACAGCTCTGCTGACGGAAAGTATATTCCGTACAGCAGGGATTGGATCAAAGAGAGAATCTACATATTATTGCGGAAGCAAGCATCTGAATGAAGTGAAAGTGAATATTGAATGTATTCAGAGATATCATTGTCATCGAATGAAGAACTCAACTTCTTCTGCCAAAATATCGGTCTAATTAATCGATTATTAACTGATTCTTACAAGCACGGTTAACCTATAAAAACCATGCGTTGATAAAGATCATTTTATCTTCATAAAGATGCGTCAGCGCTTTCAAGAATACATGTAGATATGAATAGTGGTTGCGATTCTACAAGCAAAAGTGCAAAGATCAACCTATCAGTGGCTGCAAAAGCAATCGGAAGTCTGCTTTGTAGCGAAATGATATGGTAAGGAACAATTTATTATTGTCAAAGTGGCCAAAATTTACCTGTACTTTCTCTGATGTCGTATTCATTTTAATGATAGCTGTTTGGGTAGACAATATGTCATGCTCTGGATGAAATTAACCTCAAAGGGGATCAGTCGAGGATTAGCTCACTCATCGAGCAAGAACACTAGCATCCGATTGTAGCAATACACAAATTAAGAAATAATCATTTATTTATCAGCATGCGCAAATTTAGTAAAATCACCTGCTTTCTTTTACCATATTGATTCGATATTTTGGCACAAGATAGAGAACTTCTCAGAAATAATGATCTGGAATGAATGAATTTAGCTTTTTAATAGTTGGTGTACACGTGAAACATAATTTTCATTTTTGTTTTGAGCTCTGTGGTTGACTGTAAAATGTGCAAGAGGACCGGCACTTATTTTGATAGTTGATCTTTAATCTCTATTTCAAATGAATGCGGGCGATAGTCGACGATGACGTCACAATCTTTGCTCCAGAATAGCAGCCGGAAGTTCAATCGACCTCATCTTTAAAGTACAAATGACTCAGATCACGGGATCATTTTATCTTCACACTTATCATTTGATCCAAAATCAAGATCTGGAAATTTAGCTCGCGCATAAAAGTGAGTTAACTGAAGTAACTTCGTCGAATACAAGCTCCCATTTCTGTCTTTGATTTTTAATCTGACATATGAATTGCTTGAAATGATCCTCATGATCTGAAACGCTTTTATTTCAAGGATCAAGCCGATTGTGATTCTGGAGCAGCAAGCGCATGAAGACGATAAGAATATTCCATCCAGGCGATACATTTTCTGCCAATATGCAGCGTGTCATTATCACTCGAAATCAGAAACGTTATTCTTCTTACTCTAGAAAATCAATTGCTTGTGACCGCGCGCATTGCCTTGAAATACAGTCGAAGTGAGATGAAGCTCACATTTCAAAGTTAATGAAATTCGAATGTAAGATCAATTAGATTGATGTCGTGAACAAGAATAGATGGGTTGCATCGTCTGAGCTGCAGTATTATATTGTTTACTAACCGAGAACGCCTTCACCGTTATTCGGCCAATAAGTCAAATTGTTTTTGACTGCCATTTATTCCATTGTCCGTCTCAGCTGTTATTTATATCCTGTTTTTGTCATCCAAAGTTGTTTGTAAGAATAGAGATCGCTGTTTTCAAAGTATCTTTTTTCGTCTTAAACATGTAAAAGGTCATGGTGGTGTAAAATCCTGAAGTTGCCTGAGATAAGAATGCGAAACCACGAATGGAAGCTAGTGGCTGGTTCTGGAAAACTGGACCGCTTTCAACTCTGTTGATGTTATGCTTTGTTTGCTAAAATGTAAGTCTATTCAGAGTAAGTGTAGAATGCTGTGAACCCATGTCAAATCGCAGTGTCTCCTGTATTTCTGAGCGATGTAAATATTGCGTATTTCGCCATTTCGTAATATTTCACACCGTACGTGAAATTAGCAAATGTATTATCGAATTTATTGGCTGAAATGATCGTCTGTTTTAACGAACAAGTGCATCTAAATATAACAAGCAGCGAAATCATGCTATTCTCCAATTTGACCCGTTTTATGCAACGCCAAGATGAAAGAAAAACTAAACGTATTGTTCATGTGACTCCAATATCTACGTACTCTCTGCCATCCGAGACTAGACCATCTATGTAGATTACTTTTATCGAAAAGGCGAGAATCAATACCCTCTAGAGTTCATTTTGTCTGAAGTCAGCGATAGAACCAGAATATATTCGTGATTTCGGCCACATTGTAAAAAGGACTCTTCCTGGTGTGCTGCGAGGATAGATAAAGTTCATTTTTTTACACGTAGTAGTGTCATTTTAGTTGCTAAGAGGCAGTCTTCACAAATAATAAAGTGTCGCTACCTGTAACTACCTGTGAACCCTCCTTGCGGCTCACGTGACCTCATAAAGAAATAATTCCTTCAGAACTTAATTTTCAGAAAATCAATGCAAGCGAAGCTCAGCAGACAGACAGTATCCACTTATTGCATTGGTCTGCTAGTTTCATGCGATGATCTTTCTTTTAACTAGAAATTACTTCTCCATTTGTAATCTAGCTATGCTACAGTTAGGCTAAAATAAAACTGATGATCAAATACAAACCTCTTCAGTGCAGAAATTCAAAATTGTAATCGACAGACTATTTAATGAGCTCGATACTTGGCAATAACAATGAATATTCCTTTTCTATTATTGTCCGTGTTTAACTAATCCCATGTACTGTACAATATCTATCACGTTTGCCCTCAAATTGGGCTATGTATTTTCATAAATACATAATATTGTTATATTACTTTAGTTAACAAGCAACATGTTAAATTATACTGAACTGAAATTGCAGAAAGCATCTCTGCGACAAGCGTTTCGTCTAAAGTGAATAAATCAACATTTTTTTTCGTCTCTCAGACTGAGTGATTGCCAAGGGACTGTACAAATTATCTTTGAGGGTACGCATCCTCATGGCGCTTCATTCGTAGGGGTGCGAACAACTAACCTACACTCCTTAACAACAAACAAATTATACGCACTGAAGTTTATTTTTTCCTTCGTCTTTGACTACTAATTCATAGCTTTCGCAATGAAGCTGCTGAGATTTGTAAGCTGTAAATTGTCAACTACTCATATTTATCAGCAGTCCGACGACCATTTCATTTTATTTTGACCTGATAACATGGAGGCTAGTTTTCATATACCTCCATTTGTAACGATTTTTGAGCTCATCTTAAAGATGCGATTTCATTTGCAGATTCTAACCTTATTGACTATATGAAGTTATAAAATGTAGGCACATTTTATAATCGAATAGATATTTGAAAATGAGTCATTTTCCCTTTCGAAGTACGTGTAGTTATGAACTAGTTAAGTCCTTCAATGATTCAAAGTGATTCTGATCTGAGTGTAATTTCTTAGGCTAAGGATGCTCATTTCAGTCCTACCGTTTTAGAGATTCTAATCGCAGAGCTTTTTAGTTCTAATGAAGCGCTTCAGCCACCTTCTAACTACTCGTAAAAGAGAGGTGAGATCAATCGAGTGACTTCATGTGCGTGTGAGTTTTGCCTTGTCAGAGCTCCAGGGGTCATGTCTTTCTTGAATACCTCTTAAACTTTCACTTTACCTCGAAATCTGATGTTGAAATGCATCAAACATAGAGTAGAAAATCACTTTTTGAGAATGATAAAACGTTACCAAGTCTCGATCTGGACTTCTTTGAAATCGTGTCTTCTACACAGAGAGAAGTGCACTGAAGGGTGAATGACAACCATCTTACTAAAAACCATTTTCAATATCGCATGTTTCAATTTATCATGCTAAGGGAATTTAGGAAAAAGCGAACTAATGGACGGCAGCTCATACCTTGATGCTCTTGTAGCTTGTCGGATGAAAGAATCAAAAATCGATCGCATATATCTAGTATAGTTCGATACAGAGTCATCAAGTCACGGCATGACGCCGTGGACAATTCGACAGCGCAAGACGATACATAATGGTTCACAGAAATGTCCAACACAAATAAAGTAGAAAGTATTGTAGGACAAACAGAACACAATTCCTTACCTAAGCATCAAATTCATTTCCCTATGCGAATTGGAAAGTGTGACCCCTGCACACAGATCTAGAAAGGGATAGATGGACTACTCCCCGATTTGCGTGAAGCCTGCTTTCCCTGCCACGCGCGCGCGCACAATCCCGGTATGTAGGCAAGAAACAAATGTCGGCATGCACGTGTCTGTGAGAATGTAATGATAACAAGCACATTAACTTTCAACGACGATAATAATTGATAACGAATCATAGGAATGTTGACAATTCCTGATGACCTGCAATGTCATACTTTCTCACTCATCATGATTGCTTACATAAATGTAGCTTAAATAGAAAATTAGGTGCATGCGAAGTAACGTTTTATTCAAAAGAAAACTCGGTAAATCAAAATTTATTTGCCTCTAAAGAGAATCAGCTTCATTGCTTGCTGACGTGATAGGACTTTTGAATTAAAGATATTACGTTCAAAATATATCTTACCGTACCGAAAAAGGCGAATTTTGACATAATTCGACGTGATCAGCCTGATAAGTTTTGTTAGATGATCAGAGTCTTGATGAAAGTCATGGTCATAAAAGTGGTCTGCAAAAAGGGTAGGAAATAAAGTTTTTACATCAACTTTCTGCAGGACAAAATGTTCAATTTTCAAATCAATGTTCGATACTGTGGGGAGGAGGGTCACATCGTCACGCAACAACTTCCGTTGATTTAATTGGGTAATCAAGGAGCCGATGGTTTTGGAATTCCTCCTTAACTTTTGCGATTTGCAACGTAACCGCTTTCGCAATTGCACACACATGCATCTGAAATTTTAAAATACACAACATACTAATGGTGTACAAAACTTTGCATGAGCATGTACGAAAATTTCATAAGTGTATTTTGATTTATAGAAATTTGGCCAAGGGGACGGGTAAGGGCCGAGCCCAGAGTGTTAGTTAGCTGCAATTATAGAATAATTGTATGAGCATACACGAAAATTTCATAAGTGTATTTTGATTTATAGAAATTTGGCCAGGGGGACGGGTAAGGGCCGAGCCCAGAGTGTTAGTTAGCTGCAATTATAGAATAATTGTATGAGCATACACGAAAATTTCATAAGTGTATTTTGATTTATAGAAATTTGGCCAGGGGGACGGGTAAGGGCCGAGCCCAGAGTGTCAGTTAGCTGCAATTATAGAATAATTGTATGAGCATACACGAAAATTTCATAAGTGTATTTTGATTTAAATATTATATTTATTGTTATACATTATTTTTTTAGCTTTGTATACATTGTGGTCCGCTAATCGACTGATTATCTTGCTTACCGACCAACTTGAGTAGCCTGATCCATGCGTTTTGGAATTGCGCGGATATCTGAGTCTTGATCCACATCCATGGGTTCCGATGATGGCCCTGGTGACTGAGACTCGGCAGAAGTTGCATCAAAAGACTGCTCAAAAAGATTGCGCTGCTTTGGGGATCGACGCTTTTTGGAAGGTGTTTGCAGATAAAGGGGGAACGCTTCAAAAACAGTAGGCACTGCGTCATCCTTCAGCTTCCTTCGAGTTCTGGGGCGAGTTCCATACTGTCCCTTGTCATGAATAACACTTACGCCCTTTTTATAGTCATCATCGGTGAAATGAACACTGCATACGCGTGATGAATTCTTAGAGGGAGTAAAGTTCTTACGTCGAATGTTATGAAGCCACTTCTTCAACAATTCGGGGTTTAAGAACGGAAAGGCGTTCTGGCATCGCGGAACACAACATGAGGTAACCATTTCTCAAGAAATGAAATTTCTGTAAACAGTTTTGCAAACCTGTTCGAAAATTTTATCTTTCTTATGCCTTTTGAACACATGTTTCGGATTAAGAGTAGGAGAATTGATAGCAATTGCCTAGGGCGTGAGGATTTTATTTAATGATAAAATCGCCATTTAGCGTCGGTAGAATGCATGTCAAATTCAATTTTATCTTGTTGAAGTATTGCGACATCGCCACACTGTGTTATGACACTCATCCCAGCTTCGTTAAGTACACAAATTTTGTCACCCTTATCAAATAAATCATCATCAATTGAAAACAACACCACAGGTGTCAATTGCGATCAGCTCAGCGGCCGTCATTTCTTGCCTACATACCGGGAGCAGGCGTGGCGGCGATGGGAAGTTTTCAGGCTTCACGGCTGAAATAGGGAAACGCGGAAAGCAGTCCATCTATCCCTTTCTAGATCTGTGCCCCTGCAGCTGTTGCAATGTAGCAGCGGTTGCCTTTAGATTTCCAGTCATCAAATGAAGAAATCATCGCAACTGGTGCAACAGCCATCATCATCGCTCTAGCTGGGAGCAAAGTCTAAGCTCAGATCGTGCTAATTGCTCAATTGTTTTCAAATCTAAATTTAACGATGATTGTGTGATTGATGACCATCTAATTTTGCAATGAATGCATATGATTATGTGATTACTACGATGTAGCACGGATCATGACGAATCAGTCGTCTAGTACTTTGTATTCACGGATTTATGGATGTATTGATATCCGTCAAATTGTATAGTACGATTCAACGTAGCAAAGTGCGTCAAGGTAACAAAGTTAAAAAAACAAGCTAATGACTAGTTAATTTTCAATAGGTACAAAGTATGATTTAAAAGAAAAGTTTGATACCCCTGTCGAGTATGATAACATGTATGATGGAGGAAAATTATGAGGCGGGCATGTTTTATTAGTTTTATATTAAGGAATCTATTGGTGATACCCTGTCTTTCGAATGCCCAATTTGTTTGCTTTGAAGGTAGGTTTTGAAGTATTTTGGAACAAAAATAAGTAAAAATATGAAGACTGTCAATTGTTGTGAGCATTTGATGAATTGAATGAATTTTCTTTTGCATATTTATACACCTAACAATGCATCATCAAGGACATCATCCTACAGGTATCAACTAACTTTTCTGAAAAGGGAGAAGCAGTAACAAAACAAGCCGAAGACTTCAAGGATGACAGCAAGTTGCAATTCGAGTTTATTTTGCAAAGACATCAGAAAACGTAGAGAGCAGTATTTTAACTCGTTGTGTGACGAATAAGAGCAACAACTGTAACGGAAAAGCATGAATTTTATGAAGCCATTGGAGAAATGGCCGGCTGCGCAAACTCAAAATTGGAAAAATTATATTTGAAGATGGTATTTTTCACTATTATTTTGCATCAACGTTCGAAAGAAAAAATGTCGAGAAGAAAATCTGTTCAAGAAAAGTAATTAGACGGACGATCAGTCTCCCTCAATGGTGAACAAGAGCTGTCGAAGTTGCATTGAAATCAGGGATTGCAAATACGCTGTTTTTTCCAAGCACCCGGATCCTATTATCAAAAGTGATAAAATTACATGCAATTCGTTTTCATTATCATGAAAACATTGAATACCCTGGTTTCTGATTAAGTTCAAATCATGCGTTCCATAATACATACTATTGAAGTGATACTGAAATCCTAGGATTTTGCTATCTCCAGCTACAGTTGTCATTGCCTTTTTTTACAATAAAAGTCATTAGTAAATATCAATAGATGATTACGAGTATTTAAAATAACAGAAATAGAGTCTGAAACCGACTCTAGAGAAATGTGTGCTCATTCTGTAGACATGATAATTAAAGCTAAATTTCTGTCTTAGTTGAGTTTTTATTTACCATGATTGTCAGCCAAAGAAAGCGATTAATCTAGAACAATTTCAATGACGATAAACAAGTGTATTTAATTGTGTAAGAAAAGACATCAAACTTGCTTTTATTTGTGCTCATTTAAGTAAAGTGCGCATATTCCACTATTATAGAATTGTTACAGCTATTGTTCATTAAATGCCATTCTTGTAGTGGAATATCAACTTCACGTACATAAATCACGTTTTTTCTAAATTTTGAAATGCGGCCGCGTTGTTTTATTGCAAATTGCTCAACGCAGAGAATGTCCGTTCTACTGCACCGTTGATACTTTGGACAATCATCAACTGTTTGTATAATTCATCGAGAGAAGCTCCTCTCAATTTCTTTGCCTCAAACAACTTGAATTCTAAACGAAGATTTGAAGATTCTGAGGTATTGGTACTTATCAAGCTGTCTGAGTCTGTATCGAAAGCTGCAAGCTCACGCTCCACAGCCTCCTCCATTGAAATGTGCCTTGAATTAATCACATTGTCCACTTCAGACAACGCTTCATTTTATCATAAACGCTCGTCGATGGATCTAGGATCTGAGCTGATCTCACATCGGATCCCGGATCCGAATCTTGACCCGGTGCAATCCCTGATTGAAATATGACAGCAACAAGTCAAAAGCCTAGGATAATGTTCCTATAATTCCACGAATTCAAGCTGTTTGATGACTGATCGCGATTTTGCTCATGCAGCGATGCCTCGATGCAGCATTCTTCGTCAAATTTCACATGTCCGCATTCTTTGATGAATATTGATTCTCAGATTCAGTTACACGTATGTTCGTTACATCGAATGTTCATAATCAATGAAGGGTGTTGAGAATTCTTATGACATTTCTTTTCTTAACAGAATACATCGGCACATGTTCGGGAAACGCAACCTTTCCCTGAGGTACCAAGTCCCATCCGCAAGGAGAATGAAGAAGGACTGGGGTCGAACCTCGCTGGAGTGCTAGCTCTGGTCATGGAAAGGGTGAATGCAAGATTGGATGCCGTGGAGGCTTTGAGCTCTGAGAGCAAACAAGCTGTCGAAGTATTGAAAGAGGAAACGGTGAAATTGCGGAGAGATAACAAAGCTGGAGAGCGTGAAATAGAAAATATCAATAAACGTCTTCAAGGAATGGTGAGTTTGAAGATAATGGACAATGGGCATAATTTTTATTGTCTTTCCTTCAGACTTTTTCGATTCACTCATGAGATCTTGTCTAAACTATGAAAATTCCAAGAAATTAGCAACACAAGAAATGCAGTGTTGCTGCTAATCATGTGCAAATAAAAAAGTTTGAATTTTCTTGGGTATCGGCATCTTCCAATGTGTAGCTAAAATGTCATGTAGTCCCAATGATAGAGATGTGTGCTGCTCGAGAAAAAGTAGCTGAAGCCAGACTGCTTGAAATTGTCTTAATCCGAGTCGAATGTAAAAGTTTAGCCAGCCGCTGTCGTATTTAGCCGATTCTGTTAAAGCGGCATATTTTCTATTTTTTTGCACTTTCGAGGAAAATTGACCAATTCTAATGTCAGGGTGCGAGGTCATGGTAGGACAGTCCTATCACTTGATCGAGTTCGAGCATGCATCCTCGGCCCCTTGTCTTTAAGTGTACCTACACAAAAATAAGAAGCGACTTCTCATGTATTTTATATTGCCATTTACATAATACTGAAATAATTGTTATCTGCAAAAGTTATTAAGCTTGTACCTATGCATCTTCAAATTTATTCTTAAATTTCGAGAATATGTTGAATAAACGAGGACATGATCTGTTGGGTATACTTATTGTGTGCGATTTTTGTTCGGAAATGGCTGATGGTCGAACTTGAGTGTTCATGTCTATAATAATAGGATACGTAATTTCCAAATAAATGAAAATAAAGACGTCACTCCCTTCTATTTACGACTTTTTATTTCAATTTAAAAATAAGCACCCGACGCGTTTCGTCCGAAGACAGTCTCAAGGGTGGCGTACAAATGTGGAAGTATCCTTATATACTGATTAGGCATAGTTGTGACAACTCATTAAACTTGTTCATGACGTCTATTAAGTTTTGGCATTTTCATCGCTATGAAGCGTGCTTCAGCCATTCTAGTTGTAATCGCATTAAATTGTTGAATAAGGATCTCACAACTAAAGTCAGTTATTTCCATCTCTCTACCAGCATGAAATTTTAGATGATGCTCGCTCAAAGCACTTTTGGAATCTCTGTTGCGAATACTACGTTCGTGTTCTTGATAGCGCAACTTGAAAGGTCGACAACTTTGTCCAACATAGAGGTCATTGCACCAAAAGCAATTAAAACACAGGGAGTTTTCTCACAGGGAGAAAAATTATTTCAATTAACAAAAGCAAACCCAAAGAAGAATGCAATTGTAATGTGTGTAGCGCCATTGGTCCTAAATACAACTGCAAAAACAGATATCTAGTTTATTGTTTTAATTGCTTTTGGTGCAATGACCTCTATGTTGGACAAAGTTGTCGACCTTTCAAGTTGCGCTATCAAGAACACGAACGTAGTATTCGCAACAGAGATTCCAAAAGTGCTTTGAGCGAGCATCATCTAAAATTTCATGCTGGTAGAGAGATGGAAATAACTGACTTTAGTTGTGAGATCCTTATTCAACAATTTAATGCGATTACAACTAGAATGGCTGAAGCACGCTTCATAGCGATGAAAATGCCAAAACTTAATAGACGTCATGAACAAGTTTAATGAGTTGTCACAACTATGCCTAATCAGTATATAAGGATCCTTCCACATTTGTACGCCACCCTTGAGACTGTCTTCGGACGAAACGCGTCGGGTGCTTATTTTTAAATTGAAATAAAAAGTCGTAAATAGAAGGGAGTGACGTCTTTATTTTCATTTATTTGGAAATTACGTATCCAGAAATGAACCTCCCGTATCGACGCACAGCGAGTCTATAATAATACCCCATTGTTCAATATTCTGTCTCTTAGGACGTGGAGAAACTCGATGATGCGGAAATTGCGGGACTCTGCGACCAGCAATCATATCTGGGGACGGGCGTGAGTTCAACTGTAGTTTTGCTCGATATTATCTCGCGAGACTTATGCTGTTTGCAGAAATTTTGAATGGCGCTACCTTACCATGTTCTCCAGTTCCTATTGTTATTTGGAGCTGTGTGGCGTTAACTCGAGAGTTAAGCTTACTAAGAGTATTGTTTGAAGTTTCGGTAGACGGCTTTGAGCTGGAAATCGTACTTATATCATTGAACCGAATTCACTAGGAAATTAAACAATTATCACGTTATTTAGTAAGAATTTTGTTGATGTGAGAGTGAAACCTTACATTTCTTATGTTGTTTTGTTTAGTAACATTGGAGTACACCAAATTTCGTTTTTGAAATGCATTTAGTACAATAGACATACATTTAATTTTTTTCATTTCTACCCCAAACTGTGAGACAGCCTTCAGCTCTCTTATGGAACAGCGGAATAATAGGGTATCTGTTGTTCTGCTGCATAGTGTTATAGGCACTTCAGCTGATTGGTCTACAATCCATCGCTGTAAATGTAGATGGTTGTAAGCTGAAACCTATTCTTTCAATTATCAATTTCTTTGAAATTTGATTCAGTCTTCAGAGTACAATACATCTCTCAAACGCCTTAAATAGGGCGAGACTTTTCAAGCAATTCAGTACTCAATCTAGTGTCAGGCGTGTAATCTCATGGAGTCGTATTTTGGACAGTTAGCGTCACTAGTCTAATTTTCACCCTATTTGGTTCCACAAATCGCGATGTAACCTCTTCTATCCATCAGAAGTTAGGCATCTATGCAATTTACCGTTTAAAAAACATATTAGTACTGAATCTGATATTTGTCTACGTGAATCATGACGCCAACATAATTTGACAGCCAAAGGCGCACCACCATGACGTCTTCGTAAACATGAAGAATGCTTGTAACTTCTATTTTCAATGCAAACATCGGATAATGTTTGTCGAACAAGTCCCTCAAACCCGACAAATGTGTAAGTTTGATGCTCAAGCCTAAATAGATAGTCTACCTGGGCTGTATAGTGAACTATATATGCTGTAAAGTATAATATTGTTACCTGAGTTGAATTTAGTAAACGTGTTCAAAGGTTTCGTTAGATAATCAACTTGTTTTGCCCAAAAATGCAAGCTTTGAATGCAATGGTTGAGTTCGCTGGTTGACGACTATTAGTGTGTTCTTTCTAACAATGACTGCTGTAAGTTTCTACTTATTGTATGTTCTAATGATTAATTTCGCATGCATGTGTTTTTCGTGAATTTATTAAACCTTTCTGACGGCCCGAATGCTATATACAAGTTGAATCTTGTAGTAAAACATTATTGTCCTGGTTTTATGCAAGGTAGCAGTAATTTCTTGATGCTGCTCTATGGTTTCGATTTCCATATTAATTTTGCGCTAAATAACACCCATCAGGCATTATTTGATGTGTGAACTGTGTAAAGTGCAAAGTGACACACACAATTTTGTGGATAATTTGCTGTCAACATGTCACATGTTTAGATTTTTCATACGATTCTACATGTATTCTACCCAGAATGACCTGCATTATCATTGGGAAAATTGAATGAATTTTACGAAATATTCAAACTCAAAAGTGAAATTTCTGTGTCATAGATTTTTCATGATAAATCGATCATCACTTTTATTGAAGCAACATTTGTTTTCATAAGAATGGATCAAAAGAGAACGAAACGATCTTTAGCTTCTTCTTACATCTTCTCATACATCTTCAATCATTAGCTGAAATCAACTCAAATGTGCACCAGACTTTAAAACGACTGATTTCATGTATATGGAAATATTTGCACCTTTTGCGAATAGGATTGAGCATATTTTATGCTCATTATATGAGCATATGTTCTGTGCCCTCTTTGCGCACAACGTTGCGCTTAATACTACTATAATTACGCAATAACTGGAGGTGGTAACATAAATGAGCATTTTCCGTACTGGATACATCATTCCGTCCTTATGACCCGAAAGTGGTCATCTTTCGAGGATCGTTCGTTCAGATGTGCAATAAAAAGGGTAGGGCGGGGGAATGCCACTGTCTAAAAAGATGTCTAATTCACCTTTTACTTCACTAACAACACCATTAAAATATCGTGTCAAAACATGTCCGAAGATACCGGCTTTCATCTCGCATGTGTTGGTTTCAATTATCTGGAGTGAGCGTAAAGTGATTATAATGAGGATATTATTGAGCTCTCATTTGGAAAAGAAGACTGAATGCACTTGTACTTGAAAATACTTGAATATTTGTGCGTCAGATGATTGATTACTGTAGTCTATTAAATCCCGCAGAGTAGGTCTACTTGCTATCGACTGAGGATTTAGATTGCATTGCGACATTTGCTTAACTGCTTTTGTCGTTGACAGATTTCTTTCTTGTTTATATCAAAGTTTCATCCTGCCACACCCAAAGCAAGAAACTGCAATTAAACGCTGATTGCCCTCATAAGGTGACAGCGCATTTCTCATTAGCTTAGTGATAGCAAGCAAACATTTAGTCAGAGTGGTGGTACCTCCCCAGGCTGACAGACTTAAGCCCTGGACCTTCTGCACTTCTGTGCTGATATGTGGTAGTTGACCACTGAGTTATCCTATCGCCTGCAGCATTTTGATCCTAGCATCTCGACTTACTCGATATTTTCTCTTGTCAAAATGAATACAAGTTTCCGTCCTGGCGCAATGCTTGAATTCTCATCCCATGTCGGGAGAAACAGGATCAAAGTAATGGGGGGGGGGAAAATCAGGTTTTCTTGTCAGCATTTCACCTCAGTAACGATAGTGAACAAGCGTGTAAAGACCGTACGTCCGATGTGGATTTCATTACTTATCGAAAATGATGTCACCATTAAGATTTTCGGACGAAATTGGCGTTGAATTATCATGAACCAAAAACCTACATTGTTTAAATCATAAAAATAAAGCGCTACATTATCGTTTTATGCGTAATTATGCTGCAAATCACTGATATTTAATTATAATGTGCAGCAGTAAAAGAAACCAACATTTGACGATATGAACCCCTACACTTCAACGGCATTGATGAAAATGCTTCCATGTGAATTCCCGCACCTATCATAGTGGATTGAATACTTTACATTAATATGTGGATTGCTCTGAAGTATCAGAAATCTTAATTGAATCGTCAAATGAGATACGTCTTTCAATGTATACTATTGAGTTGTCACGACTTACATAAAATTTCTCCTGCATCTTATAGTAGCCAAAGTATACTTGTTGTGTGTTTCTTCTCTACTGGAAATGATTGCGTTAATAAAGTACTATTCAGACGATTGCCATCATTGCTGACTCAATATTACCATGGAGATGACATCTTTTCTCCAGTACTACATTAGGAATGCCTTTCACAATCAGTACTTTGAGTATCTTTTTCTGACAATTCCCACTAGTTTCAATATGCTCTAGCCGAGACCCCGAAAGGAAAAGAATTCAAGAGGTGAGAGCAATAATTGATTTAGATCAGGAGACAACATACGGTCCGCGGGTCATATCCGAGTGTAATGTGGATAAGTGGCATGTGTGTAATAGCGAGTGTAATGTGGAGGCTCTTCTAAAATATTTACAGATGAAGCAATTTAGCATAGTTCAGGAAAAATGTAAAGTTCCAGTTTCCAAGTTTCTAGGTTTTATTGTAGCTGTGGCAGTGGAAGTTGAAGTCTCAAATAACGACTATCTGGTCATGATCGCCTACATTCATGTCTCTGCCTGCATCATGTGTATTGTTTCTTATTTACTAGACATAACAGAGTTGCCACCAGTGCCTATCGTTGGCTCATTAGTCGTGACGTTGTGTTCAGCAGATTCGTTGAGTTGCTGGATGAATTTTTATAACTTTAGTTTTTTTTAATTTTAAGGAAATATGATGTTGAATTCCGAGAGTTAAGTGATGAGATATAGCTGTCAGACTTGGCCTTCTTTGCAGATATCACAGCGCATGTTAATCGTTTTAATTTGCAGATATAAGGGAGGAATCGATTAATAACAGAGTTTTCTGCCGTATCAGAACATTTCAGTTGAAATTGAAATTGTTTGAATCACAATTGAAGGCTTCAGATTTGACGTAGATAACTAGTCACCTGTATGTTACTGCTGAAGTTCGCAACTCATGATAATGTACGCACGTACGTGTGTGTGTGTGTGCCCGGTTTGCTCAAGACATAAAGCGATTGTGTCCGACAGGCGCTTGTAGATAAGAGATGATTTCACTTATGACTACTCCCAGAACCCTTTACGGTTGAAATAGAAGCTGCTCAATCTGATTTGCATTGGAGATCATTGCCAGCAGACTCGGAAAAGCGAATATCAAAATGAAGACAACTTTGAATTCTATAGAGTGTTTAACGAATCAAAATGCACAAAAATTTTCACTAGTAACTTTTGTTTCCTAAACCACTCCTGCCAAAGGAATTTGAGGAATTCGGCATTTCAAACCGTAGCTTTTTTAAATATTTGTCGGGGAGGGGGGGGGAATACAAGACCTCATCAGAGCTAGAGTTAAATTTCAAGCTTCGTAACTTTGAAAGCAAAATGCTAATTCAAATTTGCGCTGTATGTGAATTTGTCATTAGTAGGTGGATTTAAAAAACCGTCGGCTGACCAATGCAGTCACTAGGCAATAATCAAAACATGCTGTCCGAGACCCCAAAAAGAAAATATCAGATGATACCAAAATTTGATTCAAAGAATTGCAGGAAATACGGGCGCTTCTGACTTATTACCACTTCAATATTGCGCCTATTTCAAAGAACCAATAACTCATCTCAGACTCAGATAAACCGCTATCTCACTAACGCAAATTTGATTTTTGTCATCTTACTTTCATGTGTGTCAAGCAGGATTTCGGATCAGACTCCGAGTCTGTACCATGGCTTCGGATCCGACCTAGAAAATTATACTAATGTGACTGAGCTAGTGCTTCCCGCTTAAAACTTATTATGAAGCATGAGTCGCAGAGGTAGCTATGAAGATTTTCACTGATTATATGGGACTGACAGAAGTCTCTGATTTAGTCCCTACCACTGCCGCTTTTAGCGCTAAATCAGAGGCGAGAGCAAATATTTCATTCTTCCAGTGAGGCATCATTGATTATATAGAGGTATTTTAGTCAGTGAAAGGGTTTTCAAAAGCTTGAATCTGTACGCTGTTGGACATGAATGTGCACTTTTTTATCATGTCTACTAAAAACAGGAAGCGGGTTGAACTCGGCAGACGCGCAGATTCGTAGCATCTATGGATAGGTGTACTGCATTCTCAGAAAGTCCAATTTTAAGCCTCGTTCCCTGCAGAAACTCGTGCTCTCGGTCAGACAAGGTGATTCAACCACTTAGCTGTAAAGGCTCTAATACAGGGTGTATAACGTCTGGCAAACGTGGAGAACATAGAAAAGTCTGGGGGAAAGTTGACTCTGGAAAAGTTAAGGAGAATGGGATTCGGCCTCGTGTAGATGATCATTTTCTTCATTTTCAGAAAATGTTTTCTGAACAGAGACATTCTCATAACAGCACTTGCATATCAATCTTTCCTGTCATCTACTCAGTCGAAACCGTTAGTCAGAGTGAGAAGCCAATGTTAACATTTTTATTCGAAGCATTCGAAACCATGATCGATTCTCTCTTGCAGCGTTTTGCATTATTGACTAATGCTGTCTGACTGTTTAATTTGCTGTTCACCGAGTCCATCACTACTACCCTCATTGTGATAAGGATTCTTAGAGCTTATCAGAATTGCATTCGATTTCTGATAAAAATGATTACTTATTCCAGTGCTTTAATTCTGCTCTCTTCCGCTTTCTGATTCAAATGCATTCCGTTAATGTTCCGTTATGTTTTGTAAAAGGAGATGTTTCAACCGTGTTTATAAACTTAGTATCCTTACTATTATAATGAAACCCTTCATAAAAGCGTGATTACTTGCTAGTTCAGTGGGTGATTCATTGTAGTGTAGATGGAATCCTATTTCCAAAGGGCTTCATTCGATTTGCTAAGCAGAAAAAACTGATTCGAATCTATAGCAGAACATAAATTTTGTGCATAATTAATTTCATTTTATCAATTTCAACGTGTTGGTCGACACCATAAAGGAACCTACTTCTTAACTACGGAAGGATCCAAGGTAAAATTTGAAATAAACCTCATGCCGTCAGTTCAATCAACATGCTAGATATACCACCTTGACAAACCTGGAAAAGTCAGGGAAAATTGTTTAGAGAAATCGTTATGCACCCTGTAATATCATCAATCAGGTGGAGCATATTTCCACATTGAACTAAAATTCTTTTTTTATCAAAAGTACTTCTTCAGAGGTGTTTTAATACTTCATCTAGGTATTTGATTGAGAATGGGACTCCTATAAAATAGTTGTACATTTTTAAGGAAATAATAATTAAGAATCCATAGTGTGCCTTAATAATAGGTACATCAAATTTGAGGCGAGAATTCATGTGCATGTTTTTCGACAAGACCCTTTCGCCCGACAGCTGCGTTTTCGGCTGGAACACAATCTTAGAGAAGTCTGCGATCTCCTTTAAAATCCCAGTAAATGATCCGCAGTAAGCTATATATTGACAGGAGATGAAGGCCAGCAGGTCTTTGGAGGTCAACAAAGATAACCTACAATGATGATAGACTCGTATTCGCTTCAGTCGTACTGTCAAATATCACTTTATCTCGCAAAGTGACTGAATTCTTAATACATATAAAACTTCAAGTCTTGGTATTTCCTGTCGGCTGTGGCTCCGACCTGCTACCACGGCTCCGGGCGGCTCCGGCTCCGAAGCCCTGATAACAAGTTCAAATTTTGAACCGTCTCTGAAAACAAGATTTGAATAATTTCATTAATTGTGGATGTCGGTGCATGTAGTTGAGATACGGCTTTATCTGCATCTAAACCTCAGATTCTCTACGAAAGGATATACCGTGCTGATGATGGTTAGAAAATGGACCAGAAACAGTTGCAGTTTCCGCACTGTTTTGAATAAAATCTTTTGCACATCCCATGAAATTCTCTCACACAATGCATGAAGGCCTCACCCCGACCTTGCCAGTATAACTTCTCGCCTTGATCAGAGACCAAAAGTAAAAAGTAAAAAAAACTGAAGTTTCTCACGGCAAGATCATGTATGTGTCCAACGCATTAATAGTAAGAAATAATCTGGATGAAACTTCCAAGTGAATAAGACGAAATGCTGTAAAACTAGATTCACTCTTCAATTAACACTGATTCTGTCTCTATAAGATTGTTCTCATTCAGGTACAATATGCGCAGCTTTCGCATCACGTGTATGTGCATTGAATGTTCATTTGTCTGCCATCCGATCATTGAGGTAGACTCATGTGAATTCATTTAGCGTCAGGGTCCAGAGTTTTTTTAAAATGGTTGATAATGCAATCCTACTTACGAACAGAGTTGGAAGTGGGTCAACGAAACTTGACCCATGACCCACCTGACCCACATGCTGCATGGGTGAATGATGCGAGTGCAATTTCCTTTTATGGCATCATCTTTAGTTTCATTTTTATTCAAGATTCCAGGTCTGTCTAGGTAGAGGCCTCGTGGTATTGTTGTTGAGATTTGTTATTTTAGTGTATCAGATCACTTGTCACATAATAAATAGACATGCTACCTCATCAAAATTATCTTATGATCAATGTTCATGCACCACAAATGCCTAAGGTTCTAAAAAAATTTAAACGATTATGTTTCTTGTTATAATTCTTGATTATCCTTTTTAGTGTTACCTATTTAACTCGTACAGAGATGATTAGTTAAGTTGAGGGCCCAGACTAAATTTCAAATTTCACATTTCTTAATCAAATTAAGTTAAAAAATAAGACTGCAGTAGGCCAAAATCCTTTATGCATGCATTTATTATGTTATATGCTACATGTGTGAAAATTATCCCAGAAAAATCGTCAAACTAATATTTTGTTGCTTCTGATGGCAATCGATTCAAATTTCATTTCCTTCCGCTAATGTTAGATTTAAGTACTCGTAGGTTGTATATTTGATATAAGAATGACACTCATTGAAAAGCAAATGGAGTAAGCATGCGTAACGCGTTAATAGAAAATTGCACGATGACAAGATTATAATTCATTAATTAGCTTACAATGTACATAGATGACACAATCACACAGTAGATGAACTGATATATATGAGTGACATGTATGAGTGGCGCTACATGTACGAGTACGTTGTGATAAAAATCACTAATGACATCATGTAAATATTCCTATTTTTATTGATACTAAATCGAATATCAAAACGAAACTTTTTATTGATACGAAGTGTCAAGAAATATCTCCTCACAGAGCTCTGCCGTAATAAGTCTGTGTGAAAGGGATAAGTCTATATCAATGACCGTCGTATGAATTAGCGTATTTCAGATTATCATGCATCGAGTGAGCAATGAGATGCATGGAACATGTACGATGCGACAGTAGATTGAACAGCTAAATACTTTAGATATGAAGCATGTATATCATTAAGATATTTTTATCAATGGCACATTTCGAAAATATTTAGGCTCTGATCAATCTTTACCAGAGATTTACCATTCCAATCTCTACCAGAGGATAATTTCTACGGAAGACCAACAAAATCAAACGAAACAAACAAAACGAAGGTCAGCTGGCATTGCAAGAACATTTTCAAGATTTATAATACCTCTGAATACCTGACTTCTTCAGTAGCTGTATCTCTGAAATCAAGGTCACACATCATTGGGTATCGTCAGACATAGCGACCGAGAATCGAGCATACACGATTGTACTCAAACAACTTCTCTTCACCAACCAACATCTCTCAGTAGACAGCAGCAGTTGTTTTCGAGCCTTTAATTTGTGTGAATTCCGCCCCCTTTTCGAAACTGTATGAGGCTTGTGAAAGTCAATGGCGTTGCATATTTTGAGTGTGTATCCATCACCCCTTTCAGTGACACTGACTCAATAATTTTTGATGAATGACAAGAATACGAATAATTGAAGTTTACAGTATTTGAGATTGTCAAATCTATCATTGGTCAAACTGGTTGGAAGTGGGTCAACGAAGTCTGACCCACGTCCCACCTGACCCACGCTAAATGTGACCCACGTGACCCACGCGATTTTGTGACCCACTTGACCCACTTGACCCACCTGACACACGACCCACTTCCAACTCTGCTTACGAAGTATGGATGTACGTCGCACTTTAGAAGCTGAAGAGATTTTATCAATCTATCCAGGTATCACTGTGCAACATTCAAATAACTCGTCTGATTACTAGTGACCAAACCGATGGCAAAACGTCTCGAGCTTTCAAATTGAGCTCGTTCATTCATTTTTCTAATATAACTCATAGTTTAGTGCAGATATCTCTGGTCTTCTAATGATCTCGGTGTATTATATGCAAGAAATATCACACGGAAATTTTCATGTATTCTGAGGTGACATATACATAATTTGTAGAGATGATGTTCAACGGAAAAGGTTTGTTAGTGTGTCGCTAATCATGTTCTCATACGATGATGAAAATCATCCCAGCAGCAATTTATAATAGAATATATACTTACTAAGTTAAATTATTAGTTGAAGTAGTCCTAATGAGGACTGATGGCGTTCTACAATCCGCAAGTGTACAAATGCAATGCTACTGTAACCATTGGTTTAAAAGAATTTCATAAATCGTACATATCGTGTAGAAGAATTGCTTAAAAATTTTGCGTAATGGAAGCTTGGATTGGAGACTTGTTTCTTTTTATAATAGGGTCTATCGACGAATTCCATCTTAATTGAACGCATACTGTGATCTGCCTCTGTCCATATTGGTGTTGCCACCCCGTGCGGAATTTGCTTGGTGGTGTAATGCTCCATGACTGGCAACAGCAATATCTCACGATCTCTGTCGTGTATTGATTAAATTGCTCAGAATTTTCTTCATTCATGTAGCAACCCCGAAGGTCACATGTCTTATTCTTGATGCTGCTATGAGTTCACTCAAGTAACGCGAAGGTTAAGTAAGTTATGAAGTAAACGCTTTTCATATTCAGTTTTAGAAGCAGCGAATCTAAATCGCGTTCTTGTAAAACTTTTAAAATGATAATTTATTGAACTTTCTTCTTTGGCGCTAGGACTCCCCGAGTCCAAAGAAAGAGAAGAAGGAAGGCTTTGCTGCGGCCGATGTTCCACTTGGCGAAACGAATAAACCAAAGGAAGACGATGTGACGTGCAAACTTACGTCCAATCCTTTCGAGAGTAAGTTGCTGCTTGTGTCTCAATTTGCTGCGCTTAAGAAATCAATATTTCTATTTTTCTTTAAAATTTTGATATGAGTGTCTTCAGAAGAATGATGCACATCTGTTAGTGTGCTTCGGGAAAGAATCTCGATAATTCTTTCTGTTGCGACGCCGCTAGATCTGATGTTCAAAATATGAAGTGATGCCCATACTGATGCCCCTAAAGGATACATATACTAGTATATACAGGTCCATATACTTTGAAAATTTGATATCAGGAAGCATAATATTCTTAAGTATACATTTCACAACTTTACAGCATCTTCAGCTGTGAAAAAAATCATCTGCACGATAAAATACATGTTTCTGGATGCCCTATGTTAGACATGGACTTGATTCCGTTGTAGATTTTTCCTTCTCATCATATCTTCTCGGAGAGTTGAGGAAAGGTGTGTATCCGGAAACAGAAGAGAAGAAGTATGCAATGCAAGAAGGGAAAGTCAAGGGACTTATGTATACTCCTATTGAATTGGAGAAGGTACGTTATTGTATCACATTAACTACCGAGTGCACTGCACTAAGTTCACAATTGATCTTTAGATGTAGATGGAAAGTCAGCAAGAAATTAAAATAGGATATCTGTTGAGAACACATTCTGATGTCTGTCTAGGGGATATTGTTAACTGAAATTATGCTCCACCTTGACTACTTCATTTCGTTCAGTGACTGATTCTTAGCCATTATAAATTTGCTGTTACTCTATGAATTGAACTTTATACTTCAGCCTAACCAACTCAATTTTTATGAAAGCCTAGACACATAGTTTTTGAATTTTTTCAATTGATTTCAAGTTTTTGCTGATAACATTATGATTAAACCGTTAAATTCTATTCCACGATATATTCTGCTAAACACAATGAAACATAAGTGGATATCGGTGAAAAATAGCAGCAATTTGAAATTAACAAATGCGCTTGCATGCGTGCATTAAACCGAAATACAATAATGTCTCATTAGCTAGAATCATGCATTGATCCTTCATGCATTAATGTGGAGGCGAAAAGTGAGTAATCCATTCGATGATTAAGTAAGGTTGCGATGTCTAGATTATAATCTTCATGATTAAATCTTTAATCCTTTCAAATGAAAATGGTATTTTATCAGGCTTGACTTTATATCATGACTCGATGTCCTGGTCGATTCTGGCAATGATCCGCTGACAGAATTCTTCTCCACAGTTGCTTCTCCACTAGTGGTCTCCGTGGCACAGTGGTTAAGTGTTTGGCCAGGCCCTCTTTTGGTTCAGAGGTCGATCCCCGAAAGTCTCATTGGAAGTCGGCAGGAAGGGCATCCGGACTGAAAGTACCACAACGCTCCAGAAAAGTCTGACTATGTCATCACCGTTCAAGCCTCCAGCATGGAGGAGTAGTGACGTAAAAGCTTTATTTCTTTTTTTATTTTTTATGGGGAAGTAAGTAAGCGTTGACGATCGTCCGCCAGTTCTTCGATATATTTGATGCACTCGATTCCTGCAGACAACTGCAGACACTCAGTTCAGAAGTTTATGAGAAACGCTGTTTTACAAGGACTAGTCTTTCTTGCAGCGACATGTTATTTACATACATGCACATTATGTTAGAGAGAATAGAAATAATATTCGTATAATGCGGATTATCATGCATATGCTTTCTCGTACTTCCTGACTTTTAGAGCGAACTGCATGTTCATATTTCACAATGCATGCCACCACAGATCCGAACAGGGCATTTAAGATAGACTTGTGGCCTATCAGAAGTTTGTTTGTTAAAGGCGCGTTTCAAATAACGCTACTATGAATGGAAGTATTAAGTTGACTGCACATATTTTTTCAGGATATGAGATGAAGTTGATCAAGTAAAGATTTTTCTCAACGAAAATTCCTGTAATTTCAGGTCATAACTTATATCACATTAGAAGGATGTGTAATGTAAAACATGAGCTGAGCTTGATGTCTCCTTGGATCAAATCCGCCCTTGAACTAGAGACGCATATTAAAACTATAAAGTAGCAAGCTCGTAAAATTTATTCTGTACAACAGTTCTGCAGCTCGCATATAATTTAAAAATCATTTGAATTCTGATTATACGGCTAGTGACGAAATCACTTGAATGAAAGAAACATTAACTTGGCTATAACATCTCTATTCCTTTGAAGAGGCGAACTATCCAGTATCGCATATAAAAAATGCTAAAGCAGCAAACCCAGATGGTCAAAAAATCACTTTCAGGAACAGTATAAAATCCATCACAGTTTTTATAAAATACAATGTATGCAACGATGTGTAATGTGCGCTAAACATAATCTGAAACTAAAGATTACCTGGATTGTTATGACGCTAACACTGACAATTACCATTCTAACGCAACATGTGGGCCCTATATAGTTATTGTAAAATGTTCGACTTACATAACTAAGTCTATCCATTTCAAATTGCTGCAGCTCTTCTTAAAGATTTCTAGACGCACACTGAATCATTTTCATTAACAATGGTGGTGTGAGATTTGTCTTCTTTCAATACCATGCTTGAAACCTCAATTGTGCATAATTTTTATTTTCCAGTTCATGTTGTATGGACTTCTGCATTGTTTCGACTGTTTTCTCTACCTCTTCACCCTTTTACCTGTTCGGGTAATTTTGGCAATACTGACAGCAATAAAGAATATCGGTAGGTAAGTAAGCATTGATGTTCTGACCGTTTTTTCATAGTGTTATTTTGAAGACTGTTGCATACTAATTGTATAATCGTTCTGTTAAGAGCAATACGGTGTTTTGATTACACAACCTCTATCTTAACCTTATCGACACCGGACTATGGAGCGTATGAAGATCCGAGGGCAGCGTTTCTTGCTTCCAAACAACATCTGTCCTAAAATATTGAATAACATGAAAATCGGCTCACAATGTATTTGAAGGTGATCTTTCCAATCGCGGTATTCATTCGCTCATTGTAGTATTCATCTCTTCTAGCCGCTCGTTTCGATCTAAGAAAATTAATCTTTTCATTTAATTTGTTGCTTTTTTTATAATCTTTCAACACAATAACGTGCGGTGCGGGACTTACTTCTGCGATATGCATCGGCTTTGTGAACGGATCATATCACTGGATTTTGTAATAATTATCTTTCACCGGTTTATAGAAATACTTTTTGAAAGTGGTCTCTGCTGCTTCAGTTGAATTAGGTCCATTTTTCATCAATGAATCCGAAAATTGGCATCCATTTTTCTCCATCAGGTCAGACTTTTATGCTAATACCACTTTGACAAATCCGATCTTCTGACTATAATATAAATTGCATTACATTATGCATTTTAGTAGCAGCATTTTGTGAACCATAATTATCCAAAGAGGGTTTAGGAGAAAATTAAGTATTCTAAAAGAATGCATGGAATTGGTATACAAAATATCAACTTCTCTTATTTGAATAAAAGTCATTGACAAAGGTTATTACATATTATTTGAATCATCATTGACGTCATCATTGTAAAAGTGCCAGGGCATCAATTTGTTTTTTTCAAAACCCTCGAATACTTCGCAGCAGGAGTGTCTGTCTCTCTTCAAATTCTAGCAGTTATCCGACATGACCGCATCCCAACGCCTCTGATACCCTGACTTCTTTTGTAATTGTGATTGCGATTACAATTACTGTAATTAGTAATTGCAATCAATTACATATTCTGATAAGTAATTTGTAAACGTAATGAATAACATTTTTACCCATGTAATTGAGATGTAATTGCAATTACTTTGCGGCCAGATCAGTTCATTAGCACGCAATTTAAATTTAACTTACTGTCTTCGTCGATAATCCGTTAAAATGCTTAGATGTGCACCTGGTGTGCAAACACAGGAAATGTTTTCAAAGAGAATAACTGCGAAGCCTATCAGGGTAGCCGCGTGTACTCGATTTTCGCTGATATACTCGAATGTACTCGAATTCTACTTTGTATGCTCGAATTCTGATAAGTGATTGAAAGCATTTCTGCTAATCGCTACTACTATAAATATTTCACATTCTTACTACTCTGATCATGCTTTTTACATACATGTAGTTTCTACAAACGACTTATAATGAAAATTAATTGTAACAAGCTTCATAATGATAAGACGTGCACTGCAGTTTAATGCTAGTGTTACTCCTACTGATATTGTTTCTGTTCGCATTGTTTTTGCTCAATTGATATAGCTATTTTTATTACTGTCGCTATTACGGTATCATATACATTTACACTGCTGCCCACGATTAAATTTCTTGCTCTTTATCAGATTGCTTGGAAATAATTAGCGGCAAATCAGTGCATTTCCATTGATGGCGCACATATTATTCATTACCATAACATAAGTGATATTTAAGGAATTTATCTGAATCATGGAAAGTGTTTTTGTGGCTAGCTTTTGTACATTGAGTAGAAGTATCGTCGATTCTATGGAGAACAAAAGTCTTGCCCCATCTTTACATAATCATACCTGACTGGAATTCATTCTTCTACATTCACTAATAATTGCCTCTTATTATCTTATCCCATCAGTTCTCATGATATTATGTCGAGTCAGCATTGTATGGATACTGCATATTCAAACTCGGCTATTCTTTGATGTCAGATAGGATAGGCCTACACAGTTATTGGTTCTTCTCCCAACCGTTATTTCTTTTTATGAATTTCCGGCAGTCGCTACATTTGTTTTATTATATACTACTTTACGATTATAAACTACCGTATTTCTTTGAATAAGAGACGCGTCTCTTATATTTTTTTCAGATCCCTGATTGATGCGTCTCTTATTCAGGGGCGTCTCTTATTTATCAAATGTTCAAGTTTTCATTCTTTCATTAGAAAATGATGTCTTAGTTTTTTGCTACTATTCTCTTAGGTAACCTTTGCATTCCTCACTTAGGACTATGTCAAAGGCAAATTTCGCCAGTAATTTTTCTTACATGTATACGCTTTATCATAATTCAGATATTTTGGAAATGAAAGGAGTTTTATGGTTTGTAGTAGCATATCTTGTAGACTCATCTAATACATTCATATACCAGTACATGTTGGACACTATACATGTAGACTAGATCTGAATTTACCGAAACGAAAATACCGATAATCAAGTAGTATTTACAGCAAAAGTTACCGACCGGTACATGACTCCAAATGCAAAGGAAGCTACCGTATGATGCCTCCTTAAATGGTAGATGAAGTAACCTTAAGTAGGCATGCATGTACGTATGTACAACATGCATGTACTGCATGTACAACAACAATAAGCCTTATATATTATACAATATTGGTCATGATACCCGGTATTTACTAGTAGACTGACTTCATTTACTAAGATAAGTAGGCCTAATAATCGCTCAGGTGGATGTAGCTACCACATTACAATAGCCTGCATGTAATATGTCTATAGCAGTCTATTTTTTGTACATGCACCTCTTATTCAAGGCGTCTCTTATTAAATTTTTTCCTCTCACGGATGCGTCTCTTATTCAAGGGCGTCTCATATTCAAAGAAATACGATACTTGATTTCTTCAATCCTCAGCTTTCAAAGATGACTTTTCATACAACAGTCACTTATAGCTCAGTTCAAAACTGCACATTACTCATTCAATATATTTTATTGAAATGAAGAAAATAGTCCAATAGGCCTACTTCAACTGTTCAGAATACCATATAATATGAAAGAGCGTTGCTATACAACACGAAAAACTTTTTTCAGTTTCCTTGAGCTTTAATCACAACAGCTCATCGATATGGTATCGACTCCATCATCTTCAGAAGTTCCAAACTGAGATCGTGGTGCCAACCCCTGGCAAGGTTGGTAATCAGTTCCTGTTTGGAGTTTAAATATCAGGCCTGTGATTACTCCTCAAATTCCTCAGATTCCTCAAATTTGTTAATTATTCCTCAAATCCTCAAAAATTCCTCAAATATAGCTAAGCTATGAGAAATTCCTCAAACATGACAAAATGTAGGATAGTGCATTGTTTTTTGGCGAATGGCGATGATGTGTAAACTTCCAATCAAGAAGATAAGATAGAATCCTATAATATGTATCCTACATCCATACTGCTCACTCATGATTTATAAGGTAGATTTTAGATAGCGTAATCCCGCTGTGCTAGCTTTAGTATCTAGATAGAGACTGTTATAGAATCTTTTCAATATAGAAGTGTTAAATTTTAAAAAAACGACTTACTCGCCAATTCATTACACGTGAGGAAAGGAGAACCGTTGTTTATCCTTCTAGTGAGCATTTTCAAATTTTGCATTTTCGGATATATTGATTTTCTTTCAAATTTTAGCATATCAAAAATTAACCAGTGTTTTTTGATTTTCCGTTTCGTCCGGACTTATTTTGCTAAGCAGAGACGTTGTCTATTGTCTGTCGAACTCCTTAGTGCAATACTTCCACGTATTTAATGAAGCACTTCGAAAATTTTATATTTGAAAACTGTCAGCAATTTTACTTCATAATAATGCTTAGAATTCCAACAATAAAATGCTTATCAAATTATTTCATTAATTATCTTGACCTTTGTCACACCTTATATGTTTCTTGGCTGCTAAATGCATGCCTGTACTTCTAAAGAACTTAAGGATGTCGATCTTCCATATCCATTATATGATAACATATGCCCACTTGGATTACTCTTATCAACTGAAGTTGTTTGTTTCACTCACTCTGAACATGAACACATCCGACGGGGTAAAGCGGATGGTCCCGAAATTTAGTGTCTACATGCCTCTTGGTCACTAGCGTGCGGGGGGTTGGAAGCACATTTTTGCAGCTACGTTTTCCAGGGTCTGCTGACCGTTCTGGATGAATTATTCACGTATAGATCGTTTTAATTTGCTGAACACAGGTTGGTGTGAAACACACATTGCTTATCGTTGTATGTGAACTCAGATTAATTAAGACATTGAACCACATAGTAGTTGGTAGATATTCAACCTGGGTCCACTGCAAGATGTGGATGTCAATCTCTGCGCAACTTCAAAGAATAGAGGTGATAATCTTTCACTTTTTCCCTAGAGGAGACCAACAACTTATGAGAGAATTCATGTTCATTTGAATGTAGATCTGAGCGATACGATCAAACGCTAACAAACTAGAGCCACCAAAACTTATGCAGTATAACGTAATATTAATGAATTAGTGTGTAATGTGGCGTATCCCTCATAATAAAATTACTGACTTTTTTAAGTCACAAACATTCCGTCAACGATTTTAAGCTTTCTATAGTTATGGGTTAATCTCCTCCCAAATTTGTCTAAAGTTCGTAAAAATTAATCGTTGCAAAGCCCCTGATGCATGTAGTTGAGGATATATCCTATATTCAAAAAAATCGCAATATCCAAATCTGACACGCATCATTGAATTGGAGACGATAACGTGAAACACAGCGATATCAGCAGCTTGATCTGACATCCTCTATTCCATTCTAAGCAGATAATACTTGAGGCAACAAATTAAATTCGTAATAACGCGGGAATTGATTATGACCAAGTCAATATCCCTTTGTAATATACACAACTTCAAAAAAGTGTAGTGGAGTGTGTTGTGGTCAACCCTGGGGTTGCCTTCTTCGTTGGGACTTTCATGACTTGAAGTTTGGCCCAAAATCCGTGCTAAAATTAGGAGTTTTTCTTGCAGTTATCATATTAGGCTCCGTTTCTATTCCTCAAATTTTTGCAAAAAAATCCTCAATTTTTCTCATAGGCTAATCACAGGCCTGAAATATATTTTCTTCGTCGTATCACTGAGATTTTTTCATAATTCCTAAATAGGAATTTGTCAGAGGAATTCCCTGAGCAATCAATGAATAGTTTATATCGATGTGCTAATTTTCGATGAAATTCGTTGCAACCTTTGCACGATGGCATGGAGCCCAGTCGTCATGAAGGACAAGTGGAAATTCCCTGATTTTCTATTACATTGATGGTTGGTATCGGCAAGAGGAGTCGAGTTTCAAGGATTTGAAAATACTAAGTACTGTTCACACTACCATCACAGGTGTACAATCCGTCGATACCATGCCAAGAGAAAATATCCCATATCATGACACTGCAGTACATGCTAGAATGTGTGATTTAGGCAGTTCAGATGATGGCCTTGACAAGACTTATCGAACCAGGCGCTTACTGTCTAAGAAAAAAACAATGAATTTTGGTTCGTCCGATCAGGTGCCATTCCCCTTGGTTGCCTCTAATGATAGCTAATTGAATAGTAAGCAACTGTGGCGACTGCTGGAAATTCATAAAAAGAAATAACGGTGTGAGAAGAGCCAATTACTGTGTCGGCCTGTCCGGACATCAAAGAATAACCGAATTTCAATATGTAATACCTATACAATGCTGACTTGACATAATATCATGAGAACTGATGGGATAAAAATTTTTGTTCAATATTAATTTGCATTAATAAATATGTAATGAAGATATTCGCACTTTTTCAAATTTGATGGGGTGGTCAATTTTGCTGTACAACACTGTATGTGGAAGAATGAATTTCAGCCAGGTATGATTATGCAAAGATGGCAAGACTTTTTTCCCCATAATCGACGATACTTCTACTCAATGTATAAAGCTAGCCACGAAAACACTTTCTTTCATTCAGACAAATTCCTTATATATCACTTATGATGTGGTAATCAATAATATGTGTACTATCAGTGGAAATGCATTCATTTACCACTAATTATAAAGTATCAAATTTTATCGTGGGCAAGACATTTCAGCAGCCGTGCATGTACTCGATTTTAATAGGCCTCGTGTACTCGAATGTATTCGATTTTTTCAAACAAACTATGCGGCCACCCTGACCTATTGTCAAAAAAAGTTAAGTGCCGGTGTTATGATATTCCTTCCCTCTCTAATTGTTGATCGGAAAATATAAATCAGAAAACTGCTCTTTTTTCCCCCGGAAATTGACAGGCACATAAACTCAACAAGAAGCCACAGTTTAAATACTTAAATCAATTTAGATCTTATCGTAGGTGCAATTGCAAACGTAGTAAAGTCTCCTGGAGAGCACAAGTGTCGATATCACAGTACGTCAACGTCTGTTTGAATAGAGATGTTAGGCGAAAGCACTTGGGGAATCTAAAGGTGGCAATTTAATATCAATGCTACAAGCGTGGTCCGGGAAGTTATTGTGATTGACCTTTGCATATCCACTCAGAAAATAAATAGTGAGAAAACGAATAGTGCAGTGCCTGACAATTATCCAAAGTAATCGAAATGTAATTGAGGAGAGACGGAGTCATTTCGTAATTGTAATCAGTTACTTTGAAAAATATGTAATTAGCAGTTGTATTCAACATATTTCATGAGTAATTGACACAATTCTGCTGATATACCTAGTCTCCATCACTTTTATGTCTTGATAAAAGTAGAAACACGTCTTTTCCAAATCTTTCTTCTATTTTTTTTCAACCGGTTTCAATTGACGGTCAGATAGCTGCCGTCAATCTTCGTCAGGAAGTTGTATAAGAAAAAATATTACAATTAACATCTGATGGACAATTTTCAAAATTATTTTGTAACATAGCATGCATAGTGTCAAGAGGATATAGATGCACACAAAAGAGAGGTTAGCAATTTTCATAGTGGGATGTCATAGCACTTCTCAAAGACATTATTGGTCATAGCACACCATAGGAGCTTTAGGCTCAAAAATAGGAGACCTCTGAAAAACATGTTGCATGTTCGACCCTTGTGGCCAATCCGTCATTAGTTGGCTGTTGAATTTTAGTTCTTCAATCTTTCGTTCTTTATCTTCTCCGTTTAATTGTTTAAGAATTGACACTTTCATTTCAGAGTCATTATGGTTGTGTTGCACACAGTGGAAAGATACAACTTTTGTTTCATCTTTATGATTAACATTGTATCGATGTCCATTTAATCTTTCCCTTAGAGTTCTACCTGACTCGCCAATATACAAAAAATTGCAATTATGGAATTGGATAGAATAAATTATGTTTTTTGTGTTGCATGTTGTGTTAGCTGCATTAATTTTGTATGACAATCCTGTTACTGGAGATTTGATGGAGTCTTCAGTTGATAGAATGTTGCAGGCTTTGCATCGTTTCGTGCCACACACAACAGCAATCTCACATGGATTAAATTTTTTGTGGTGGATTATCTGAAAGTTTTGATGAAACAAGAAATTGTTTTATTCTGGATGGAGGTTTCCACCAAAGCATAGTTGTTAAGTTAGTCTCACTCAGAAAATGTTTATATTTGTCAAAGATACATTTGATCTTTTCATAGGTTGAAGGATGATAAGCAACGACAAATGGGATGCATTTACTTTGCTCACTTGAAGACTTTTTAGTTGGAAACAAAATCTTTTCATCTAAACGCAAAGCCTTATTTATTTGTTGCAGGATTCGTCTGCGAGGATAACCTCTTTGAACAAGTGATTCACTAAGATCTTGTAAATAAAGTCTTGTTTTCAAAGTGTCTGAACAGATTCATCGAATCCGCAGACCTTGGGAATATGCAATCGGGATTTTATTTATATTATTCATCATCATCATCATCATCCCGTTTTACGGCCGTTTTCCCCGCTTGCGCAGGGGTTGGCCGGTCACTCCAGTCGACAGCTGCTTTCTCCAACGAACTCGATCTTTGGCATCCGCCCGCGTCAATCCAACTTCTCGCATGTCCTTCTCCACGACTTGGCTCCATGTTGTTCTTGGCCTTCCTCTCTCTCTTCTCCCAGGAACTTCGATCTCCATGCACTTCTTCACCCAATCAGCATCATCTTTCCGTAAAACATGTCCCATCCATCTTAGTCGACCTCTTCGTACCACTTCTCTCACCGAAACCAGACCCATTCGTCTCAACAGCTCATCACTCGGTGCTCGGTCTCTCAGGCTTGCTCCACACATCCATCGCACCATCTTCCGTTCAGTCCGCTCTAGTCTCACCATCTGCTCTTCTGTCATTCCCCACGTTTCACTTCCATAAACCATCACACTTCGAACACAGGCAGCATAGATCTTTCCTTTCACACGCAGCGGTATGTCCCTCTTTCCCAACAGACCCAACAGCTCTCTGAATTTGCGCCACGCACAGCGGGTCCTTGCAATCGATGCAGTGTTTGCACCTCCGTTTCCATCGATGACATCTCCGAGATAGCAAAACGATCTTACTCTGTCGATGCTGGCTCCATCTGACAACTTCAGTTCTGGTTGTTGGTTGGCGTTTCCTCCACCCTGTGCTTCGCATTTGCTACATCGGAATGTTGCAGCATGCTGGTAGCTCCGAAGGGGAACGTGCAACCCAGAGCATCGGCCGTGAATCCAGCCTTCACACTCAGTGCACTTGATCGAGTTCGTGCCTACGCCTTTTCCACAAATCGCACATGGCCATTTTCCTGATCTTTCTTCTGTGCCACAGCTTCTGCCTGATGCCATCATTTTGGTCTTTGCAATGTTAACTTTCAATCCCTTTGACTCTAAGCATTCTTTCCACCGGCATACTTTCTCTCTTAAACCATCAATGCTTTCAGCCACCAAAACCAAATCATCCGCGTATAGCATCTCCCATGGTAGACCTTCTCTGACTTCGCTTGTCAAGACTTCCATTACGGCTACAAACAAGAAAGGACTCAGCACAGAACCTTGATGCACGCCCACTCCAACATCGAATTCTTCGCTAACTCCGTGCTTCGTTTTCACAACTGTTCTCGCTCTCTCATACATTGACATCACCGCATTTACAAGACACTCCTCGACTGCCAGCTTCCTCAGAGCCCATCTAACCACCTCTCTCGGCACACGATCGAAAGCCTTTTCGAGATCTACGAAGGCATAAAACAGTTCTTTCTTCTTGTCCATATACTTTTCCTGCAGCTGTCGAACCACGAAGATAGCATCAGTCGTACCCTTGCCAGGCATGAAACCCATTTGCATGCTGTCGATGTTCACCCTTTCTCTCAGTTTTCGTTCCAATACCCGCTCAAGCACCTTCATTCCATGTTCCAGCAACTTGATCGCTCGATATGACCCACATTCAAGTGGATCACCTTTCCCTTTGTAAATAGGTATTATAGTGCTCAGGGTCCAGTCGTTTGGGATTCTTCCCGAGCTCGCGACAAGGTTACAGATGTCCGTCATCATTCTTACTCCTTTCTTTCCAGCGGCGCGTAACATCTCACTGACAACCCCCGTCGGACCAGCTGCTTTCCTCACTTTCATTTCTTCGATCGCCTTCTCAACCTCCACTTCTGTGATATACTCCATTGGGCCTTCGACCAGATCAGCAGTCACCATCCCATCCCAGACATTCTCCTCGTTCAGCAAACTCTCCATGTACAGCTTCCACCTCTTCATCACCATAGCAGGATCTACGACAACATTTCCACCTTCGTCTTTCAGACAGTTCACTCCAGTGACATCTCTGCTCTCTTTCACCAACTGCTTTGCAATCCTGAATACCTGTCGTTGTCCTTCGGTTGTATGCAGCTGTTCTGTGATGTTGCTTCTCTCTTGATGTTGTGCGCGCGCCACGGATCTTTTTGCTTCCTTCTTTGCAGCCACGTACGCAAGATGCATTGATTCTTCATCAGTCGTGCCTTTCGCCTGACACCAAGCCTTGAACTTTGCTCTCTTGTCGTTTATCATCTCTTCAACTTCTTTGTTCCACCACCAGGTCTCCCTATGTCTTTTGGGTGCTCTTGTCCATCCACACACCTGGTCCCCCGCTTTCAACAGGGTTTCTCGCGCCTTCTGCCATGCAGTGTCTGTGTCGATACAGTCCCATGTGTCCATATTCACGCATTGTTCGAACTTTCTTCTTACTTCATCATCCTTTAATTTCCATATCTTCATCTTAGGTTGAAATCCTCCATGCTTCTTCTTCACCGCTCCTTCCATCATTAGATCGACACATATAAGGCGATGTTGTGCCACTGCTTCCTCCCCAGGAAAGGCCTACGCGTCTTTCAGGAACTTTATGTCCCTGCTTCGTATCAGCAGGTAATCCACTGTAGTAGATGTACCACCCGAAGAGTAGGTCTTCAGCTTCTCATTGGACTTTTCGAAGTGAGTATTGCAAACGATCATTTCCATAGACTCAGCGCATTCTAGGATTCTTTCGCCTTCACCATTTCTCTCTCCAAATCCATGCCCGCCGTGCACACCTTCATACCCATCGCAGGCTTTTCCAACGTGCCCATTCAGATCACCACCAAAAACTATCATCTCTGTTCTATTCAATCCAATCAACACATCTTGCACTCTGTCCCAGAACTCATCCTTTTCTTCAGTACTTCTACCGACTTGTGGCGCATAGCTAGAGATCACATTAACCAAGCACTTTCCGATCACCAGCTTTACCAACATAAGTCTTTCACTGTAGCGTTCAACAGCAACGACTTTGTCAACAAGCTCTTCAGATAGGAGAACACCAACCCCGTGCTGTCCATCAGCCCGTCCTTGCCAAAAGAATTTATACTTGCAGGATCGCCCCTTCAGCAGCCTCGCACTTGCACCCCTCCAACGCGTTTCCTGCACACAACAGACATCAATCTTCCGTCTCGCCAGTGTTTCAACGACTTCTGCAGACCTTCCAGACATGCTTCCAACATTCCACGAACCAAAACGTACAAACCGGGCTTTGTTCCGGACCTCAGGCGTGCAGCAATCATTTTTGGGAGTAAACCCGCCGTCACATCGCCCGGGTCCCTCATCTTGAGTTTTAACGAGAGGAGAAGAGGACCCCCACAGGGTACTTCGGGCTGTACCTCGCCCATGCTTTGCAACTGTCATATTGAAGATTTGAATGAAGCCCGGTTTTACGGCCGGATGCCCTTCCTGACGCCAACCTTGTAAGGATATTCTACACCTCGGTGCAGAACCATGAAGCAGTACAAACTTGCCGGTGGATGCCACCAGACGCAGAGGTTTGACTGACTAGGTCGCCGCCAGTTACTGGACAGTCGCTTCCTGGATTTGTTGGGGGGTGAGTCGGGGGTTCAAGCTAGTGAGAAAATGATGTGCGTGGCTCTTTGATCTTCGTCGCCGTTGGTCTTCACCTTGGTTATTTAGACCAAGGCTCTTCTGGGCTTAAACCGGCCCGACTCGGTGGGTTGTTTGGTTACTATCGGAGTAATCCAGGGGGCGAGACCTGCAACCGATAGCATCCAGGGGGCACGACCTACAAGCGCCACCAAGCAGGTAGTCCGAAAGGGGGTCGACACCTGGACCTTATGGACACGTGGACGTGACAACCCAGCCCCCCAGCTTTATTTATATTATTATATTATATTTTTCAAAAATGAATAATCACTTTTATGTCTTGATGGAATCTCTGCCCCTGCTCATCATTCATTGATTTCAGATTCTCATTAAACCGATCCATATGCTAGAATATGTAGTGCGCAGGCCTGGGAATTCTAAACGTCTCAGCGGTTTCTTTGCAGTCTCCCTTTTTGCTAAATATAAGGTTCTGTAGTATCTGGTTTGTAGGTTTGTATAAGGTTCTGTAGAAGACGGAAATTGCTTTTATTAAGCACATTCTTATATCAGTTAGATACAGAGAATAAAATATTGTCTTGTAACTTGAGAGAAGCGGAATATTATAATTGCTCTCTGAGAAAGCGATGGGGGCACACTGAGGACATGATGGGGCCCCACCACGTGATAGGCACCATCCTGAGAAGATAATGAGACCCCAATCTGATAACGTGGTGGGCCCCTCTCTGAGATGATAGAGTAAAAAAGAGATAAAAATATGAATATCTTCCATGATTGCGCATTATCTATTAAGCAGCGCAGCAGTTAAAATATTAAAGTGAAGACTGAATTTGCTTGATAGAAGCAGCAGCAGTAACGTGACGGCATCAATAATGACAGCAAGTAAACGTCACGTCATACATGTCTTGTTCTAATTCGCTCCATTTTTTTTGCTTAACTCCTGTTCGGTTTATTCACCTAACATTGGCTGCGGCTCAGCCGTGTCACAACGAGCCGGTATCTCAGGTGTACTCGCAACGAATTGCCGAAAATAGTCTGTGGATAAACGAATAAGACTCGAACCAGAATTTCGGGGAACTTAAGACTATTTTAACGTACGTTATCGGGATAGACGCAATGTCAATTTATAGGCAGAACCTGCACTGTGGCCTTGTGGTAGAGTGTTCGCTCTACGTGCGGGAGGCCTACATGTAGGCTGAAACCGTGGTCGGGTCAAACCATATCAGACAACGTATATGTTTTAAAATTTGTGTCACTGTGCACAAGATTCTTCAGGGCTCTTGTCCATCCTATTTGGCAGATTTCTTATCCGCA
This sequence comes from Prostheceraeus crozeri, assembly GCA_907163375.1. NCBI lineage: Eukaryota > Metazoa > Platyhelminthes > Polycladida > Euryleptidae > Prostheceraeus > Prostheceraeus crozeri. The sequence continues at coordinate 26,920 of CAJQUW010001501.1, read as the reverse complement.
TATGTTCCTAAGCGATCGTTGCGTTCATCTGATGATGACCGAATTCTGGAGTCTCGTAATTATCGGACTCGCTTTGGAAGAAGATCATTTTCCAATGCTGCACCTGTATTTGGAATTCCTTTCCAAGAGACGTGAGGAACTCTGCATCCCTACACTCATGAAGGATCCTTGAAGACACACTTTATTTCTTGCAATCACTGACGTTTTCATATTTTTTGTGTACATGTTATGTTGTATAATTTTGTTTCGCCATGAGCTCACCAAGCAATGGCGCTCTAAAGCGAAGCATAAATTCGCAGTTCAACTAACCAATAACACTTATAAATGTCAAAAATATTATTAAAAACACAACATTGTAAAATGTGCGACCATTCATCATCTAAATTGAATTTTCCCTGTGACATCTCATTCACATATGTTTGTGTCGACTGTAAGAATGACTGAACTGAGCAATCTTTCCTATTAAAGTTGATGTAGATTCACTATTACATCATATAGGCCTACATTACGCATATTATTTTTGCCTCTCGGGCGAGGAATCTAGCAATGGAAGAAACAGCGATTTTTTGCTTGTACACTCACTAAAAGGCACACAAGCACAAGTTTTTATTGGAAACAGTCCGTTCATATCTTTGTCAAAGATTTACATAACACAATTAATCCAGCTCAATTGGAACATAAATGGAGTGAATTTATCTCGATGAGGATTACTTGTCCCGTCAAGCCTCTAGAATTCATGAAATTGACTGTACTCCGTTTACCGTCATACCTTCTAAACTTGAAAGATAGTGATGTCAGATTTGTTTAGGCAAATGCTGCTGATTATTATGCCAACAAAATTGTGAATGTTTAGTCTATGGTAGAATGATGTAAAATGAAGTAAAAAGCAATTGTGTCAGCAACCCAATTTTTATTTCAGTGATGGACGATTATCAGCATCTCAATGGCTGGACATCATTCGCTTCTTCATTATCCTTCCAACCATATCAATTTTTTATTATTTAGATACATCAGTTCTCAATTCCTCAGTACTTTATCATCTTATTCGTACACAGACTTTCGTCAAGCTCTATTTTCTCTACAACATGATCGACATTTGCGATCGTCTCTTCTCTTCTGTTGGACAGGATCTATTCGACGCCATAATATATTACGTAGCGGTGCAGAAAACGGCAAAATATTCTACTTACGCATTCATGGTCTACGCTGCATCGTTACTTGTACAAGGTGAGGATGGAAATTCTGATTAAATCTATGTTTGTGGTGTGAATGCTGAATGTCGTTTTCCTCTAAACAACTTCAAAAGTAAATATATTGTGACGAAAAAGTCGCTGTCTGACGTCCTATGTTTTCTGTATATACTCCTGTATTGGGCAGTAATCTATGTGATTCCCATATATTGTCGTGGTCATGAATATAAAATGCTGAACAACTTTCACTGCTGAACCGATTATCTGTTGCTAGGTTAATTCACTGTCCAGGGGAGAACCCCACTAATAACACCATTCAAATAACTTTAAATTCAGATACTACAAAGCAGCCTTCCTCAAGTAAATATGAAACTTTGGAATTAAACAGCTCAAAATTGTCACCCATATCACTGTCAGAGTATTCAAAGACCGGAGAGCTGATCGCAATTAATATCGTCTTCGATCTTAGACACATTATTACATGATACCGACTCAAACGTCCGATCTAGTTTTCTGCCGGCAGCTTGCGAGTCGGCTGGATGGATAGAAATCGGTAAACGATGATTTCAATAATCGTTTGTATCTAGGTCTTCAAAATGATCTGCGTAAATTCGTGCTTGTGATGTCGATTGAAATTCTAGCATTTGTAAACACGCATCCGTCAATTTCTTTCCTTTTCCGAAGGGGTTGAGCATCCAAATACAGAACACTGCGCATTTTCACGATCGATGTTAAATTTGATGAAAGCTTCATTCAGGTCATGACGAATTTGTATTGCTCCATTCCCACGCTACTGTGAGCGGGAAACCGACAGCAGCCAATCGGCCAGTTTGCGTCATCACCGCGCAGTCAATGATGACTCACGGGTGAGCGACAATGTTATTGTAAAAACGAGATAGCAGTTTGTGATCAGGTTGACCTAAGCTTTCATTTCAGACGAACTTGTAAAATGATGGAATTCTCCCTTAATGTAATCTAGATGGAGTAAATTCATGGCAGGGATAAACGTATGCTATGTTACTAGGACTCCTTGAAAACAAAATATCACTCCCCTTGCTGATCTCCTCCAAATTATCTCGGCCTACTTCAGAAGAAATGATATATTTGTCCAAGGTGTCAAAAATGCCAAATGATGGATTATTTGCATTTGAATATGTACAAGGAAAGTAGTATGATATGAAGGGTGAATTGTCATTAGAATCAAATTTTTCACGATTCCAGCTGAAAAATTCTCCCGACTTTCCTCCTATCTCATCAGCAGTGAAGAATTGTAGGGTGAAAATACCCAAAAACGCTGACATATCGGGCGGGATAATTTGCAATCGAAATTTGGACATTGGAGCTGAATCTAGACAAATATCGACTCGAATTTTCACTGGATTCGATTATTTTTAGTCCATTTTTTCACTCATAACTCTCACTGTATTCGTACGCGTCTTTGGGTTGATTTTCACACAGTTTTGTCAATTTTCACGAATTTATATGTAAGTTCTGACCGGTGTATGCACCAAGGTCTGTCTGATTTCCGTCCCGAATTCAAGTTATGGCTTGTTCATATGCTCGGATTTTCATCCAATTTCTGGCCATCATGGTTGGCTCAAATCTTCAGTCATTTGTTGAATCGATTAATAATTTGGCGAGCAGATAAAATTCAAAGCGAATTAAATTCTGGTGAGAAATAAAAAAGAAAAATTCGAGTATATGAGTAAAACTTAAGGGTCGGTCAATCAAGTTAAAAATTGTGGATCGCGTCAAAAGAAGAATTTTCGGGTAAGAATTCTCATAATTGATTCTCACTAAGAGCAGCAAAAAGAAATCATGGCCGGCTAAAAAGTCAGTCAAATTTTAAACTGAAAAACCTTTTATTGTGAGCATAGGCACTCCATCTCTTTGGAAGGCATGTTTGGCGTACTATGGAGTAACACCTATTACGTTGTTCTCAGCAACTTTTCGCCTACTTTCATTTTCTATATATAAAATGAAAACGAGGGTTTGATCCTGCCAATATATGAAACGAGGGTTTGATCCTGCCAATTGACAGAGTCGCGTAAGTGGCTGGTAGCTCAGTTGGTTAGAGCACAGGTCTAGTTAACCTTGGTCGTAGGTTCGAATCCTACCAGCCGCACATCTTTTGCATGGCAATCTGATCTATCGTGTATTTAATCTCATTGTCGTCAATTGCATTCACGACAAGGTTTAAGATGCTTTGGTGGACAATCGATCCCCGCTACTTGCCTTAATGTCGTCGGTCACAATTGTGACGTGTTACTTATTCATTGATTATTATTGCCTTGACAACTGATGTGTGGTGGTGAGGGTTTGATCCTGCCAATTGACAGAGTCGCGTAAGTGGCTGGTAGCTCAGTTGGTTGGAGCACAGGTCCATGAAAATAATGCTCAGTTGTTGATAGATTGTTAAGTAATGTGAAGGAAACTAAGGTGGAATTCTGTAAAAATCTGTGTATCAGAAATATTCATGCGGTCCAATTTGGTACAATGTTATGTGGGGTGGCAAAGTTGCTTCAATTTGGGTGAATTTGTGTTCGAGGCTAATTTCCAGAAAATATAAATCACACTAAATTCGGAAAGAATCTTTCGCAATTCCAGTGTAAAAATTTGGCAATTTCACCCGATTCATTTATTCAGGCTAAAATCATGTTGCAATATCGGTTTTTCACACAAATATTGAGCGACTGTTTTCGGGGAATATGATTGGCATGTTCGGAATAAAATCAGTGTCATAGTCCCATAATAATTTGCATTACAAATGTTGATCATATGCATGATTTGTATTTAGAGAGTATTTCATAGAATAGTCCCTGATTGCGAAAAGAAGATTTCTGAACTGAAATCAGGAGATGTCGTTAAAGTTAGATGTCCTAGGGCACCTAAAATTTCAAAATCTTCATTCACAATTCAATGTTTTTCAAAAGTCGCACTCTATGTCTCCTCTTGTGGTACCATTCTGTTATAGTGAAAGCTGTGCATTTTACGTTAACCCGATATCTCCCATATTTTTTTATTCATTGATTTTCGTAATTTTTCTTCATCAAGTAGCCTTTTCCATCTTTGAAGAGCGTATAGAAATCCGATTTTTACAATATCATTCAATTTATTCAAAATTCAAATTTATCGACTTGAGCAGACACGTAAAAATTGACACACGACTTTTAAAATGTTGAGGAATACCGATCATTGGAATCCATTACTGATGAAAAGTCGAAGAATATTCCAAGTACAGGTACAAGTCAACGTTGCAGAGGGTAGGCCTACGTTCCCGACGTAAATGCTTCCTATAAAAGTCGCATCTTCTTTGTTGCTAACCAATTGTTGAAATAAGGAAATAGTTGCCAGCTGATGAATGCCGGCATATAATGTGTTGGGACTACGTTGAGGACGACTGGGCTGCCTGGGAAGTGTGCTTCATTGCAAGAGGTAATTAAACAATCTCTCCTTCGTAAATTTCATCTTCATTTTCGTCGTTGCATGCAATACGTATAGCAAGAGCGTTGGCAAAGTCATCTTGGGTCATCAATGCTAAATCTACCATTTCAATCAATTGAAAAGAGCGCTGATGATCTAAGATTTCGTCGGAGGCTATCTTTCTCTTGGTGTACTTTCCCAGGTTCAAAACAGCAAATTGAGAGCCGCTGTAGTGTTATGGTACGAGATGAATCTGGGGCAAGATAACTTCGAGTGTTATGAAAGCCTTCTCTCCCAGAAATGGCAAATTTTGATGCTGAATTTGAAATTCGCGAAGCATAACAAAGCGTGTCATTCAATGAGTATGATACGCTATCTGTAAGTGTACACTGTACACTGTACATGCATTATCAAGATAATCTAATACATCTCCGGCAAAATCACGCTAAAAGTGACAAGACAGCGTGGTGAGTATCTTGACGTGCAATTCAGATTATCTTATGTCTGGTCAGTGGTAATGTTATTTCAATCATTGCAGAAGTGCTTCTTCAATGAGAGATAAATTACGCGTGAAGCACTGATCATAAGAAAGTGTGCTAGACATCTTAACGAGCAATCCAACCTGTCAGACTATGACCTGTGAGATTCTTGTCGGCTTGAATTTCACCGCAAGCGTCCCTGGGTCGAGTGTAGTCGACTCGATGCGTTCCAATGCTTGATTCAGTGAGGTAATTCACTCGGCTCAGAGTACAATTATACGTTTGCATCACAGAGAAGGTCAGACGCTGATAGGAAGTGATTTTCACACATCTAAGATATGTGTGTTCTCCGTGGCACAGTGGTTAAGTGCTTGGCCTAGCGATCTTTTTTTGGTCCAGAGGTCGAGCCCCGAAGGTGTCATTGGAAAGTCGGCAGGAAGGGCATCCAGACTGAAAGTACTACAGCGCTCCATAAGTTTGACTATATGTCAACACCGTCCAAGCTACAAGTATGGGAAGTAGTGAAGTAAAAGCTTCATTTTTTCTTCATCTAAGGGAAAGAAATCCTAATTTTCATGAATTGTGTCAAAAATGACGTTTATCAATCTACTAGAGAAGTTCGTTCAATTATTTCTTGTACCTATTGATTTATCTTTCTCAAGTCATCGATTGATATATGAACTGCTTGGCATTGACATTACATGACATCAATCAAAAATGAATGGATTACTTTAGATTCGAGATAAAATCGCAGATTCAATATCGCTACTATAATTTAGTAAATGAGTAATTAGCAAGCGTGTTAAGCTTTTTACTTTTCGAATCACGTTAACATTCTGCAAAAAATTTTCTATGATCAATAGTCTGTTACGAAAAAGTTTGCTATCTTTTATGTGTTGAGCTATGTCATGTGCTTGTCTGATTTTCATTTCGTCTAAATAAACATTTACTTATTTACTTAATTACAATTTACGGTATGATTGAAAATCCTATTCGTAGCGTGATAAACTTCTTTTGATTTCAGCTCTGCACTGCGCACTAACCATGCTTCAGTACACAATCCTTCTCGTGGCGTTCAACTCCCACAATAAAGTACTCCTTGTTCTCATGCTATCCAATAATGTAAGTGCATTAGAAAATAGAAAATAATTTGTTTAATTCTAAAGCACTTAAAGTATAATTGTTGTTATAAGTATTGCTATTTTAAAACTCGAACACTGCTCAGTAGTTTGACAATCCCATGATTCCATGAAATTCGCAGGAAATTTCCTGGTGTGATATCAATTTTGCCTAGTTGCCTAAATTGTGTGGTGACCGACAATATTATTGAATGCACTTGCTTGAAAAACTTGCTTTTGTTTCATAGATTTCATGCATGACATAGTGATCTTCCTACGTATAAATCAATGGACATTTTTTGCGTAATGTAGTCAAGAAATAATTTATTGTTCGGGTAATTTTGCAATTGCTGTATTCATTGCTGATGAAAAGAAAATTTGAATAAACACTGAATATTCAGGATGAAAATGCCTTGGTTTGACATTGTAGAGTATGTTCTGGGAAGAACCAAGTAGGCTGATGTTCAGTTCAAAATTATTATTTTTCTTAAGGTGACATATTTCGATCTATTCTCATAGATTATAGTCGGACAGGTGAATCATAGCTGAAGTAAACAAGAAATTCAAACATGTAAACGAAGTAACATAGAATTGATACTACCGGCAAGCAAAGGCAAAGTCTATAGCTAGGACAGAGATAATATAGAACAACTGAAGCAGATTGTACTGGATTACAATTTACCGGTAGTAGAGCATAAACTCTAATCTGACAGGAATGTAAACAAATTTAGCAAATTTAAATGAAAAGGAAGTCACTGAATTGTTCAAGCTCTCTTCTGTTATTTATTTCTGGTTTGAGTTTTTTAATATAATTGACTTCTCTCAGACGTAAGTTGGTTCTGTCATAGTCGCTTGATATTATGCTGGTTTCAAGAATGTTGCTGTTACATATTTTAAGATGCTCATTCATCGTAGAGTTTTTATTAGTGTTGTGCTCTCTGCATCGTATGTGCAAGGGTCGGATTTTACTACACATGAAGTTTTTCTGGCAAGCAGTACAACTCATTTTGTACAAATTTATACACAACATTCCTCCTATGACATATTTTTTGTATCATTAATTGAATAATTTTGGAGTGTTTCTTGAATTGTCGGCGTAGAGTTTTAGTTTTACGTACTATACGCACATTCATTTTTTCTTTTCGAAAGATAGATTTTATTTCTTTGTCAATTTTATCAGATACAAAAGAAAAACGGAAGAAAAGTGTATCATCGATTTTGATTTTCTCATTCTTCTTTTCCGCATTTTTATGATAGGATTTTGAAATGATTTCATCAGGGTATCCAGTCCATTCAACTCAACAAAAAATTTGACCATACATTGAAATTTACCTGCAATTTGAATGTCATCTATGGTATTATCAGAGTTTGGAAACAAACGTTTCGAGTTTATTAATTCCTTATGTAGATTGGACTGTAACTTTCAATCTACGAGTACATGATCACAAACACCAGCTCATGCAATGACAGACATCTGTGTAGAATACAATCGCTCCATTTTTGAAAGCAGTCGGTTTGTGATATTGTGCGTGCTTACGAGCCCTTAATTCACGTCGGCATTGGATTGTCGTGCTTCACGACGGTTGGAAACTTGTAACATTCCAAAGAGAAATACAATGAAAAAGAGCGGTGCCGGTACAGTAAATTGAAGTATTGTATTTCCTCTCAGAAACGCCGCGGCGCTTATTTAAAATCACCTTTTACGTGCGGCTTTTATTAAATGGTGCGCTTTTCTACTTACGAAATTTTTCAAATTTTGAATGGCAACAATTACAAGCATATGACCGTTGCGGAAAAGTATTGATATGAACTTAAAACGCATCTAGCATTCTTGCTGCATTGCCATTTTTTTAATTGCCCACAAAGCGCGGTGGTTTTCGATGCTGACTGAACGTAATGTGGAACTAATTTCTTGGAAATACTAGGGCTTGTATCGTCGTTTATCTCCCATGGACACCTTGGAAGTTGGGGCTCATGCAAAGCTTGAGCGTGATGAGTCAGGACTCGACGATACATGAAGCTCTATAAGCTACCGTTCAGCATAAGCTTGTGATGTCAACGGCAATATTAAATAGGATCAATTGCCTGGAGTGTGAGGTTAACTGTGATACTTTTGTTACATAACTACTTATATTGCAATTTAGACTTCAAGCAGTGCAATAGCCTATCATTAAGAATTCGTGACACTTGATAACTACATCCTTGTTTTTTAATTCGATATCTATATATATATATATATGGGCAATTCCATACTTTTTCACATCAAAATTTCCCTAAAAGTCCGAATCTAATGTTGAATTTCACGTCTAAAGTCGATTTATAGCTGAAAGTTTAAAGATTTGTTCAAAATTCCATTTTTTTGAATTTACACTATTTTTTACGTGATTATGAATTTTTTTGCAGAAGAGAGTTAATTATTTTTCTTTTGAACAGTAATACTTTTAAATCAGATCAAAAATGATAGAAAGATCTGCATAGATTCATTCTATCATTGATTTTTTTGCTGAGAAATTTTACATTGTATAACACAAGTAGCGCTATTACGCTTCAGAGCGATTATTCAATCTGTAGGATTATCTATTAAGCCAAATGTGGCATGATCTCATATCGTAAGCTAGCATCGGTCACTTACTATAGAACATCTGTGAAATTGATTTTCACTTCCAACATAAATGCTACATGGAATGTAACGTTATTACGTTTCAAGTGTAAATTAATAATTAATTTTTTTAAAAATTGATTGATTTGAAAACCATACTCTTATGCACATTGTGATAAAAAAATCTGATAAAACAGCCTGAATACTGCCAGTCGCGTATTATCTCAAAGTAATCAGAAGCTTTTCTTTCTCTCGACAGACCCCAAGTCTTCTTCCCTGTACTATTCCTAGTACGTTGTCTAATTCCATGTACGGTGCCATGAGATCCTCAAAACAACTCCTTAGTCTTTCATGCATTTCTCCTAAGTCACATGCATGTCACATGTCGTGAATACAATACAATACTATACTCTATAGCGGGTTCTGTAAATAACGTCGCTGTAAAATAATTGAAGGTTAACTCGACTTCGAAGGGATTGTCTTCGCTGTCCGCCGACACTGTCGTAGACGGCAAAGCATCGAAGGCATCCATGATCAATGCTGGCAGTCGAGTTTCTTACAATTGAATTGATTTGCTACTGGAATTTCCAGTATCAGTGAATTCCATTGTTATAACTCCGATCGGTAGTAGGCGCATGACGTCACCGTAATTAGTATCAGTGTTGAGAAACAAGTCGATAACAAATTCAGTCGTAAAGCTTGTCGTAAAATCTGCATTGTAAAAAGCCGGTCGCTAAGCTGGTAGTAAAGCTTGTAAACTACGACCAGATTGAGCAACATCACTTTAAGTCAGTAGTAAATTTACGTCGAAAGTAGAGTTACGACCGAATTGAGCAACATACCCAATATTTGGCAAGTTTTCGATTATATCATGCTATTCATGGCTACAATGTATGCTTTTTTAAGTGTAACAAGCTTATGTAACTATTTAAGTTCTTCAGGATCCATTTCTGACATCTGGTCCAGTGGCATCTAGTTCAGTGGGAATCCAACATCTCAAACTTATTACAGTGTGTAGTCCAAGTAGTAGCGAAAAGCAATAGAGTAAAATTAAAAGAAAGCAATTGCGTAAATTTTGCTCAGGTGAAGCGAACCGATTCGAAACTCGAAGCTTCTCAGGTCCCTTTTTAGGCTAAATTTGGTCCACCCTGGTAGCAATACTCCGATTAAACACATAAGTTAGCTGTCAATCAGTTGCATGCCATCATCATATTCAAGTTTCCAGCAGGATACTCAGTTCAATTGCAACCAATGCGAGATCTTATTAGTAAATGAATTTAATGGTTATTTTATTATTTTAGTTTGGTGAATTGAAGAGTACTGTCTTCAAACGTTTCTCAACCAATAATCTCTTCCAAATGTCGTGTGCGGATGTGCGAGAACGATTCCAGTATATTCTCCTTCTACTACTCGTGTTGGTACGTGTTATGGAAGCATACGATTGGCGCACTGAACAACTCAGCATTTTTCTTCAAGATTCAGTATTCATTCTCCTGATCGAAGTCTTGATTGACTGGATCAAACAAAGTTTCATTACCAAATTCAATGACATTTCTCATCACGTGTACGCCGAGTATAGTCGCAGTTTGGCTTACGACCTGCTACATCTTGGGCCTGGTCAAAAGAGGGAGCATTTTGATCACATTTGCCGGCGGATGGGCCTTACTCCAGTCCCCATGGCTTGCATTTTCACTAGCGTACTGCTAAAAACTGTTCCATGGAGATATTATCATCTGCTTTCACTCCTACCAATGTAAGTTGTATGGCTCCACCGTTGTGTGTGACAATCTGAGTCGCATTTTTGGGTATACATGTATTTTTCCTCGTAATCATTTTTCATGATAAACATTTGTAAACTCAGTAGAAGTAGATGTATATTGAATTAGTGGTCATGTCTCTCAAACTTTTGATACATGATTCACTGCTATGCGTGGATCATCGTTTTAAGAACCACCCACTTAGTATTAAGTTCATTCGACCATCCTCATAACAATTAACATAGGAGTTACGTGCAGATTAGACCGGATAGGTCAGATGTAATTTATCATGCGACTACAACTCGATGTTCTCACAGAATGATCATTTACTCTGATGTTCCTACCGATGTTCATTTATTTCTGAATTGCCCGTCGGGCAAGCAGCAGAGGACTGCAAAATGCATATGTTGCATAGATATCGTAAGAAAAAATCAGTGACTTTTATATGAAAAAAATAAAAGTCTCATATTGAATATAATATAATACATAGACTTATAGCTTTTGATATACCCTTAATATACGGGGTTCCTGTATTAAATATCTAGATGTATACCGCTATTAATATATATGAAGGGTAATAGAATTTTGTATGAGATGCCAATACATAAACCGGCACTTATGTCTTCAATCTTGTATTCTCTGCCATCGCTAAAGCAAAATTCGCTGTGTTTTCCTCTGCCCATTTGTTAAAGTTTGTAAGCGATATTCAGTTTCATCGTCCACATACATATACTAGGCCTAGATCTCATTCTCTTTGTCTTCTTTCCTGCTGAACTTACTCATTCCTGGAAATAAAGAATTAAGCTTAATCCTCATATCTAAAGGACGGAATGGACTATGGGAAAAAATTGGCACATTGTTCAAGGGTTGTGTGAGGCGGGATGCCACAAGTACACGAGTCAAGTAGAATGGGATCAAATTCATTATGACATATAATTCATTTTCAAACATGATTTTTTCAATGTAAATTATTACGGACCTATAGAAAGGTATCTCGATCAAAAGCCGTTTGTTCACAAATTGCGGTTAAGACAAGTGATGCACGGGAATGCGATCAGGACGTTTCATGATCTGTGAAAGATTAGAAAGTACGATTAATTCATTGAATTAATGTTTTTTCACCGAATTTGAAATCATAGAAGTTAACGTCTAATTGATGATTTAATAAAAGAAGTGAATTTCGAATTATGAAAGCCTGAAAAGTGGAAATTGGTGCATCTCTGAAAGCTACCATAAAAGCTTGACTTTCAATTATTTTTTCTTGGTCAGATAATAACCAAAAAATCGATGTCAAGAAAATCAGACATTTATGAAGAGAATTTTGAGGAATTTTATCATTTCGGAGTAGTCAAATATATTACATCAGCCATTGTTATAAAATAGCTAGCATTAGCTAGAAAATAGCTAGCATTATCTCCTGGCACTACATAGTGATTATTTTCAGTTACTGCTCACCTTTCTCTTCAATTGCGTGAAGCAAGTTGAAAGTATTTTGCTTGAAGTATTCAGGAATGCTTGCATGTATCACTAGCACTTTTCCTCAATATTCTGAAGGATGTATAAGATCTGATTTTCGACGATTGTGTAACCGTGTTTTCGCCAACTGTATTCTCTCCCATAGTCAATCCCGAAATCGTCTTATGAAGCCCTTCCCCTCAGTGATTACCCGTAATTGTTGCACGATCCCAAACGGGCTTTCTATCGGAAAATGTTTTTAATGAACAATGTCATGCCAACGATTCTCCTCTTTAGCAGCTTTATATTTAGTTTTCCTTTAAGTTAAAGAGTTAACGACATAATGTTGTACGACAGGATAATACCGGTCTATGTTGCATTGCAAAAGGACTGTATGTCGATAAGATGTGACTTAACTAAATGAGCGACTAAGTTTCTCTTGTTATTGAAGACGATCATTCCTTTTACTTTCAGACTGGGGGTCTTAAAAGCCGGATGCCATCTACTACTTCTGCATCAATCATACTCCAAGGTTCATTCATACGAACTTGAACAGCACAGGACCTGTCGGTCAGCACACAACTCGCAGTCTGAACAGTTGCGACCTAGTCGCCGTTTACATCGACGAACGCGCAGTCAGTTGGATTTGCCACTCCGTCGAGATCGCTGCAATTCTCTCCTCCATTCCGAGACCTCAACTACTCTATTGGATGCGTCTTTTCGATGTAGCGATTCTGAGAGTGATTGCCCGGCTCAGTTACTCATCAATCCTAACACGAAAGATGTCTACGATGAATCCGGCGACGGTGAATGTTTAGGCTCCATTATGGTCCAAGTTAAGAGGAGCAAAAGTTTAAGTGAAGTGCAGTCAGTAACTGGATTGATTGGAGACGAAGGGTATAGCCAGGAAAACGAGTGTGAACTGAGATGTCGAGCCAGAACTTCGTCTAATCAAACTGAGGCTGAGTGTGAGGGGGACAGGGGAGTGGGGAACGTATCTGGTGGGAAAGACGGAGATGCCGGATCAGGAGCAGGGAGTTCCGGGGACGGAAGTGTAGCAAATCCGCATTCTCCGATGCCGTTATCCAATGTGGAACGATATTCTATGTGTAACAGTCAAATTGTATGATGTGTTATTGTTAAGAGATCGACTGGAGCGGTCACAACGGTACTGAGAACTGCATTTGTTGGGGTTATCTTGAAGAAATACAGATCGATATTTTGTACAATGAAGTTTTGATTTAGATGCTGATGAATAACACTTGCCAGCGAGTATTCAATGAAAATAACAAGATGCAAACCCAAAAGTGATGCGAATAGTGGTAATGTTCTGCTAGTTGCGCAGGGCTGCCAACTAAACTCGGTCGGAGCGTCCCGATATTTCACCAAAAAATCGCCTGTCCCGATTTTTTGCCCTCAAAATTATTGAAAGTTACCTGTCTCGATTTTCGGATTTTGAAATTTCGCAGTTAGATGCTGTGGTCAGAATTTCTTATATACACTGTAGTCGCGTGCATAGGCTTCCTGTTTTCCTGCACTGATATATATGCATATATACAGTCGATTTCTTTTTGGAAAAAATGAGTGTAGCAACTTAAAGAAACGCTCTATTTGTGCAAACTCAAGGAATCGTCCAACTCGACACCATACGACCAAACTTAAGATTGTTTGATTTAAATTCATATTTTCGCATGTTATTTTACCAATTGTTTCTTATTTCTCATTATTCTCCAATTACATTTTCCCCAATAAAGCCTGATACATGATACCTGACGATCGAGTTATGCGATCTTTTTTTGTATTCATACTGTATTAAATCTGAAATTCCCGATGAATCGCGTAATTTTTTTCTTGCGCTTTTTGCATTTTTTTTTCTGTTGACAAAATAGTAATTTTTTATCTTTGTACGATAAAATAGTTTTCTATTAAATCGATTTGAGAGGTGACGAATTAGATGTAGGCCTACATATAGCCTAGGTCTACTTTTCTTGTCATAATTTCGGTATAGTTATTGCGCGTTTTAAGTCTACGAAATATAAGAATTATCGTCATGCTAGGTCCAACAAAACAGATAAAGGACAAAACGTAAATCCAAATGCTTCGCGCATAATAAAATGGAAGAAAAAGGTATGATATTTGTGTCCTGATTTTCTGTATGGGCGTCTCAATTTTTAGACGACAGGGGTTGGCAGCCCTATTTGCTAGTGATTGAAAAAGGTTAATGGCTTCTCAAACCGGTTGAAGACCTTTTGTAACTTATCATTATAGAAATGAGAAGGCGCGCGTTGAGCTCTTTCAACTAGGGGAGGGTGGCACATAGAATATGCTTTTGAACTTTTCTCGATAGTTCGAATACACTAATTCAATGAGCCGAAATCAAACTCGGATGAAAAGTTAAGGACATGCTAATTAAGTAATCTCGAATTGTTAAACGTATCTGTGACATCGACATCTCCTCTTAAGATTTTTACCAAAGTGGTTCAATGTGCCCCATGGGTGGACCCATTAATTGAACCACCCAGTGAGGCACATAATTTGAACCACATTTGCTTATTGCTCTCTTATGCAACTTTATTGTACTTTATGTAGCCTATTTGATCTGTAGCTCGACAGATGAATAATCAAAATCAAGCAGGAAAATTCATGGATTAAGATTTTATTGGCAAAAATAATAGCAAATGTTTGATGTGAAAAACAAAGGTCAATTTCTGAAAGTAAAATATGTTCATAGAACAGCAGTTCTAAGATTAATAGCATTATAGAAGAACCTGGAGCATTAGTGCTGAATGTATTGATATACAATTACATCTACCATTTGTGATCATCAGCAATTTAAGCATGCGTAGGCATTACGTATTACATAGACATGAGTAGGCCTAAGCAAAAAAGCTGAAAATTATCAAAAACCAAAACAAGATGCATTAACGTTTCAATTTCTGTTTGACCAGCAAAGGTGTCAATGTGTCTATGTTTCAGATTCATAGCCACATCATTTTGATTGAAATTATCATTGATTTATATCAATTAATTGTTTCAGTTTTTATTCTTCGTTATGCTGGCCTGGACGTGTTTCGTTTTCGAAAAGAGTTATATCGCACAAAGACGAATACCATAAATGCTCAACGAATTGTCAATTTAATTGCGTTGCAGACCAATTTGTAGCATAATCACATGTGAAATTTAGTAACTTCTTTCACTCAATGAAAGAAAATTTGAGCATCGATGAAGCACTGCACTGTGAACCATGTTCAAAGTGCCCCATCGTGAGTGGATGTGCCCCATATCGTCAACATTTCAAAAACGTGCTCTTGTGCAAAAAAGGCTGCACTTAAATAGGTTTTAGCCAAAATGAAACTGATGAAGAATACTTAAGAAAAATACTGTCTAATGAAAATATACGCAATTAAAACGTATACGCTAACCAATAGGTCAAATACATAGGGTTAATTAGTTTAAACTCTATCAAGTACTCTACCCTCTAAGCAATTTATAGTATTGTTTAAACAAGGTTTGGATATAGGCTACATTTAAACAAAGTAAATGATTTTCTGAAAATTTACTTTTTTATTGAACTTTTGGGAAATCCTGCGAAAATAATGATGGAATGCATAAACGATTGAAATTATTAGAGGAATCTTGTTTATTTATTTCAATATTAATGTCTTAAAACATTAAGTTTCCACTATTTATAGTTTCGGAGAAAAGGCTGGTGGTTCAAATGTGCCCCACCCTCCACTACAACAATTATTTGAATCGAATATCGATCCGTCTGTGAGATCTGTTAAAGATGAAAGATTAGTTTTATTAATTAATATTAACATTAAAGATTAAATGCTAGTTGCGAGTAGGGAGGGGGTGTTAAAAAGTAACCGGTAACATATCTAAAGTTAACTTAAAATATATTACCGGTAATTTTTTAACGATATATTTTTTGTATAACGATTGGCTATATTTCTACGAGACATTATTTTACCGATAGGCCTATACCGGTAACTATTCATTTCCTTACATCTGCAAACATCGCACCAATACGATCTGATTTTAGCCAAATGCATGCTTGGCTTAAGCTGGTTCTAATGAAGGCTTGAATTTTGCTCAACGTATGATTCTTTGTCACACTATAAATTGCAATCAAGAAATGAAAAATTGACATTTTTAAGAAGTTCTTTCATCTTTCATCGAACCAGTCCTGATGATCATTAAATTCGACGGCAAATAAACATTGTTCTGTGTAAAAGTCACGTATGCTGTATGTGGTGGCTAAATTCGGCCATAAGCCTATGTTTTGATCTTGATTGGCAAGATATAAATTGAAAATAAGTAGAAGTACACTACAGAATAGATGAGCAACAGAATGACAATTGTGATATTATCTGTAACTGGGTTGCTTGTGTGAAAAAGTCTTAAGAGATTCGATATTGCCGCTAATTTGGAATCTAATCAAACTCAATGTAGACTAATTAATAAAATTTCTAATGAAATTAGCTTAACATGAATTTGCGTTTCAAAATTACGCGATTTTATGTTTCAACACGCGAAATCTAATATTTTGTAAACTATGCACATTGGAAATCTTTGTAGCTTTCTATAAATGCACAAAACATTTTTCTATAGGCCTAAATTCCACACGCATGTCTCAAATCTTGGGCGACTTTTGCCAATTTACTGTCACATCTGAAACTTTCCCTATCCCTCCTATTGAATCAAGTATTCACCATTATCTCTTATCAGTACTTTTCCATCTTGACAAAATTCTCTCTCACTATATTAGCTCGTAAAAAGAACTTCTCCGCCCCCGGACCAGATGGCCTTCAATACATTTGTTTTAAAGAAGATGATTCAATTTTGCTGCCTCATCTTTCCCGTCTCTTTAACACATCTTTTGCTTTAGGGAATATTCCTCAAATCTGGAATACGACGATTTATAAAAAAAGCAGTCGTAAGAATGCGAAGAATTATCGTCCTGTTAGCCTGACATGTACCGCTTTCAAACTAATGCAGTGTGTTGTTCGTGATTATCTTTGCAATTTCTGTGACAGACATGGCATCATCATGCATCAAGAACACTCAATTTGGTTTTCGCTCATGCTCATCATCTACACCAACTTTTAGAGTTTCTAGAAGACATCACTTCCTTTGTTGACCGCGGTGAGTGGGCTGATGTAATTTACCTAGACTTTGAGAAAGCCTTCAACTCTGTTCCTCATGTTCGACTCATTTCTAAGCTGTCTTCTTTGGGTGTAAGAGCTAAGAGATAATCTTCTCTCCTTTCTCAAGAACTTTCTAATCTAAGTCATAGATCGGAGAGTTTTGTTGTTGACGGAATATACTCATCGCCTTATGCAATGATTTCTGGCGTCCCCCAAGGATCAGTTATCGGACCAGATCTTTTTGTCGCCTTCGTTAATGACATTGATGACACAATAGTGAATTCCATCGTCCTTAAATACTCAGATGACATTAAAATGTACATTGAAATTAAGCACGCTGATCCGGGAAATTCTGCCCACCTACTACAATCTGATCTCAACACGGTGGCTATCTGGTCAAAGGAATGGCAACTGCATTAAATCCAGAGAAATGTCTTATTTGGACATTGCAATCCTGGCTCTCACTACAGGATGGAAGGAGACACAATCTAGCCGTCTGAGTGCGTGAAAGACCTTGGAATCCACATCTCGAAGGATCTGAAATTCTCACGGCACACCATCCTGTGTCAAGAAAGCCAACAACGTTCTTTCTGCCATCCTGCGGACTTTCATGTCAAGAGACCCCAGAGTACTTATGAAGCTCTACCCTCTAGTTCGCCCACACCCGGAATATGCCGTCCCAGTTTGGAATCCATTCGTATCCAAAAACATTGTTCTGATCGAAGGTGTGCAACGGCGCTTGACTCGAAATATTCATGGCTTAACTTCAATTCCATACGAAGAACGACTAAGACATTTAAATCTACCATCCCTCCAATGTCGTCGACGTGTAATGGACCTCGCGGAAATATTCAAAACTATGAATCATCGCACGCCCTGTGATCCAAATTCTTTTTCCATACGAAATGCATCAAACACTCGTGGTCACTCTCTGAAGTTCTGCAGACAACCGCGCAATCACAACACTCACTCGGCTTAAAGTTTTCTCCCAAAGAATTTTGGATGGCTGGAACGCACTTCCTGAAGAAATCGCTGTCTCCACCTCTGTAAAAGTGTTTAAGTGTAAATTGCTTGACTTCTTATGCAGTAACAATATAACTATTCATGCAGTGTAGCACAATGTATGTATCAAAATGTATCTGTCCATCATCCTGCCTTGGTGCTCTATTGCACTTATTGGTGAATTTGAATTTTAAAAAAAATCCAAACTAGTTGTCAATGCAAGAAGGATTATGCAAGCTATGCGTACTGTAATAAATTTAGATACAAGGAGAAAATATTGTTTCAAGAAATGTGCTTTGCTCATTTTTTCCTTAATTTACACTGTAATCTAGCACCTCCTAAAGCGGAAGAAATCTGCATCCTAAAGCGCCACACACTAAAATTTCAGAAGGCTAAGTTGAATTAGTAGGCTAGCATACTGAAGAGAACAATAACCCTTAGACGTAAGCAGCTGCATAGAGGAGAGCGTGAGTCACTGCTTGACAGATAGCAGGAACGCTGTCGCATAACAATAGCTCCTATTGAGGACATCATAAGTTCACGCTGCTGTATGTGCGTGAATCATTCTCCGCTTCATCTCTCCGAGGTTATGTAACTGGCTTTGACTTCGAGTGGCAAGTTGACTTCCCGTCAGTGATATTGCAATTAAATTGTTTATTGAAATTATCTTTTGAAGTTGTGCAGTAGTAAATTGCAAATATATGGGCATCATGATGTCATACCAGGAGAGTACATCTTTGTCATCAACGTCGATCGAAATACTGGATAAATGGAAAAGAAAAATAGTAAGACTTGAAACCAAATGGCGAAAAATCTACATTCTACATTTTCTCGTGATAGTCAATCGTGACGAATATACTAATCAATCTGGCTCATCAACTAACGGCAGCTCTGAAAAATGAGGTGAGTTTCCTGTTTCTCTGATAGGCTATTCGAAAGAGTTGTAATACATGCATGCTGTATGGCACTAATGTAAATCGAGTCAAAGACTTCTGTAGTTAAAATGCCACTTTTCATAACGGAACTAAATTAATTCTTGTGGATAATGCAAATTATAAATTTCAAAAAGGCTGTAAATTTTCGAGGTAGGCATGCATTGTATTTGTCAATTTCATGCATTCATTCGCGTTATCTGTGATCGGTAAAGCCTCTGAAAAGCAAGTGCGTACTCATAGAAGCTGCTCAAAGTACTCATCTGTTATACAGTGGTGTGTCCAATAAGGTTTCCGAACGAAGGTAGAAAAATTCAAATATATAAATATAATATAAATAAAAATATATAGCGAATATTCAAAAATTCGCTAATTTCCATGAGTTTTAGTAGAAATGCAACAATCAATTCTGTATTTAGTTTATTGAAGGCATACATTAGTTGAATCTAACCTGCAATGTAACCATTTATCACCAACTGTCATGATAATCTATAGTCAGATAATAGTATATACATCAAAAAAATGCAATAGACGACACTGAAGGACATTCGTTTCCATTATGTAGTAGAATAATTGTCTTCAGTCTTTCCTAATTCGGACATTTAAGAATCCTGATTCTTTGTAGACATATGCTTAAAATTTCGCATTCAATCTTAAACTTTTTTTTATCTAATCTAGCAAAATTCTGCTGCCATATAATTGTGAATTCGCTTAATAATTATTCATCAAAATATATGAAATTCTGGATGTTGAACTATGAGCCAACAGACTACTGACAAATTGAAACTTCTATACTTCTTTATAGAATCTTCTGCCAATAATTTTTATCCTTCTTGTCAGTATTTAAATATCCGCGGTTTTTCTACTATGTCCAGACATTATTGGATGCAAACGTATTTTTAATGTGCGGCGTTAAGTGTTCGACTTCCTATAAATATTAAGTCCATCCTGTTGGCTACTTTTAAGAATAAATCCATTTTAGCAATGAAAGTCTCTGTCATACTCTATTCATATTATTCATTATTATTAAGTTCTCAACGTAGCATGATATCAAGGCGAAAATAGAGTCCAGCACAAATAGAAAAGGCTAAACAGTCATCAACACAAAAAGAGAAGATTAATTAATTTAAAAAGAATGTTTCTATTCTGTAAAATTACATGATAAGGTAATTCTGATAGCAAGAAAATGTTCTCCAATTGAATGGATTTTTGATATTTTTTTCATAAAATCATCACATGATCAGCATATCATGCTGGTTTCCCCAAACGAACTATACTCGCATAGAACCAAAACCTCTAGCATTGAACAGTTTCAGACGCCTTCACAATGGCTATTAAATCACCGTAGAAAAGGAGATATTCCATTTTTTCATTTTTATTAACTTTTCTAACGACGATCTTGGGCCATACAAGCCATATCGAATACCTAAGAAAGGAGCCAATTTTCTGCGACCATAGGTTTCAATCATTTTATCAAAGTACATGTGCATGCATTCAATTCAGCATTGATAAATTATATTATCTAGGCGTATATCAAAATAAATAGCGCAATAAAAATAATTAAAAAATACGGTATGCTCTGTGTATGCATGATTATAAGAAATTCTATTTTTTTCAATTATCTGTCAAATCAAAAACTTTGAATTTTTGAAGAAATCATAATTTGTTCAGCCTGGTGCATGTAACATGTAGATCTGACGTCCTTGTATCTTTAAGTTAATACAAAAAATCTCTAAGTTAGTTTTCTTCCTTTCACTCCAGTTCCTAACTAAAATTCCTTTTTCTTTTCAGCAATCATTTCGACTGGAATATCAGTGAATACTAATATATGGTGTCCAAATATCATATGTGTGCTTTGACGGATGGAGCATCTATGCCATCACGGTACATGCAGTATTGTTTCTAACATATAATCTCCAACGCAATCGACAGCACTTGGCCACCGTAGAAACTGCTGGACGGACTTCTTGGTGTGCGTCACATCTTAACCAAGAAGAGTGCAAAAATCTGTGAATGCTTTTGGTGCCATAAATTACTTTGAATTCTTTAGTTTCTATCTTTCTATAATAATTCCCTTGATGATTTCCATGATGTTTTAGAGCTGCAAAATCTGTTAGTTTAGATCGTAATTTACTTGAACAATAATAGAGATCGATTTGCATATTTGCACTTGATTGTTATTCGATATTCGCATCATGAGACTCTATTTGTTTACGTCATCTTTATTGCAACTGTTGATCTACGATTTCACACATGCTTTTACCCAAATAATTCTGTAATAAAAATCATGCATGTTCTGACATTTTTTACTGTCCCGACACTGATTATATTATGTAACATTTGTATTTTTGTCACCAAAAATTGGCGTGGTCAGGCCAAAATTTTCAGCGTACATGTATACATGAGATTTCGTTGCATCTGTTACATCCATCTGTGATTTTATTCATTTTGGAACCTGGTGTCAAGTTTATAAATTTCAAGTGAATTTCAGTGAAGTTTGTTTTGTGTATTCGAATTGTACAACACTTATGTCATGTTCTCTTGCATAACAGATACTACAGGGATTAAAGGGTTTTCATTCCTTTAGAGGGTTCTTTGTAAAGTAAGAGATAAATATTGAATGAATATAATGACAACTTTGTCTGCAACAAATCTCAATGCGTAACCCGTCTATTGCTGAATAAAGATAGTAGTATGCATTATCATAAGGGAAAAGTAGAATATGGCATTGAAAAAATGTTTTAGGAGGTGAGAGGCTAGCCTTCTAAAAGGCGCATGCTTTAGGATTTTTTTATTAGTTACGAATAGTGTCTTGCTTTAGGAGGTGATTCAGCTCGCTTTAGGAGGTGCTGGTTTACAGTGTACTATATGCTTCTCTGAACAAATAATGAAACTGACTATTTTTCCCTGTCGCTACCTACCATTAGATAAAATCAGTGATCGATCAATACTCTGAGGTTTAGGCTGACATCTACATCTGTCAAGGAATGAAGAAGTTTTGTGTTGAAAAAAACATTTTCAACAGACCTTTGCGTCATAAGTCGACCTTCTCCCAATGTCGCTGTGCTCGAAGATGGATCTGCACATAATATTAGACGTAATACGACACATAAATTAGACTGTCAGACGACTGACAGTTTAATTCCTCTAGTTCTTGTCAAATTTTTTGAATTAATATATTTCATTAAGATTGGGGTGGTGGAGTTAAATCAATTGATTCTTCGCCGACTGCAATTCTATTGTTTAGTTTATGAATTGTAGTCAATGCCTTAAATGTTGATGTCACCGAAAAAAGTGTCACAACTATTTTGCGGAAGCTATAGTTCTTACAATTTCAAGTTCAATAATTTGAACTTTGAATCATCCATAAGCTTTATAATACGAGTATCATGGTAAAGTAATGTCTGAAAGATACACTGTATTCCAGCTAGTAGCAAATATAAAAATTTGACAGGAACTCTTCCAGCTTAATAAGTTGTAATATGGATATGTCGCGTTTTGAAAAAGAACACAAGCAGCAAAACATGCAGTTTCCTATTTTCACATATCAAAATATATGTTCTGCTTGGCTGGTCAACTTGAAATTTAGCAGAATATTGGAGGATACGTTGCGGAACGATATTGTGCTTCATATTTAGCAATTATTTCATATAAAAAATTGAAGTAGAATTGTGCGCTTTATGAAAAGTCTAAAAATGGATATGTCACGCTTTGAAAAAGTCACTAGAGCAACTTTAATCGGTAAGTTGCGGGAAATTATCGGCATCCATTTATTTTTTTATCAGAAGGCCTATTTATTCAGTTTATCTGTTTTTGAAATTCTCAACACTCGCTTGATTACCCTTTGCTGCATCAATCCTATTTTTACTTTTTGCACGTCATGTTCTTTAGAGACAAGCAGTGAAATGCATGTAGGCCTACACAGAAAATCTTTAACAGGCTGACGGTCTAATTGAGGTTCATTGCACACTGCTTCACAATACATTTTTCTATGTCTGCACTTGACGAAACAGGATTCGCAAAAGCAAGATTTCCGTAGCAAAAATAGTCCAGCGAGTGGTGAGAACCAAACTTAATAAATTACCGTAAATTACCGAATAAAGTTGCCAGAAATCCGCAATTCACACAATCTTGTGCCATCATTCCTTATTGACCACTCTGAAACATAAAAAGAATGCTGTGTGCTATGACTTCTAGCATGTGAAACATGTCGCATATTTAATATAAAGATCATAAATAGGAATACAGCCTTTCTATTTAATTACAAATTATATACCGTATGTGCCTAAAAAAGGGCCGTTACATATGCAGTAAGTCTACAAATTCTGGAAAAGATTTTCCATCAACAGTCAGTCGTCTGTACTGTCCAACGAAACTGAATAACAAACAGTAAAAGCAACTCCATCTCTCTCACAATTAGTCAAAAGATATCATTAACCCTCAAATTCATGAAATATTTTACTGACATTTTTGCATCAGATGGGTCCCATAGGACCCAATGTGTTATTTTGAGTTGTTTAAGCCAATATACATGCAAATCTGTTGAATGTACGAAACCACGTGATATTGTTAGAATATCATTAACATGAACGCATCATATCATGAAACATAATTTATCATTACAATTTAACCTTCTTCCAATGAAAATTAGACACACATTTCTACAAGTTTTCTATACATTTCTGGTAAGTTAATTAATGCCACATGCTGAAGTGCATTCAATAACGGAGGCCTCACGCCGACAAAGGAGGAATCGGCTCTTCTTCTCAACAAAGGCTGGACTAATTCTAATCCTAACTGTTCAATGAACAGTCTGCTTATGAAGCACTTACCACGATTCCATTCCGGAAAACGTGCATGGAAGGTCCCAGTTGGTGTAGCAATAACTTCAGAATTATCTAGCTCATCACCGTACGACGCAACAAAATTAGTATCACATCATTCCCCACGTCATGTTCTTGATCAAATAAGTTCTGTATTCTGAGAGCACTGCTCTCTGAATTTGAATCTGAGCATTTGCTGTTTTAGTTGACTTCAGTAGACAGCAAATGGCATTTGCATGAGATGGGTCCTCGAGACCCAGTACTTTTCTGTAGTAAAAGTACGATAATAGTGATAGTCAGTAAAATTAAAAAATATTAATACTTTAATATTTGTGTTTAATGATCAATTTTTGAGGAATACATGAAGTATCAGTCACATATAAATCATAACACAAATAAAAAACTAAAGAAACAGACCGCTTGGGTCCTCGAGGACCCATCTTATGCATTTGAGGGTTAAAACATCATCCAATGAGAAACTGCTACCGAAGAATAGTTACAAATAAACGAGAGAAAGTGCGATTGAATTTTTTAAGGCCTCTACAATAGAGAGAATGTGCATAACTACTCGGTTTGCGACCAAATATTGAAAAATGAATCTTTTGACCTGGAATTGAGATTTCTTCGAAGTGAGAACAGTGACATGTCCTTGTTGGAACAGCAACCGATGAAAAACATAGACTGACCACTGCAATTGTCACTATGTTCTCTTTAGTTATCGGAAATATTGCAAATTTGGCCAACATTGTCGTCATAAAAATTCATAAGTATCAGATGAACAACAACACGTACATTCTTCTTGGTAGCAGCCGTATATGTGATTTTGTTCAATGGCCATTCATTTTGATTGCTTTATGGTACAACTTGCAATTTGCAAACCGTTCACGTCAATATCAGCATACACCACCTGTGCTGCTCACTTTCTAATTGGAGAAATATGTAAGCGTGTTGCATGGTTTTCGGTCATGGCAGCTGTATTTGAAAGGCTTGCTTTAATGGTATTACCACAGAAAATGAGATAAATCATTCAGACCAAAGTTTTGGCCATCTCTTATTGTATTATCATAATTGTGACTTTCGGTTGGATGATGTAGTATATATGCCTCTTACAGTTTTCTTACAGTTTCGATGGATGCCTGTGCACATTTGTAGCAAATAATTTCCTTGTTGATTTACACAATGCGCCAGCTGTAATTGTACCTATTTTCTATGCGGCAGAATTGATTCTTGCGAGCGCAACCTTATATCGGTTGTTGATGAAAAAGTCGGAAGGCTGTACAGCCAGGTATACAAATAGAGATGATAACGATTAAAGAGTCACTTGATCCTGTTAAAATGGCTTTATCCGTACCAATTTGTAGTCGTGATTACAATGGTCTTTGTACATGCATACCTTTCAAAAACAAATAATGTTGATTGAAATTTCAGATGTTTTGTACCTATGGATTTGTACACTGGCATATCTCTTCAATTCTACCGTATTTGCAACCAATTTCATGTTTTACTACATAAGTTGCAGAGGATTTCTCAATGTCTGTCAATCAACTTTTAGTTGTCTGTCTGGCGAACAGGTCATTGGGAGTCATAATGACAAGAGGAAACTTTTCAGGAGTTGTAGAAAATGATGTGAAGTAAAGTTGGTAAGCACTGAGGTGCTATTTGTACTTCATGAACTTTATGGTGCACCAAATAGCTCCGTGTACAGTTTGCAAAAAGATGTATGTTGACGAAAGCTGCAAATGCATGCGATTCCGATTGAATCACTTGAGTATAATGTTCATGCAGCGCTGTATAAACACGTGGCTACAATATCACAATACATTACCGATTCAGTAACCGTGCTAGTACTGTCATGGAACATTATTGAAGCCAATCTAAATAATCCAAATGTGCACAAATCTACTGAGGCTATTGAAGTAGTACGATCTGGAAAAAACAGTGTTGTATGAGCGGCTGAATTGGTCACAATTTAGATGTTTGATCATTTTTCGTCTTTTTCGCATTCCTTGTTATGACATAGATTTCTAGCATGATATT
Source organism: Prostheceraeus crozeri (assembly GCA_907163375.1). NCBI lineage: Eukaryota > Metazoa > Platyhelminthes > Polycladida > Euryleptidae > Prostheceraeus > Prostheceraeus crozeri. The sequence continues at coordinate 955 of CAJQUW010001501.1, read as the reverse complement.
GCAGTTCCTTGCACTTTTATCAGTGTATTTAAAAAGTGGTTCTGGCACAGACATTGTTTACGATAATAATTGTGTCATCATCATCCGTGTTTGGGAAATGAGTAGAAATAAAATGGAGTTTAGTGAAATGAGAGAATTGTTTTCTCACGAACGACTCCAGAGGCGACGGATCGGATGAACGATGCGTTATCAAGTTTTTAGAAGATGAAAACGTCGCAAAAATCAAAAACTGAAATAATTATTTAGTCTCTACCGGTTTCAATTGGCAACAAGATGACAGAGATTGACCAATCTTCATCAGTTGGTTTTTCATAATTCTTTTTCATGGATTGGTTCGAAAAACGTCGTCTATCAAATGCTATCCTTAAACCAATAGTGTGGTGGAGATATAATGATGACATTTTTATGATCTGGACGCATAGATGGGAAACCTTGCAGCAATTTGAAGATTATGCTAATAATTTCCATCCTTCTATTAAATTCGTCTTTGAAAAGAGTGATTCCGAAGTAAACTTTCTTGATACCAGAATTTCAAAGCACGGTGCCAATCTATCCACAGATTTATACACCAAGCCAACCGATACTCGTCAATATCTGCATTTTGCTTCATTTCATCCTATCGAGCATCGTTTGCCCATTGCTTATTCGCAAGCTCTAAGAATAAGGCGAATTTGTTCAGATGATCTTCAGGCGGGACATCATTTATATGATCTCGAAGATGCTTTGGTGCGAAGAGGTTATCCAAGAGGTCGAGTACAAAATCAAATTCGGAAAGCTCTATCTAAAGACCGAAAATTGTTATTGGAGAAAAATAGCAAAGAAAATATTTCGCCGACACCTACCTGGATTGCTCCGTATCATCCTTCAACGTATGCTGATATCAAGTTTATTGCGAAAAAACATGAACACTTTCTTGTAGGAACTGGCATTACTGCTAAATTATGGTGGAAACATC